>VZTD01001533.1:2541490-2673338 GCA_013397725.1 Rhagologus leucostigma
CCGTGGGGCAGCGGCTGCGCCTCGGGGCTCGGCGGGGGCTCGGGGCCGGCGGTGCCGGGGCTCCGCACTGCCTGCCAGGTGAGCGGCGTGGCGGACACGCAAGGACGGACCGGACCGGACCGCACCGCGAGGGGTTCCGCCTGGGCAGGGTAGGGCTCGGCGGCGGCGGGCGGGCTGTCTGAGCGCCTCGGCTTCTGTTCCGTTCGCGGCTGGCAGCAGCGGCACGGTGTGAGTTAACCCTTTGTTTTGGGTGTTTGTGGAGAGATTTCTTTTGTATTTGCTTCACGTGTGGCATTATTATTATTATTCGTTTTTCGACCGGGAAGCTCTCGCGTCTCCTTTCACCCGCGGTGCGGTGGAATAAAGGTAGGGTGGAAGGCTTTCCCAAGTACGTAATTTTCAGTGAAAATAGGAAATTCTGTCAGTACGGCAGAAGAGGCGCTCCATCACGGACTTATCCAAAGGCAGCTGTTCTACATCTACCCAGCTCCTGAAGGAGAGAGTGCCAGAAAAGGTGAACGCTTCTGCAGGTACCTCCGTAGTTGCTCTGTGGAGGAGCTTGGACTTGTTTATGCAGCTTTCCTGGCAGGAGTGTGGTCGGAGAGAGCGTTTTGATCGATTGGGACTCTCGGAGCAGCTGATCAGTTCTGGAAAACCTTTACGCTGTAGTCAGTTTTCACCTGCTGTTTTCTTCAGACATTTGGTTTTTATGACAGGGAGGAAGAATGCAAGTTTAAAGTCGTGTGTCAGATGCTGACAGAGGAAGGTATAGCACAGTCAGTGGCAGTGGTGGGTGCTCCCTCTTCCATCACATGCCAAGATCCAAGTGTCCTTGTGTGGAGTCTTGAACTTGGAGACAGGAATGCGTTTATCCCGTGCAGTGAGACCCGGTCTTCTTTCTCATCCTGTTGTCCCAATCACCTGATCCAAGGACTTAAAAAAAAATTGAGGGATGTAGTGGGTAGGGAGAAGACGTTTTCATGGAGACATTTAGCAAGTTGCTAGTATATGAGAAGCTTGTAGTCTTTGGTTTTGTAGTCCTGAAAGTGTTCAGAAACATAAATTCATTGGGATGGGGAAAAGAATTTGTATTTTCACAATTAGCAAATGCTTTGCTAGTGTTTCTGGCTTTAACACCAGAATTCATAAGCTGTTTTAAAACTTCTCTCCTTGTGCTTGTAAGTTATGTTCCCATTCTGACTTGACTTCTTCCCCCCCACCCTCTTTTTCACACTAAAGAAATATGGACGTCAAGAGTAGAAACTATTTGCTTATGAATCGTCAAGCATTGGAAAATGACATCAAGACTTCTTATATTATGGACCATATGATTTCTGACGAAGTACTAACATTACAGGAGGAGGAGAGAGTGAAGCAGCAGGTAGAATCATCTCTCACTGCTATTTATCTTCCTAGTCTACTCACAAATTTTACCATCCAATTTCTGACTATCTAATTCCTGGATTTGTCAAATTCTAAAGTGTATGCCTAGCACACAGTTTTTACTGCACTTCATAAGGTTGAGTTAAGGGTTTGGTAAGTTAAAGGCTATTTCTGTAACTATAAATAATTTATAATTTACAGAGTGATAGATTAAATGATTTCTAAGGTCTCTTAGTTTTGTATAATACCTCTTCTAATTTTTTTTTCTAGAGTACACAGAAGGAGCGAGCAGCTATGCTAATAAACATTATTCTTACAAAAGATAATAATTCATATAGATCCTTTTATAATGCACTGCTTCATGAAGGGTACAGAGATCTTGCTGCGCTTCTTCAGGACGGCATCCCTGCCATCTCGTCTGGTAACAGAAAGAGTTCAATGGATGGAATGACTTCGCATGGTTAGTGTAACTACAGCAATCCCTGTGCTCGAGCATAAAGACAAGTTGTCTTTTTTATTCTTTAGAAAGTGACTATGTGTCATACCTGTTCCAATGAAAAAGGAGCAGTTGGTGCATTTGCTTGTTTAGGTAGCATAGTAGTCACTCTGTGTGTATTTCATGTAATATTAAGTAATATGGCAGGAGAGTTACAACAGTTGCAACTTTTATGGGTCATCTTGAAACTGTTCATATTAAATAATGTTTGTTTTAAAAGGCGGGAGACCTGAAGCTGACACAGTTTTCTCTTATTGGTGTCATTTTTGTTGTAAGTGAAAGAAAGACTCTCATTTGTATGTACTAAAGAAGTTGAATCTAACAGAAAAACTTGTAGCCTCCAAAATTCTGATATTTATCTTGAAGAGTAATCGGTAATCTTTCAACCTACATTCCAAGAGTTGATCTAATTATTAGGTTGCTTAATTCTTTCCACCAGGTCTTTTAGTTACCCTACATAAGTTCCTAACTTTTACCTGCGTTGTCATCGGAGTCATCTTTGACTGACATGAAATAAATTTGTAGTTTCTAATGGGCAGAACCTTCTAACTGCATATGACTAACTGCCATGTTTACTGGCACTCTACATTTAATAAGTGTCAAAGGCATGTGGAGTTTAAGGCTATCTTAGATAATCAAAGTTTATCAGTTATGTCACTACATATGGCCACAAAGTGGGCAGATGAAGTGCACATTTCCTTTCCTGTTAGGCTTTACCTCTTCTATTTCAAGTCATGCTATATCAGCTTAAATCAATGGAAGTCTTGCTTGGACGCCAGTGCTGTGCTGTGAACTGCCACGGAAAGTCCTTGCACAGCATCCTTTCTTTTCTGCTGCATCCACGGCGTGGTGACTTCTGGCTGAGAAAGTGACTTGATTGTTGGGTAAAGGAATGTTGAGCTCCTGTGTTTTCCACAGTTTCCATGAGAGCCATTAATTGTCTTTTCACTTCTAGGGATTAATGTAACAAACTTTCCTCATGCAGTTGTTAATTTGAACACTATTTTAGGTAGGGGGCTAATTGCCTGCTAATTAATTTGTTTCTAAAAAGCAGCATTTTTTCAGTATTTGTTGTTTTGAGTTCAGCAGTTTTTAGAGCTTTTTTATGGGAAATGAGCTGGGGAGGGAACCCACTAGTCATTTTGGGTGAAGATTTGTTTGGTGTTGGGTTTGAAGAGGCATCACGTTTAGAACTCACTTTTTATTTTGATGTTTCTTGTTCTTAACTTTAGTGAAGACCATTCTCTGCGAAGGAGGCGTACCACAGAGACCAGTTGTGTTTGTCACTCGCCCAAAACTGGTAGATGCTATTAAAAAGAAACTGTACTGCTTGGGAAGTGATCCAGGCTGGGTCACAGTTTATGGCATGGCAGGCTGTGGGAAGACTGTCTTAACAGCAGAAGCTTTAAGGGATCCTCAGCTCTTGGAAGGTACTTCCAGAAAAACATCTGTATTTTTATAAAAATCACTATAGGTATAGGCATATTGGACATGGATGGTGCAATATCATATGTCATCTTGAAAGTGATTTAGATTTCTAAATTTCTTAGGTGATCCTAAAATATTTGCTTCAACATACAACTTTCATAACCATCTAGTGCTCTAGGACTACTAAGTATCTTATTAGTTTGTAGAAAAAGGTTTTGAATAGCTTTTCACCTTAGAATCTGCTTTGGTTTATGAGGGTAGATGCATCCTTGATTAACTTGAAATTGTTTTTTCTGTTAGCACAAAATAATATATCTAGTTATATTCCTTTTGGGCATTGCTTGTAAAATCCTCAGACTCCTCTCCTTGCTATGTGAGTTTAAAAAAGTCTTGCTCTAACTTTTGCATATATTTTAATAGTGGCAGGCATTTGTGGGTGGTAGTGTTGCCTTAGCTTAAAGCAGATCCTCAATGAAACCGTTTAATGGCATTTTTTCTATTTTATTTATTTTTCCTTGCTTAGGACACTGGGAGGAGAAAGTAGTACTTGGCATTAAAAAAAAAAAAAGATGCAGGGATAGATACTATAGCATCCTCTGCTACAGCTGACTCTTCTAGATGGCTTTTGAGCACTGTTTCAGGATTATTTTTACACCCTAAACTCTGAACTCCTGCAGTACTACAGGGTTAAAAATGTAAATGCTAGGTCAGACTAGCAGAAAGATGGATGCAGCAGGGGCCGTGGAGGGACAGGCAGGAAGACATTTGGAAAGGAGGGACAACAGCATCAGTGATGGTGTGGAATTTCTATGCATACTTGTCCTATAGAGTCTGTTCCTTTAAAAATAAGCAGGAGTGGTCTTGTAGAACCACCCTTTGGTGTTAATAGTAGAGTTGCAAGGATGGCTTGCAATAGACTTTACAGGTTTGTATTTTAATTAATGCTGACTTACTACTGTAAGTTACTAGTAAATATTTAAAATTATTTAAAATATATAGCATGACTAATACTGCTTTTCTTGTCAGATTACTTTCCAGGAGGAGTTCACTGGATCTCTGTTGGGAAACAGGACAAAGCAGGGCTGCTAATAAAACTTCAGAATCTCTGTAGTAGATTGGAACATGACTCCACTCTTTCACAAAGGCCACCACGTAACATTGAGGAGGCTAAAGATCGTCTTCGTTTGCTGATGCTACGCAAATACCCCAGGTGATGTCAGTAAAATCAAACACTATTCTTTTATCTGATAAAACTCTGCAGAGTGACTTCGGTCTAATCATCTGAGGTGTCTGTGTTGTGATTACGTGTGTCTGTGGTGTGTATTTTTTTTCTTTTAACCAACTTCCTAACTTAGGCTAGTAAGGCTTCTGCTGACAAAATATGTTAACCAGCTGTACAGGAGTCATATCTGCTTGAAAAAGCAAATAGTGAAATAGAGAAAGATGGGATTGAATAGCGAAAGATGGGAACAAACGATTGGAAATAAGGATTGCTTTAACTTTCAGTGTTCTCATCATGTGTGTAGACTGGTTTACTGATATGTGAGGATGATACAGTAGAAAAAAGGGTGTGTATCACTGCAGAAAATTCTTCCTTTCCAGAACAGCTGGTGTCTTTAAAAAGTGTTTGGTCTAAACGTACCAAAATGAAAGCAGGTTTTCATGATGTGACCAATTATTGCCAAGAAACCAGTTTCTTTCTCAGTCACTGTACAGCTTTTTTCACCTTTGAGCAATAGCTTTTGTTATTTGTTGAGGATTTCCTTACTCTCTGGGAAAATCTGTGCTAAACTAAATAAGCCTGCTTGTCAGTGAGTTGTGCTGGGAATAATACTCTAGCCTTGTGATCTTTGTAGATAATATAGAGTAGAATACGGGCATTTTTGTACAGGGAAAGAAAAAGCCTTTCTTGTGAAGAAAAGATGTGAAAAATATTTCCAGGTCCTCCAAAAGAAATCTGCCTATCTATCTATCAGCTGAAAGTGCACTTTTCTGTGAAGGATGTGAAGTCCTTCCATCCTGGATGTCATCATCAGGATGACATCCTGGATGTCTCCACTGAGACATTTCCGTTGTTATTTCTTGTTTATTAAGAAACAAAACAAATCAAAACTCTTCAATACAGAAGTGGGCATGGGAGGAAGTAGAGGGGAACGTACTGGGGAGTAAGGTTTGTGGAGAGTACAAGTGTATGGAAAACAAAGCTTCACTGGTTCTGCACCTTGGGAAAGAGCTGGCTCTGCTCTGGAATTCTCTTTGGCAACAAGAAGTCACTTTAGTTGTATATGGATTCAGGCAGCCAACCCAGTACATCTCTTGGGAATAAAGTATTAGATAAAGGATTCAGATTGTGAAGCCAGTGTGTTTCTTGGGATTAAAAGTATTAGTCAAATTAAAAATTGAAACCATGATATACTTTAAAATAAGGAATTACAGAATATATTCTGCTGTGATAGTTATCACAGGGTTTTGCTTGTTGGTTTGGGGCGCTTTTTTGTTTGTTTTGGTTTTTCTTTGGTTTAAGGGGTTTTTTTTAATACTCCTAATTAGAATATAAGATTTGTTGGTGTGACTGGAGGAGAAGAATCACTGGTGCCTAATGAATGAGAGGACTTTGAAGTGCTCAGATTAATTAAAAACATAAAATCAGGCTGTAAGTCTTGCCACCCAGCATATTTTCAATTGTGAAAGTGACACAAAATGAGTCCTTTATGGCCATGATAGTATTCCTGTGAACCCCTGATTTATCAAAAGGGTATTAAGAGAAGAGTTGTATAAAAAAAAGGTAGGGGTATCCAAGACTTAAATGTATCATACCATATATGATGTGTATGCACTTCTTTAAGGAGAATCAAATCCTTATTTACAGGCTTTGGTGGCATAAGTGCCACTTAGCTGAACAAAAATGCCAATGTTTAGTCATGCTTCAGTGGGAATTGGACAACTTAACCAGTACCTAGTTGAGCGGAAGAGTCCATCCCTTAAAAAAGGGGATAGGAAATGTAAACAATTTGTAGGATTAGGTGTCAGTGACTAAAACTCGCTGAATGCAAATAACTGGTATTTCTTTTCATACATCTACTTGCCAGCTAGTCTTTTTGACTTCTTGCTCTCTTAAAGCCAGTCTTTTAAAAACAGTTTTTAGTAACTTCTCTGTCATATATAGGCAGGTGTAGGGAAGTCTACTGTACATTATTGTGGTGAGATTCCATGTAGGAACCTACAAACCTGGCTGGCCGTAGGATTGGAATGTGTAGTCACTATGAAACGTCGTTTATATATGAAGAGCTTTGCTTTTCAAGACAACTGCTTCACTAGAGGATTAGTCTCGTATAGCTTTCCAAAGATACAAGAACAAAACTAAAAACTCCTGAGTCAAAAAGAAAACTTAAATGCTTTCCCACAAAGCTTATCACTAGCTTGTGTCAGAGTTATCTAGTCTTACACAACTCTTCATTTATGATACCTAGTGACTTAAAAACGGTAAATATTTCTGTTTTTCCTGGTGTCTACTAATGGAAATATTTCTCAAAACATTGTTGTTTACACTTCAGTTGTAGCTATGAAATATTAAATGGTGAAAGGGTTTTTGAGATAACTGCATTCAGCTTCTTGCACAGTGCTTAATCACAGAATCACCAAGGCAGGAAGAGACCTTCAAGATCATCGAGTCCAACCGTCACCCCAGCACCACCATAATCACCCCTAAACCATATCCTCAAAGCGCCACATCCAGACACTTCTTGAGCACTTCCAGAGACAGTGACTCTACCACCTCGCTGGGCAACTTAATCACCCTTTAGGAAAACTATTTTTTCTGATACCTAATCCAAACCGCTGTGGTGCAACTTAAAGCCATTTTCTCTCATCCTTCCACCTGAGACATGGCAAAGAGACTGATTCCTACCTGGCTACAACCTCCTTTCAGGTCATAAAGATTGATAAGATCGCCCCTGAGCCTTCTGTTCTCCAGACTAAACAACCCCAGCTCCCTCAGCCACTCCTCTTAGGACATTTTCTAGACCGTTTACCAGCTTCGTTACCCTTGTCTGGACATAATATTAAGATATTCTACATACTACTATAAAAAAAACTATGCAGTGATACTTTGTAAATTCTGAAAATGTTCTTTCATTATTAAAATGCAGTAATTTATTTTAGCACTAGTAGTTGATACGAAATATTTCTTCTTGACCTAGATCTCTTTTGGTCCTGGATGACATTTGGGATTCCTGGGTGTTAAAAGCGTTCGATAATCAATGTCAGGTTCTCATCACGAGCAGGGACAGGAGTGTAACAGATGCTGTGGCTGGTAAGGAACAGTTTCCTCTCCTGCACCACAGATTTTATGTATCTGTGTCTGCGATTTGTTCACGTGAACTTTCAAAAGAATCTGATAGAATCTGTCTATCAATTTGTGCGCAAGTGGCCAGGTTTTAGAACTCTGCTCTGTAAGACTTTATGCTCTCTGTGAAATAAATGTTGTATGTTATCCTGAAAGTTACATGTTTACATTGAAGAGAGCAGTGATTCTCAACAGAATAAATGAACCTCTATGACGCTGATGCTGTTAGACTGATTATCTCTACACTATTCAGCAGTGACTGCCCATAATGCATTTGTAATTATTAGCTTACAGGCTATTTTTTTCTATGTATATATCTCTAATGCAAGCTGATTCTGATAAGTAGAATTTATACTCTTCTTAGTCCTATAAAATACTGTGCAAAAAATCATGAACCTTTGCTCCAGATTTTACTTGGAAAATACTTTGATTTTCCATACCGTTTTTTGCATTCATTGAAATTTTTTCCATGTTTTTGTTTCTAGGCAATAAATATGAGGTTCATGTGGAAAGTGGACTAGCACATGAGAAAGGACTGGAGATTTTATCCCTATTTGTGAATTTGAAAATATCAGAACTGCCAGAACAAGCTAACTCTCTTGTAAGAGAATGCAAAGGTATTCTAGTTGCTATTTGTTGTACCATTTACCACTGAATGTGTCTTTTTTTCTTCTATATTTTGACTTAAAAATAGAGAATAGAACATCCTTTAATACTGTATATGTTAAGTAAAATACAAGTGCTTGTTAAATATTTTGGGTTTTTTTTAAGCTAAGCAGAAGTCTCATGTTGATTTTTGAGCAATTTCCTTCCATTTATTTTCCCTCTGCACCAGAATTACACTTAAATTTGGTGAGTTTTCAGATGTCTACATGGAGTGTGTATTTTATTTGTCTCTCCTCCACACCCCAAGAATTTAATCAGTGTATTGGGACTATTACCTGATTCAGTCACTTGACCCCCAGCTGTTGGATTGTGTTCCTTGATGACCTCTAAAATTGATTTAATCTTTTCCTTCAGGTTCTCCTCTTGTGATATCCTTGATAGGTGCGTTGCTACGAGACTTCCCTAGCCGCTGGGAATACTATCTCAGGCAGCTGCAGAATAAGCAGTTTAAAAGAATAAGAAAATCTTCCTCTTATGATTACGAAGCCCTTGATGAAGCAATGTCCATAAGTGTTGAGCAACTGGATGACAATTACAAAGACTACTATAAAGACCTCTCTATCCTCCCAAAAGATGTTAAAGTACCTACTAAGGTAATAACAGTAGTGCAGAAATCTTGTGATTTTTAGAGAGATACAAACAACAACCTTAAAGAATCCTTAAAATTTATAATTGTTGTGTATAACTTCTGCAGTATGTAACTTAATTATAATTGCTAGATTGGGTAGATTTGTTCCATTATTGTGTCATGACTTGTATTGTTAGTAGTGAAACTAAAATAATCATAACTGAGTAAACATATCCATAATGTTTAAGTTTAATGTGCATTCTGTATATCGTTTTTTAATTAGATTGTAGTTGAGCTCACTGAAAGCTTGAAAACTGTTATGTGGAATTTGTCTCCTTTTATGATCACCATAAATCAGAAGAAATAGACAAAAGATACGTTAACTTGTAATATCTTTCCTGTGTTTTGGTATGAAGGATTTGGTAACTTACTGAATTGATTACCCTTTGTAATGTGTCTATATTTGTTAGTATGCGTTTTTTTGTGGGCTAATTGGTATCCTTTTATAATATTCATACAAATCATATTACGCCTTGGTTCTGATTCTCTTCACTGTTAATGCATTAATATTTTTTAGGTTCTTTGTATTCTTTGGGATATGGAAACTGAAGAAGTTGAAGATATACTACAGGAATTTGTTAACAAATCCCTGTTGTTCTGTGATCGTAATGGGAAGTCATTCCATTATTATTTACATGATCTTCAGCTTGACTTTCTCACAGAGAAGAATCGCAACCAGCTTCAGGTAGCATGTCAAATGATACTTTCAATTCTACTCTCCAAAGCTGGGCATTTTTCATAAAATGTTGCTTTGTTAAATGGTATCCTGAGTAGCTTCATAGCATAGGTCCAACTTCAGTTTAACATAAGGCTGACTAATTAAAAATATTTACTTTCAACTTGAAACTGTGGAGGGATTTCTTGATGGTTCCATTTGCACCTAAGAGACTAATCTAAGAGAAGACTCTATATCCATTTTTTCTCTATCAGATGTTTCCAGCAGGAGATGTAATGTTCCACTGTTGATTCCAAAGATGTTGAGATACTATCAGAATAGGAAATCTTTTCTTTAATGCAGAGAAATGCTTTTTGCTCCCTTTTTTTTCAGTTTAAGGTAGTACTTTAAGGAAGATGATCTGTAAGTTGGACTCAATTTCAGTTCTGAAGGACAAGGCAAAAATAGTAGATATGAAGAAAAGGCAAGTTTTTTGACTTGCTTTAGATCTACGTATGTAAGGATCCTTTTTTTGTTGGCTACTCACATTTAAGATGAAGAGAGATTTGGTAGCTAATCTCAGTCTGAGAAGGAAGGTTAACAGCTTTCTTTTCTGTCTTTTAATATCCAGAGAATGTTTCTGGAGAAGTCTTTAGCAATAAATTAGGTTAGGTGTACAGTTTTGGAAGGTAAGCTTTTTTATTTCACTTGTTAATGTATTACAATTGAGAAATAATACTATTCCTCAATGGTATTTACAATGTAATAGTAATACTACTTATAATTCCTCAATGCCAAAAGTGTGTTTTTCTTCACATTGCAGGAGCTACATAAAAACATAGTAAATCAGTACAAGAAATACTACAAGCTTAATACACCTGTTCTGTCTCAAGAGGATTGCATGTACTGGTATAACTTTCTAGCATATCACATGGCAGGTGCCAACATGCAGCAGGTGGGTTCTGACAGGTGTCCTTTGCTTCCCTTTTTCACCCACTCTTACCTTTGCTTTTCCCTCCAGGCCTTTTCCCAGCTGAGCCTCTCTTACCCCAGACTTTAGTCCAGCTGGGTAAACACTCAACATAGAGTCTTTAGGAGGTCTTCTGATAATCACTGTCCTTTACAAAAACTACTTCATTTCTACCCTTTGTATCTTGTCTTTTCAACCAGTTCTTGAGAAGACTTCCTGTTTTATACCCTAATAGTTTGTGTTTTCCTTTTTAAGAAGCTTTAATAAGAAGTCTTCTCTAAACCTTCTTGAAAACTCAAGCTTTATTTATTGTATAATAATACAAGTAAATTGATTTCATCAGAGAATTTCATCAGTTAGTTACTTTTTTATCTTCAGAAATCTTGTTAGCTTTTTCCTCTTATGACATACAGATTTGTGTGTAAAAATTCATTATCTGATTTCAACAGTAAAAAAAACCCATCAAGAGTTAGATGGGCTAGTCTCTTGTTTCCAGGATTGTCTTGGCACCTTAAAAATTGCTGTCATTTTTGCCAACTACTGTTCTTTAGATACTGAGCTAGTATTAGATGCAAATCATGCAGAAAGATTGATAATTAGTAGTTTCACTTGAATTTCAGTTTCAAATGCATTGAATAGCATTTGATCCTGGTTATTAATTGCTTTATTTCACATGTTCTCAAACCTTTTCATCTATGCTTCTTTCAAGATGGCTCATCTGACTCATCATATAATACACTTTGTGGATTTATCTCTTATAGGAACCTTCATAATTAATGTTGGCTACAAATACAGGTGTTTTGGATCATATTATTTCATTATCTTAGTTGCTTTAGTTTCAATGTGTTGTGAAAATGTTTTTATTAGCAGCCTTTCTACATTTTGTAGAATTAGCTTCTCAGAGGTCTTTACCTGGCTTGTTATGACTATATGCTTCCTAGAGTTTATATTATGTGTATCACTTATTTTTCATTATTTAGACATGACTTTTATTTGTTGGAAGACTAATGAAGCTGGGATGTATTCCTTTTCTTTGTTTAACAATGATAATCTTTTAATCCTTGTGGTATTTACTGATTTTAAATTGGAATGTGCTTTAAACCTGTGCAGTGTTGTTGCTAAGCAGTTTTTCTAGAGGAAGTCTAAAGAAAACATTGGACCGATACTTGCTGACTAACTAACAGGGATAAAGAAAAAGTTCAATGCTTTTTTTTGCCTGAGTCCTTAATAATACTGACAGACCTTGTCTGCCCAGCCCCCTGGTTCAGAGGACTGTGGCTGTGGGAACTTTCAGGGACTTTTCATTTGTGGACACAAATGTGAAATTGTAAGGGACTGGCTGGATCCAGTTGAATGTTCACACGTCCATAGGGCCTGATATGATACAACCCAGAGCACTGAAGGAATGAAAGGATGTTATGGCAGGACTCCCTTGATCATCTACCCATGGTTTTAGGAGTTTCAGCATGTCTTAGGAAGGTCAACAATCATTATTAGCAGTGATCTTTGCTAGAAGAAGCTTTTTCAGAGTTAAATAACCAGGTCTTGTGTGCTGCAAAAGTCAAGAATTGCTTTGTACCTCCATCTCCTCTCTGACTAGCTGTATTAAAGAGCAGTTTAAAATAACAAACTTAGCCTTCTATACACAGAATTTATACCTGAACAATTAAGATGCAGGAAACAGGAAACTGCATGAGTTTTCAATTACAGACCATTGTGCATATTAAATATCTAATGTAGTTCCTGTGTTTTTCTTTTTCCCCCTAAGTTTCTGTTTTGAAACTTCCACTCTGAACTTAAATTTGTGTTTCTTGTAGGAGCTCCGTGATCTTATGTTTTCTTTAGACTGGATTAAAGCTAAAACAGAATTGGTAGGGCCTGCTCATCTGATTCATGAATATGTAGAATACAGCTCAATCCTGGATCAAAAGGTATGATCCTAAAAGGTAAATGATCAGTCGATTCCAAATATAATTTTCTATTTTGTAATTGCATTTTGTTGAATGTATGTATATGGCAGGTATACTGAAAGCTTAAAAAAACAAAGCATGAAACCAATATTAAATTGAACTTTAACCTGGAGAAGATAAAAATGAAGGAAACTCAGTTTTTACTTCAGCGTGTAAGTGATTGGCCATGGAACTCAGTAACTATAGTCATCAATACCTAGTGGTGGGTACATAAGGTACTCTGCTTTTGAGGAGATGTAGAATTATGTTGGCCACTTGGAATAGTCTTTCTGCTATTTCACACTGCTTATTGAATATATCACTATTGCCAGTATTCTTTGTTTGAAAAATAAGGATATTATGCTTTCTGAATAGGATAATTAAATATTTCAATCTATTGTATGTACTTGCTAATATAACTTAATAGAAAAATAGAGCTAAGGGCTCCTGTAAGAATATTAGCTGTATAGAAATTTTAAAAAGCGAGGAAATAAATCTATGTAAATTTAGATAGAAAAATAGATAGATAAATCTATGTTATCAAATATCTGCTCTGTATTTAGGATAGCACAGTGCGGGAGAATTTCCAGGAATTTCTGTCTTTAAATGGGCACCTTCTTGGACGGCAGCCATTTCCTGACATCATCCAGCTGGGTCTTTGCCAGCCAGAGACATCAGAGGTGTATCAACAAGCCAAGCTACATGCTCAAAGAGAAACGGGAACATTTTATTTGGAGTGGATGTAAGTAGCTGCAGTCTGTCTGCTGATATGCTGATCCCTTGACAAGGAAATCCTTTAACGTACAACTAAATACAATGTATGGTAATAAAAGGATCTTTGTAAGAACTGATGGGTTTTTTTTTTATGGGGAAAGGAAGTGTAATAATTTTCAAGAACTTATGGGAGAAGGGGAACCCTAGATATGTAAGGCCACAACTTAGTAATAATTATATAAAAATAAATTGAGTAATATACTTACTTCTGTATTCAATTATTGTTCCTTTTAAATAACAATGCAAAGATGAAAACATGATACTTTGAATCTTCTTTAAATAATTTTATTTTAAAATTAGAATTGTAGTGCAAGTATTGGGTATGTTACAGTACGTTTTCAGGTTTTAAAGTAAACTGACTTTAAAAAGGAGAGCATTTGTGCTAACTTGCAAAGTTTCATAAAATAGCGAGATGGGAAATTGTAATCTCTACACAATCTTGCAGTTTCTCCTATTTAAACAATTCTTTGCTGTTACTGTGTTTTTGGAAGCTGTTTAAGGAAAAAGTATACAGATCTAAACATTTTCCCAGCCTTGTCCAATAGTCAGTTGACCATGTAAATCTCTTTGATTCTGTTTGATGTTTCTCTTCTGATATTTGTAGTATTTGGCGCTTATAAAACAGAGTGACCCCATGTCAAGCAATTATTATAGTAAGAGCCAGGCAGATTAGTCTCCTCTGTGAGTATTTGGTTATTTTATTTAGCAAAACTGCTTGGAAATGGCACAGTTCAGAAGAGTCAATCTCCAGTTAGTTCAAGGTTTTCACCTTGGATGTGGGAGGCATGCTGAAGAACATGACTGAAATCAACAAAACAGAGAGAGATGTTTTGGTCATTCATCACAAAGTCACTCATTACAGTGCCAGCTTTCTGTATTAACATCTGGCTAAACAGGATGATTATGATTGCTACTAACTCTTAAGTTTTTGTTCAAGTGAGGCAAGAGTCATCTAAGGTGCGTTAGATTCTATACCTAATCTCTGATTGAAAAGCAGTGATAGTCACAGATCTTATTTAGCTATCTAGTGATAAGAATCGAGCCGTTGTCATGAAAATTAAGGAAATTTGCAAAGATGTAAACAAATTTATAAATGTTTTTGAATATGCTTGAAAAGGAAGAGTTTTCTTGCAGGAGAACAAGAATTCTCAGGAAAAAGTGTATATTTGGAAATAGCATATTTCAGATCATAAAAATGTTATCTTTCTTGATCTCTAAATTGTAACTCTTGGAGCACAATATAAACCTCTCAGAGAAAGTTGGAATTTGTGTTTCCTATATTAGTTCAGCATGAAGGCTGAGAGGTAAGGTGTAGTGGGTTGGTTGTTTTGTTTGTTATAAAGCTTGCTGCTCAAGATGTATGAAAAAGTGTTAATCTTCTTAGGGATGATTTTTGGATAATACAAAGGCACTCATCTTCATAATTGTCTTACCCTGTAGAAATAAAAAATCCCTGAAAAATCTCTACCGTCTGGTTGTTCGTCCACATAGAGATACAGTTTACCATGCCTGCTTTTCTAAGGATAGACAAAGAATAGCATCATGTGGAGCTGATAAAACACTTCAGGTAAGACACCTACGCATGAGTCAAAAGAGATGCTGTGCACCATTTCGAAAACATTTGTTAAACAGTCCTGTCACTTTTCTTCTGTTGCTATGTGGGAATACTTGGATCTAGATCATAATTGGAGACAAATGGTTGAAAAGGATGTATTATTGCATAAACGTCAAGTTGCATGTTTAGAGTGGTAAGCATTATCTTCAAGAGCTAAATGGTGTGATTTTAGGGTTTATACCTTCACTGCCCTAATGCATGAACATGATATGGAAAAGGTCACAGCCCAGCAGTGCACCCCAGCTTATTTAATATTTGCTTGCAAAAAGTGTTATTTCCAGTCACAGTAGACCCTCTACAGTACTGAGGAGCAGTAAGATGTCTTAGGTACAGCTTTACTATTTATACAGGATGATAATGGACGTTACGCCACTATGGTGTTTAATAAGTGAAATGCCTTAATGCAAAAGAAATATATTTGTGGAGAAAACCCCTGAAGCTGAGGGCAGTATTAAGTTGGAAACAGGCCCAAAGTGCTTAGAAAGCAGGTTAGAAGAGACAGAGAGGAATGTGACTAATATAAATTTGCCAGCAGTCTGCCTGGAGGGGAGTCAGCCAGCTCTCAAGAAAATTAGCAATCAGCCAGCCAGTTACCTGGTAAAGTACCCATATTCCAGACAGCCAAAGGTAAGGGAAAAGAACAACTTTGCTGCAAACCTTTGGTATTGTTTTAGATGCTTGAGACGTTGAATACTAAGCTGCTGTTCATTTGGCTACTTAATGTGTTGTTACTGGGTTTTTTATTTGCTTATTTTATTTGCTGGCCTGTACAGTATTATGATCATGGCATCCACTTAAGGAGATGCCTGGTGAATGTACTCATGCTGTGCTGCAGTTGCTGTGCTGGGCTTCTGTTCTTAATGGCCTCCTTATTGACACTGCAGATTGCTTGTCTTTTTCTTCATTTTACACCCAAAAAAATCTGTGGATTGCAATTGCATTTAAACTAATCTTTCATTGAAGAAATAATAGCAAAATTAGCCATAATCCTTTCTTTGTTTTTTAACTTTGAACTTACTCATTTTTTTTCTAATTATGGCTTAAGCTTTTCAGTTTTCAAGGCTACTTAAAAAATGATTGCTAGATTAAGAACAGATATTCTGCAGAATTTACTGTGAAGGTAGATTTCCTGTTGCTTCAGTACTTATGTTCTTATTTGAACAAATACCAACCATTTAATTGTCATCAATATTCCTGTTTAATAAAAAATATTCTGAAAAGTGCTGTAAAGAACACCTTGTGGTTTGTTTTAATAATTAAGAATATGTAACCTAAGATGGAAAGGGAGACGCCCTTTATAAGATTTCCACCCCCTGCCCACCCCACACTGTAAAGTTAAATCCCAGAATCTGAGGAAATTGATTAATATGTAACACTTTTCACCAACTGTCCTTTCATTGCCTTTGTCTAACTTGAGAGTGAAATGTGTGTCAATTTTCCTGTCAAATTTTCCCTACTTATTTTTGGTTTTTTTGTTCCTCCAATCATCAATTCTGTTGAAGTTCTTGCTTTATATGTATAGGTATCCCACACATACAAAACTGGAATTTGTAGTTTTAAGAATAACTTAGATTTTGTTAATAGATAGTGTTTTGCAGTTACTATTAAAAAATACTGTGAAAGGGCATGGCTCTTGGCTTAAAAGAGTGAGGATAGAACAGAAGTAATTTTTAAAATCAGTTTTCACTAATTCTCTCTCTCTTACAATTTTTATGATCCTTTCAGAGCTTTATAATTGTTGTTGTCCCAGAAATTATGAATGCTTTCAAAAGTCAACCCATTTTTTTAAGAGCATACATGAAGAGAGCTGTTTAAGATGATAAAAGAAACTTATACATGTGTTTTAAAATTGTCTGCAAGTTACAAGGTTTTACTGTTCCTTGGTTTAGGTGTTCAAAGCAGAAAGTGGAGAGAGACTCCTGGAGATAAATGCCCACGATGATGAAATACTCTGTTGCACTTTTTCTGCAGATGGTGAATTTGTAGCAACTTGTTCAAGTGATAAAAAAGTCAAGGTAAGGGAATGAGGAAAAGGCCGTTCTTCTTTTCAAACTAATAATTCTCATTTCTGTTTAACCAACTCAGAGCAGATTCTTAAGACTAAAAGTATTTTAAACTGTCTTAAATATTGTGTGGATAATTCAATAGTTGACAAACAGAAAAGACCCACTTTTTACATAATATAAAAGATGCTTAATGTTAACATCATACGTGCAGAATTAACCACTTATTTTATTTGTATTATCAGATGTTTCTAACTAGAACATAATGTGCGAGTCCAGTCCTATTGGTAGCGCGAGATGAATCTATCCATAATTCTTTTTTAATGTTTCTTTTCTGTTACCTGTGAAATATTTGGGATTTTAAATTCCTCATTATAGTAGCAAAATCTTGTTGAAGTTCCAGAATTTATCAGATTCTAATCTGAATTATGACCTTTCCCTTCATAACGTCTTGCTTCTTTTTTTAAATATATAATCTTTCTCTTCAAAATATTTTTGAGATATTATTAGAAATGTTTTAGGACTTTATCTGTATTTCAGCATAGTTTCCAGGTTTAAAAATAATTACTTTAAATATATTTAAAAGTCTTTTTCATCTTTCAATTCTGCCTAGGTCTGGAATTCAAGAACAGGTCAGTGTAGGTGTGTATATGAAGAACACTCCGAGCAAGTCAATTGCTGCCAGTTCAATAACAGAAGTGGTCAGTACCTTCTAGCCTCCTGCTCAAATGACACTTTCATCAAAGTAAGTGGAAAAGGTGGAGATTATTCTCATGCTGTTTGTCATAACAGGGTAGTTATTGATGTATAAATATATCTAAACACTGTAAATTAATGGGTTTTTTTAATGAACCTGGTAGAAGAGACATGGCAACAGATCAAGAGTATTGACTACAGCTCTGTAATCAGATTTCAGCAAGGCAGAGTAGGAATGTTCATACTCGGCAAAGGAGAATGGGCAAGTCCTCTGTTGGTAGGGCATGAAGGTGAGGGCTTTGGCCTGATGATATTCAGACTGTTCAGGACTAACTTGAGAGATTTCATTTTTGTTAATGTGTATAAGCTACATAATTCTAATTTACAAAGCTGAAAGGGAACGTGGCAAGACAAAGCTTTTTTCTCAGTCTGAGGAAACTTTTGGTAATTTTGTGCTGGTCAAGGGCCTTGTCTGCACTGTACAGGATGTTGTAACTAGGTTTATGTAATTCTGATGTTAATAGTTTTCATGTATCTTACCAGATAAGAGGTAAATTGTAGGATAGCCTGGGGCATAGCATCCAGTCCATGAGCATGTGGGTAAAACTAAGAAAAAATAAAAGTGGTGTTTTGGTTGCCAGTGCATGATTTTGAGAAGAGCATGAGTGATCTGTCTTTGAATAAGTCATGAGTATGATGATATTTATATGTTTATTTCTCTTACAGATTTGGGATTTAAATGAAAAATACTGTAGAAATACAATGATGGGTCATGAAAATTCTGTCAATCACTGCAGATTTTCACCAAATGACGAATATGTTGCTAGCTGCTCGACAGACGGAACCGTAAAGGTATGCAGTATATTTTTAAATCAGCCATTTGTTTTGATGATGGATGGGGGGTTTTTGTATCAAATGCAAAATATGTATAAGAAAATTCTGTGCTGCATGATCAGGTCTTAATGAATTAAATCCTGAAGAAGTTGATTATTGGTCCTATTTGTAATGCAAGACTTTGAAATGGCTTTTCCAATACCAGGAAAAAAAGTTGACTGCCTGTAGTTGCAAATAAATTCTAACTAGCCTCATTCTGAATATTTTTGCCCCCTAATGCACTTTGTTAAGAAAACTTGAAGGGGGAGTAAAAATTGTTTAACCAGAAATAGCAGTAAGTTTTTAGGTTAATTGAAAGTTCTGTCATCTCTGAAAATGACTCATCAGGAGACATAAAAATTAAAAGCAATTTCCATGTGCCATTTTCTTGTGTGCACTAGAAGAGAACTGAGAGGATTGAGTTTTTCCAAGAGTGTAAGTATTATTTTTATTGCTTTTAGCTGCAACAGAATTACGCTATTTCAGAATGCAATTCTTAAAACACTGTTATGTTTCTGTGTAGTTGCTAAATCAGGAAAGAAGGATTGCTGTAGCTGTTGTTCATAAGGAAAAATGTAGTGAAGGGGACAGAAATATGCTGTAGATTTTTGGCATGTCCCTCAGTGAAATTAAGGTGCAAAGCTAGATGTATACCAGATTTCTTCTAGTAAGTAGATTGTTTATAGAGTTGCAGGGCAGGTGTTATTTTTGGGTTTATTCTTTTGTTAAGTAGAAGTTGAGGCAGCATTGTAGCTGGAATGATAGAAGTGAAAAACCCAAGGAAAGGGTTTTGCTGCAGCATAATCCTCTTTGTGGTTTGTTTTTATTTCTTAATTTGTTTTTCTCCTTTTTTAAAAATATATAAATCATTTGGACTTGTGAATATTTGTTGACTGGGGAAAGTAACAAGGAGCTTTTGCTGTATTTTATTCCCTGCCCTTTTTTCTTAAGAAGTAGTTGGGAGCTCTCTCCTGTTGTATTCTGTACCTATATCAACGAAAAGAGATTGTGTCTGTTTCCTGTTTATTGCAGCTTTGGGAAGCACGCTCAGGAAATGAACTGAAAAGTATTGAGATAAAAGATTTCTTCAAAAATGAAGATGAGCAACCAGATGATGTGGAGGTTTTAGTAAAATGTTGCTCTTGGTCCAGAAATGGTGACATGATTTTGGTGGTAGCCAAAAATAAGCTTTTGGTAAGTACCTCACTTCAGTAATCTTTTGGAAGTAGTGTATTACAATATAGATAAAATATACAGATAAAATTCCAGGCCATTAAGACCTTTCAGATAAAAGGTGCCTGATTTCAAGTGTGTGTAAATAAAAATAAGTGGTCAACAAACTTGTGACTAAGAGAAATACCTTCTGAATTCAAGAATGTACAGTGTTAAGCATATAAGCTATTTGTCAGTAGTGAAATTGTTCAAACAGGGTTTGTATTGTAATTATGTCTTCACAGCTTTTTGATATCAAAACATGTGGTTTGTTAACTCAAGTCATTGTCAGTCATCACAGCACAATCCAATACTGCGACTTCTGTCCTGGGGATGAGTTAGTAGCAGTTGCTTTGTCTCACTGTTCTGTTGAGGTAAGTGATTGTCTGCAATATACCACGAAAGACTACTTGCAATTTAAAATGTTACGTTTGTCCTAATAGTTTCTTGTATGCTGAGATAAAACAAATGTATCTATTTTAGCAGGCTTTTGGTGTGCTCCATTCTTTTTAATTTCCACTTGATTCTTAAATTTAAAATACCAGCTGGGAAATGATGTTTTAAAGTTGCATGTTCATTTTGGCCAATGGAACCCACATTTTTTTAAAACTAGACTAGTCTGCTAAGTGTATCTAAAGCTACTCTTGTCACTCTCAGGAGTATGGCTTAACTCAAACCAAACCAAATCCTCTCCCCTTCTTTGTGCTGGTACATAAGAAGGAAGGAAACATCTGGACTAACTTTGAGACTAGAATGGCTAGAGTAGGTCTGTAGCAATATCACATTTGGGGTTGGTTTGGGTTTTTTTGTTGTTGTTGTTGTTTGGGATCTTTTGGTTTTTCAGTCTATATGGTCAAGTTGAACTTGTATTTTTTTTATACTGTAATTTTTTTTCCTGTGTCTTTTAAAATAATAGCAGTTAAAGAGGCTGCTGATTCAGTTTCCCTGACCGTTGAAATGTGATGAGCAGGCACAGTTCTTGGTACATCTGATTTCAGAATAAGAATTGAGAAAATACTAGAAGACATAGTAGTTAAGTGTACTTGCACTGTTTTTGCAGTAAATGCAATCTAAATCCATTTGAGTTTTTCTTTCATATTTTTATTCTAGTTATGGAATATTAAGTCTTTATCAAAAGTGGCATATTGCAGAGGACACATGAGCTGGGTTCACTGTGTGACATTTTCACCAGATGGATCTTTATTTCTGACTTCATCTGATGACCAGACAATACGTGTAAGATATCTTTTCTTTTTTGAAATATCTGAACTTAGATATGTATTATTAAGTTATTAATTTAAGGAATTGTTTATTGTAAAGTCATATATCATATAAAATACATAAAAATATACTTATGTATTTTGTATGTAAGTTTATAGTCAATATAAATTTAAATATTTGTAAATATTTTAAAAATTATGTAAGTTGTGTAAAAAAATTATGTAAATTATGTAAAATATGCTGGCTTTTTTGCTTTATTTATTGTTTATCTAAATTTCCTCTGTATGTTTTTTTAAAGTCTGGTGGCACTTCAAGAGTAACTATAATCTTCTGTTTTGTTTTACGTTTTATCTGAATTGGGAATTTTGAAGCTTTTTGAGGATTCTACCAGACTTGATATGTGTCATTGTTAGGTATATTTGTCAGTTAATATTTAGGATAAATTTCTGTAATTGTAATGTCTCATTAAAACCTGTGGAAGTAAAGCTATATCTTACCAAGGTAACCTTTCCTGTTCTCCCAAGTTAACACATACATTCTTGAAATTTTGAGAGCATTTGAAGTAAGAAATCTGTACTTCCCATTTTTTGTAATTGGATTTTAATGCTGCTCTTTGCATTAGAAAACTTTGGATGTTACAGCTATGACTAAACAGGGGAGTCTTGTAGTCAGCTTGGAAAATATAGTTCTGTTTCATCTGTTGGACTCACTAATTGCACAACTTTCCCTAGTATCAAAAACAGCAAAAGCATCATTTTCATTGTTTTAAAAAAATCAGTGTTACTTGCAAGTTTATAAGCCTTGGTTTACAGGTGCTGTTACTCAGCAAGTTTTACATCTTGTTCTTTAATGAAGCTAATGACATACTGTGTTCTTCAACAGATCTGGGAAACAAAGAAGGTGTGCAAGTCTTCTGATGCTGTGCTGAAAAATGAACTAGATGTTGTATTTCACAATGGTGAAGTGATGATTTTAGCCATCTACAATCAGAAGCATTTACAAGTAAGCTGTATTTCTTGATATTTAAGTACATGTGAAGGTTACCTGCAAATCTCAGTAGGAAACTGAGGAAGCACTGAAAGAACCTCTTGTTCTTGGCTTTCAAGAGTTGAGTCTGTAGCAGATGATTCAATGTATGATAATGTTTTTATATCTAGAAACTGTGCCTAGTTTAGTAAGTGAAAAAATGAGGTTTGAGGTGAAATTTCTACACTGTTGTTGAGCCTGCGTCTGGATGCAGAGGAACAGAGCTCTTATCCCTTCATGATGAGTGTCTGTGAGCCTTCCAAGTGGCTCAGATGTGCACAGCAGTGTGTAACATGTGCAGCACCTACCGACCAGGTGTTACACAGCAAATGTAACACTTCAGAGCTCTGTGTAACAGCTGAAGGAATCATCTCAAATTGGGGCAGCTAGAGGTGTGAGCTCAGCACTGCCTATAGCCTTAGATTTGTGCTAAAGAAAATAGTAGTAGTGGCTACACTCTTATTACTGTGGGCCCTGCCACACCAAGTGCTAAGTACACCAGCATCCAAAGTGTATTTTTCTATTCCATGGTAGCAGATGAATGCACATCACTCTTTTTCTAATCATGATTCTCTAATATATCAAATAAGTTAATAGGATTTTCATCTGCTTCAGTGAAGAGCTGGGAGAAAGCACGGCCTATGAATTACACCTATTTATGTTCAGGAGCAGTTTAGGACGTTTGCTACTTTTTAACCTTCCTGAATTGTAACATCTGTAGCAACTGCTGTGTAATGGTGTATTCTCATTTGAATTAGTAGACCTGATGTCTGTGTTTATGATTAGTAACTTCTGCCTTAACTTTACTTGAACCATTTCCTAGAGAAGGATGTTGCTTAGATTCTGTGGCCTAAATACAGCATTCTGACAATCTGTAGACATGCAATCGTGAGAGAAGACTCCATTGTAGAAAGAGAAAAGATTTTTCACCCTTGCACAGGAAGAGAAATTGACTGAAAAGACAAATTGCATGTGTACTGTGATTTAGCAGTGTACCTCTGCTATCATATCTCTCAGAGTTCTTCTTGGAACCATGATGCTTTACCTTTTGTAATTTATAGTCTCTCGGGACTGGAGTCCTGCTTACCCTTTGATGTGCAATGTGTTCATTTCTAAGCGCTTCACACTGATAGCTTTTTAAACTTAAACTCAGTTGTAAATTATTGTGTTCTAAAGATTTTTTTTCCCCCCTGTGGAACTGATTTGAGGGTGATACTGAGTTGAGACTTGGTATGTTGTGTGTGCTAGTAAGTTTAAAGTCATGCTTACAGGATGCACCTAAAGTATTTTATGTTCTGTTTGACATGGCCTGTTTAATCTGGCTGGCAAGGTAAATTTGAGCCTGAAGCTTGGTCTATATGGTTTTTGAAATTTGGGGGTAGCATTTTGATTTACTGTTTCCTATAGTCAGGCAAACTTTAAAAAACCTTCTAATACCGAGATGTTTCCTTCTGCAAACTTGTCCTGTTCAGAAACCTTTCTACAGAGATAGCTACACTGACCTTCAAGGCAAGTGGTTTATGAAAGTAACTGTTCCCTTTGGCATTCTCAGCTCTATAGTGTAATTTAAGTTTAAATTTTAAAATATTGTAACAACTTAATTAACTTCCTATTTTACAGCTTATCAGTGGAAATACAGACAGTGTTATTATGCAGACAGCAGCCCAAGAATCCCCAATTTCCTGCTGTTGCTTAAGCGAAGATCTTAAATTTGCAGCTTTTGGACAGGAGAGTGGAACAATAAAGGTATTACATTCTAAATTTGATTTTAAAAATAGTGGGAAATCACTCTTCCTTATTCTTTTTCTTTTTAAATAAATGTCATTTGTATGACTTTGTACAATAATATTCTTCAGTATAGTAATTCAATTTATATTTGTGAGTGATGTCTAAATTAAAATAATTTAAAGGTAATGCTGATAATCCAGCTCTGAATTTCATCTTACCCACACTAAACTAATAGGAATTTTTGGTTGTTCCAATCCAGTGACTTAAAATCGTGTATTTACAATCTCATGTTACTTAAAAAAGAATTTGCATGTTCTTGTTTTCCTCAAGTGTGTCGAATAAATGCAATTATTGCATTCTTCATTGTAAAGGTACTACAGTTGTCAGATGGGAAAGTTCTGCAGTCCTGGGAGGCCTACAGGACATCTGTGCAGCACTGTCGATTTACACCTGATTGTCAGACTCTCATCTCAAGTGCTCATGATTCAGTTATACAGGTTTGGGCAATATTTAAAAAGATAATGCTGTAACTTACTTAAAATCAAGAGCTTTCATATTACAGATAATGTAAACTCAGTAGATGACTACTGCATTCTGTATTGCTCCATCCAGGGGCAAGGGACTGTAGAAAGTGTAGCCTGTATTTATGCCTTATTTGATAATGAATGTTACAGGTTTTCTGTTTTTACTGCTGTGGATGATAGAAAGGCTTTGAGAAGAGTTAAAGAAGCATTAATTGTCAAACAAGGTGACTCAGCAGTTCTGAAATGAGGGTTTGGGGTGCTGTAGGTGTGTCAGTGGGTTTGCTCCCACTGTCTTGGGGAATGATGTAAAAAGTCTCTGAGCGGATTGGTGCGCGCACCCCATCCAGTGCAGTGCTGAACACCAGCTAGAAATAGAGTGTCTGCACTATTGTGGGCTCAAATTAGGAACCTCTGCCTCTCAGCAAGGTAGGCTGGCTCCGGAGGTGCATTCCGGTGTGTCTGTGTTAGCATTTAGCAGCCTCAGGGGCGCAGTTCTGCCATAAAGATCCGTGTCTCAGCTTGAGCTTGCTGAGCCCTAGTTTGCCCTGCAGAGCACTTCAGAGTGCTGGCAGGATCCCTAAGCCTGAGCACGTGTCCAGCTGCTCAGGAGCCTTCAGCCCACACAGCCGAACCTGGAGTCAAAGCACTCCTAGATGCTGATCCTCAGCCTTGGAATCCTCCTCCTGGGTCTGCCGTGGGAAGCGTTTCTGCTGGCCCTCAGCTCCCTCTGGTGGGCAGCGCCTCGCTTAAACCCCCAGGACTGGCACCTGCACATGCTGCTTTCTGTTCACCCTGCTGCAGGAAACCTGTTCATTTGAAAACTATTAAAATCACTGCCGTTTAAAATAAATTGATGCTTAATAGCTTCTGTACAAAAAATTACACTAATCCTTTTTCAGTGAATAGTTGAATTAAAAATAGAAGTGTCATTTTGTTATTAAAAGGCAAAGCAAAATGGCAGTTCATTAAAAATACTCTTTAAAAATATAGAAGAAATCTAACTTAAGTAAGCAAAATCTGAGGTCTGCCAGATGAAATAAGTCTATATGTTGTAATAATCAAAAGTTTAAAACACCAAACTACTGAGGTGCCTGAAATTTATTGGTTTGCTTTTTCTATTTAAATTACAAGTGAATTTTAAGTATCAAATTCACTTGGAAAATAAGATTATATGTTTATTATAGGGAACTCTGTCATAGGTTGACCATTAAATACTATGGCATCCTCAATCTTTAGCATCTCTGTTATGGATCACTTCAACATTAACATTTTAATTAATCATCAGCACTATAAGAACTTGTTATTAGTCCTCTTACTTAAAAATCAAAAAGTTAGTTCATGCTTTCTATGTTTGCTGTTTCAATTTTTTTTAAAAGTGTTTGCTTTTTATGATTAGGTATGGAATTGGCAATTAAGGGAATGTGTGTTTCTAAGAGGGCACAAGGAAGCAATCAAGGACTTCAGACTTCTGGAAAATTCAAAACTTCTCTCTTGGTCCTTTGATGGAACCGTTAAGGTGAGTAAAAGGCTCTGAATTGACAAATCACATCAAACACATTTGACTGTCTCTTGTAACATTTGGTATTTCCTGCACTTTGTGTGGACACACATTTTACTGAAGCAATCGTAAAGTGTAAGTTGACTTTTAAGACAAAATTTTGGATTTTCTATTTTTAGGAAGGTCTACAGTGTTGTATTTTAACTATACTAGTGAGTATAACAAAATACTGACCACATTATCTAGCTGAGTTTATCCCTTATTTATTGTGTAAGATGCCAGTGTTTTAACCTTTTTACTGCAGTAAAAAAGCAGCCTGTTTTTTCTGTATATGTGTAGGTTTGGAATATCACTACTGGAAACTCAGAAAAAGATTTTGCTTGTCATGGAGGTGCTGTTCTTTCCTGTGCTGTTTCACCTGATGGTAGTAAATTTTCATCTACTTCTGCTGACAAAACTGCAAAGGTTGGTTACCTTCTGTAGAGAGATAAAAATGATGCCTTATTTGTCCTGAAAAGTAATCTGTATTTTTCATTTTGAGGTAACTGGTGATTATTCAAGTTATCTTGTTGTATTTCTAGTTTTAAATTTCCTATATCCATCAACATGTTTCTAAAGCTGTTGCAGTCATTTGCAATTGATCTTGGATATAACTTAAGCCTAGTGGCTTCTGTACAGATAAAATGCATGTTTAATGCACAGCTTTGTGCCGAACACTTTGTTTATTTCTCTGTATTGGTTTGTTGATAGCCTGACATTCTTAATTTGTAAAGTTAAGGAAAATTTGTGGAATTTCCAGAGAAGTTTCTGTTCATACGTTCATAGGTTCAGAAGGCAGGTGCACGAAGTAGTGAACTGGGGCTGCTCCATTATGTTCCTAAAGCATTCCATTAGATTTTTAAAATATAATTTTCAAGTGATTGATGAATCCTATTTCTGTGAACAGCTTTAAATTTTCTCGTAAATGAATAGTTTCATTAAAACATAGATTCCAAGGAAAGATATATACAGTCAGTTCAGTAATTCATAGCAAGCACATTCTTGTGTGATTCAGGTAATAAAAAGAAAACCAGTCTCTACAGTATAAAATATTTACATAAATTCACATACAAATATGCATATGTATAAAAAGTCTTACGGACATTTTAATGCTAATGCCGTTTAGAAAGAAGTCATAGTTGGTTTTGAACTTGTCTTTTTCACTCCTGTAATGTTTTCCGTTTAGATATGGAGCTTTGAAAGTTCATCTGTTCTTCATGAACTGAAAGACCACGAAGCCTGTGTGCGGTGCTGTGCTTTCTCTCCTAATAACAAACTATTGGCCACTGGAGATGACAAAGGAGAAATAGGGGTACTGATCTAATCGTGATGTTTATTTTATAATTTAGTTGATTGTCAGTTCACAGACAGAAGAGTTCTTATGGTTTGTGTTCTGCATGTCTAATTCCTTAGCATTGTGGTGAACATCGGGGTGAAAATAGCAGTTTGCCATGTGAGACAGTAGTTTGTAACCATATTGATAGATTCATGTTCATGAATGCTGAGGAACTGATTCACATGATTTAATAATAATTCTACTGTGAATTGCATGTGTGGTTAAATCCCCTATATAAGATACAGTTCTAAGACGAGAATTTTTTTAAAATTATGTTGTCACTTCAAGTAGAATATGTATTTGCAAGGGTTTGGTTTTTTTTCTAATACAGAAAAATACATTTCAGGTTTCCTTATTGGAGTAATTTTTTTTCCTGTTAAGTTTCCTTCCATAAATAATCTTTCCTCTCTTTTAGATTTGGGATGTTTTAACAGGTGCGTTACTTCACTTCTGCTCCCCAGTCACTGTAGATGAAGGAGAACCTACGCATGGGGGTTGGGTAACAGACCTCTCCTTTTCTCCTGACAGTAAAATGCTTGTGTCATCTGGAGGCTATCTTAAGGTAAGCCTTGAAATAATAAAATGTCCTATCATACCTAATTAAATGGCAATACTCTGACAGTTAAGACTAATTTAATAAACAAACTTGAAGCATTTTACTTAACACAAAGCTTCTTCATTTTTGTGACAGTCTAGCACTTTTCACTTCTTCTCATATCTGCAAGTTCCCTGAAAAAGTCTTTTAAGAATTCAGGTTCGTTTTCAAACTCCATACATTCCATTTTTATTGACTTCAGATTTTCATTTGCAATGTCCTTTCCTAATGTCTTGGGGTGACTCTATCATGTGTATCCCCTCTCATGCTCTATGCCCAAAAAGTAATATTGTGCCTTTTCTGTGCCTTTAAACTGAGCTTTAATTAATCTTTAATTTTAAAGATCCCAGTCATTTTTTGTCTGCCTTGATATCCACTCAATTTTGACAGCAATTGTGTTCTTTATAATGAGTCGAAAAATGCTCTATATCAGCCTTTTTTTTTTTTTTTTTTGAGATACTGAGGTTTAAATTTTGTCATAAGTAGAAATTCAGAAGAAATTGCAAGTGATGATTTTTCTGCAGTTTTCTTTGGAAGACATGTTGGAGGAAATCAGTG
The DNA here is from genome assembly GCA_013397725.1 of Rhagologus leucostigma. Taxonomy (NCBI): domain Eukaryota; kingdom Metazoa; phylum Chordata; class Aves; order Passeriformes; genus Rhagologus; species Rhagologus leucostigma. The sequence goes on from VZTD01001533.1 coordinate 2,569,709, forward strand.
TTTTCGTCAGTCTTTCATTGGTTCAGGCATCTACTGGGCATATATTTTTGAGGAAGGGGAAGAGATGGCCTTTTTTTCGGTCTGTGAATGGGTTCTTCGTAATTTTAAATTTCTGATGAGGTTTTGTGTTGGTTTTTTTTTCTCTTGTGATAACCGATACCTGTTATTAGAAAGGTGTGTGTTGTCTGTGTGTATGTGAAATGACAGGTGGCAAAACTCTCACCTCAGAGGGATGGAGTTTAGCTAATTGTTGGTCAGTGTCTAGCTGTTAGGCATGCTATCAGACTATTTCTTAGAAGACAGTAACCATGTAACAAAGAGTTGAATTTTCTAAGTTGCAAATCTGTATTTTGCACACAGCTATAATGTTACGTATTTCATGAGATGCGTAAGCTAGATAGTAGTAATACCATCGGCTTTTCAATGTGATCAAAGGTGAAGGTAATCTGTTGTGATATTTTGCTGCTGCACTCAAATGCTGCAGGAATAGAGGTAAACTCCTTACTGGCCCAGTGGAATAACAGCTTTATACTGCATTGTGTTAGGTCCAGTGTTGCACTGGTCTACAGTTTTCTTGAGAAACGTGAAATTTCAGACTATGGTAAACTGATGGTTATTAGTGCTTACTGAATATTCCAAAAAATAGTAATTGTAATCTCACTGAAAAAGAAGTCAGTCCTACTAAAAAAACTGCAAATGGTTTCAAATTTTTGCATGATCAATACTACTGTGTATCTAGGTAAGTTTTTAAATTCAGCTATAGTTTCGTTTATCTGGCAATGTGTTTCATGTATTCATTTGGTTATAAGAAAATACATAATTTTTGAAAGTTTGGACATATTGCAGTTTATGTCTATTGATTGCATTTTGTGATGGGGTAAGGGCTAGTACCTGAATTTATTGTTTTGTATGTTTTCTTGAAATTTAACAGCTTTAGTCTTGAAGTTTCTCTTCATCTGAAAGCCTTGTACCTTTAGTAATTAGTCCTAAACTTACTCTACTTAAGGTTGTGTATATTTTTATTTTTAATTCTGCCTCTTTGGTTAAAGCAGTCAACTGGGCTAGCCATGCTAAGCCTGTTAATAGATTTTATTTTAAGATTCCTTCACCTAACTGAAAGTCTGTTGTTATTATTTTTCTTAGTGGTGGAATGTAACTACTGGAGAATCCTTACAAACCTTCTACACAAATGGAACAAACCTCAAGTCAATACATGTGTCCCCTAATTTCGAAGTATATGTGACTGTTGATAATCTTGGTATTCTTTATGTGTTACAGAAATTCTGATTAATGGGCTGAACACTGCAAAGATTACTAGTTTTTTAAGATGGAAAGAAAATTCTGCTTTGTCTGACAGTCATTAAGCTGTGAATTATATTTAATTGTTGTATTAATGATGTTTTCATGTATATTTATGTACTTTTATGCATATTTTTTTGAATGAACTTGCATTTAATCTTGTTTTTAACAAGCGTTATTATAATCCTTAAATCTTGATTTGCATCTTAAGTATGTTACTTCCAATTTTGTAAGGAAATTATATTAAGATTTATTCAAATTAGTATAATTAATATTAATAGCAGTGAAGAAAGAATAAGAGTATAATACTTTGAAATGATATTTTATGCTAAGGCTGGTGGCTAAATGCTCTCTAGCCGTGAACACAACTGTGTAAGATGCAAAAAAATTTTTTTTGGTGCGATGCAGGGACTTTCTTTTCCTACGGAATGGAAAGAAGCAGGGGCATTCTTCATTTGAAAAATGAACCCAGCCATGTTGGTGCTTGATGTTCAAACCAAATTGAGCAGATGTTCAGTTTACAGCAGCTGTGCCTCCCACTTGCAGTGAGAACCTTCATGCTTCAAACCTGTGGAGATAAAGTGCATTGTAACATGTATGAGCTGTTCCTATTAAGGGGAACATCCTGAGTCTTGTTTTCTCAAGGCAAAATCTGAAATTCAATATTGTAATTGAGGTCGAAGAGACCACGCCACATTTCCAGTCAAAGGATGAGTACAGCTAACCAGCTAAAATGGGAATGGAAATGGCTTAAAATTTATGTATTGAAAATTAAAAGAGGGTGTGAATTTTAGGGTTTTTTTTCTTTTGGAAATAGCGTTCATTTTATACTATGGAGACACTTTACTGTTGTCATCTTTGTTTACATGGGATTCTATGCCCAGCTGATCTCTTGCCTGGTAATATGTGATTTTGTGTTTGTTTAATGTTTTTTTAAAAAATTTTACAGTCTATTTATAGATTCAATATAGGGTAGAAATATCAATGTCTTGTACTACTTGTGCTTGACAAATTTTTTGTGAATAATTGGGTAGCAATTTTTTATTTGGTACCTAGTAAGCTTTTTTCTATTCAATTGCCTCTCAACTGCTATGAGCAACTGCACAAGCATTAATACAATTTTCATATTTTTGTAGCTGGCAGTAGAACACTGTCTAACTACTTGATTGTAAAAAGATACTGTAGCAAGTATCTCAACTGGTACTGAATAATGAAATTTTTACTTTTAGTGGTTTTTGTGTGCATTTCATAAAATTTAATAGGCATTCTTAGTATTTCCCTGTTTTTGACAATCACCAGTTTTTCCTCTTTTCCAACTTGAAATTCTACTCTTTCTAAGGTGCTGTTAAATACAGGTCAGTATAATCAAAGTACTGCTGGCAGAAATGTAAAGAGAATAAATTCAATAGAAAAGACCACGATGTTTTGTATTCCGAGTATGTACAGTACTTAATAAAGATGATCCAGGCAATATTGGCCAAAGTTGTAAATGAATTTGAATTCCTGAGTGAGTTTCTTTATACATGGGATGGAGGGGGAGTGCTGCATCTTTTATTGTGGTTTTGTTTTCCATCTAAACTTAATGCTGCTTTACAAACTGCATCGAAAGTGCTTTGACAGGCGAGCAAAAGGAAACAGAGGGAAACCAAAGTCTTGGAACATGTTCTGCAGTGTTCAGGACAGAGTTGCTTCTACTGTCCAGTTTGTAGAGACCCCATCAGTACCCCCTGAGCAGCTGAAGATCCAAGGAGCAGGAAGCTTCTCTTAGCCAGTATCCCTTTATTCCAGAGGCTATGCTGTCCTTACTGCTCAGGACCCTGTCAGGCTGAACTTAGAGATCCAACCAGGTTAAAAGGCACAGGAAAAATATTTCCCATGAGGAACCAGGGCAGAAAGTTCTCTTCTCTGAGAACACTGATGAAATTCTGATGATAAGAAAAAAAACTGATCACAGTTTAATGCAGAAAACAAATGGTGCACAAGCAGAGTTCATAGACAATTGCAATTTTGGAGTGAGTAGGAAGCAAATAGCACAGAAACTTGAAGAAATTTGAGATAAATACTACATTCCTGGATGTTCTGGAAGAATAATAACACAGCAGCCTTGTACTTATTGGTGAAACTGAGGAAGCTGTTCTTCAGAGATGATGTTGGGATGGTTACATTCATATATGTAAAGGTATGGAGTTGGCTGTAAGTATTTGAAACTGAGGTGGAAGAAGAGAAATAGTGATGAAAATGTCTGCAGAGCCAAAGAATAGGTCTGATTTGCAGGGAAAGTCTGAAAAAAATCAAGTGAAAAATTATTAAAATAGGAGGCAGGAAAGCAACTTCTTCAACTTTAAATATTTAAGAGGACAGTTTACTGTAATAAAAAATAGGTCTTCCTGTATCATCAGATTTGGCTGTTCTCTTCAATGTAACATGTATTGTAAAGGAAACGAAAGAGAATTTGGCTAAAAGCAATTTTTATGTAGATTGAACATTAGTGCTTCCATTATCTTTTTTAATGTCAGATCAAAATGAATCAGTCTACATTCAAATTTAACTAATGAGCACTGACAATTTTATCTAGTTCTAGAACTGAAATTATAATATGCTTTTGTGTAAACAATTTGTATACTTCTTATTAACCATGCCTATCAGTTTCTGTAGGAGTTTTGAGTCTCTTCACTTTGTCAATTAGACCTACAGCTCCTTCACGTATCTCATTTTTTTCTTTCCTTGGGAATCATACCCATGTGTAATACAGCTGTTCAAGAGGATGCTTTGTATTGCCTTCAAGTGTACCATTCCTCCACCTACAGTGTTCTCCTTCCCCCTCTCTTATCTTACACAGTTGCTGGAAATAGAACTGGGCACTTAGTGCCTGAGGTTTTTCCGTATAGATCTCTTGTAGTGCCGGAATGTGGGGGTAGAACTGGAACTGGTAACCTGTTGCCAGCAGAGGACTATCCCCCACCCCAAAATTATTTTGCTCCTTTTTGAAAATTACACAGTTAAACTCCCTATTACAGAACACTGTGCAAATTGCTGTTCTGAGGGGTTTTTTACAGTTTTTAAATTCAGTGAAGTCTCTGTATGGGGCCCAGTTCCCCAGGTTGTATCTAGACACAACAGAGCCTGTGTCCTTATCACTGCTCTCCTGAAGTGTTTTGCAGAAGCTGATGCCCTTGCAGGTTTCCAGGGAAAGCCAGGCTGAGAGACTCTGACTTGGGTGATTTCTTCTGCCTTCCTGGAACAGAACATTGCAGGGAGGGTGCTTGCCCTCATCTTCAGGAAGCCAGTAAATCCAGAATAGCAGCAGATCGCAGAGAATTCAGGTATGTTTTTGCAATTGCTAGTAGACCATAGCTCCCTTACTGAACTGTTTGGTCGGTCTTTCTCCTTCATAGCAAGTACAGACTCCATGGCAATGCCAAGGAGTGGAAAAGTCAGCCTTGGGGGCTGTATTTCCCTCTGATAGGACACCAGAGCCCTCAGGTGTATTTGTCCACCTTGTGCTTTCCTCTTCCTTGTGTCTTCTATGGAGGCACAAATTTATTTGGGTTCATAGATGGTGATGATGATGGCCAGGAGCTCTGAGGACTTGAGACACCTTATTTCTGTCGTGATTCCAAGAAGAGCAGAAGCCAAATGACCTTTACTCTTTGGAGAACAGGGAGGGTGCCAGATACTCTGAACACTTCCAGTATGATATTTCTTTTCTTCTTCTGTGCTCAATTTCACTTTGTTCTTACAAGCTAGGAATGGGGCATAGTCACTGGCTCTGCCAATATACAGTAAGATGTTATGCTGAGACCAGGCTTGTTCGTGGCTGTAACTCTGCAGTAGATTGACAGTAGATTGACTGTGTTTTTCAGCACTTCTAAAGCTGTTGTATGGTGTGCTGCTATCCATGTCTGTGTTAGTGTGGGCTTTTATTTTGGGAGGTGGGGACCAGTGGGTTTGGAGCATGGATGCTGGCTTTTCTTGGGTTTTAAGAGGCTTTTCTTCCAGATTAATTTACTGCACGTCTTTCTTCTAGGAGGCTTTTTTGTGAGAAACCTTGCAACTAGATTTAATAGAGGCCTAGGCTGAGACTGTTAGAGTGCATCCTAAAAGAGTGTAACGGAGTGAGATTTTCCGTCCGCATGTGTCATTGACAGCTTCATCACTTCCTATATCATCTCCCACAGTTACACTTGAGGGATATAGCACAACTGTGTGATAATTGGAGTAGAACTATTTAAGATGCCTGTGTGTGTTTGTTCAGGAGGATGAGAAAGCTAAAGTATCTTGTAAGTGTTTCAATAGGCAGTTTCCCTCTTGGGGCCTGACTGTTTACAGAACAAATTAGCTTCCTGTGCTTGTTTCCATTTAACAAACCATATGTTGTACATAGGAGAAGTGCTCTGAGAATAGTTAGATTCATGTCCTTCAGGCTAGAGAGGATTCTTGTTCTGTACTCAAGAGGCATCCTCTGAGTACTACTTAGGATGCCACAATTAGATTCCATGTGTTTATGTGGTATTTTTAATTTCTTAGTGTATTAGCTTCCTTCAATTTATTTGTGTCTGATTTATTTTTAGCTCTGTTCAGTTTCTCTAATAATGTACAAACTCAGATGAGTTTTGAAAATCATGATGTTTAAAATGACTCAAAAGGATGCAAAGACAAATTTACCCATTCAAACTCTTCAAAAGTAAACATGATGCTTCTTAGGTAAAGCATGTGTTATTTCTAATGCATAAATGCACATGAAGTATGCTTACTATTTAAAACAGCTTTTATGTTAATTTTGTAAAGCATTAGACTCTTCTAACTTTTCTCTATAATTGCATAGAAAATATAATTTCTGTAGCACTTTTCTATAGTACTTTCTAGCACATGATAGCAGTGTTTTCTTTTAGTTCTAAAAATCATATTATTTGCCTGCAATATCCTCTGAAGATAGTAATAACTGTTCATATTCCTCTTCCTCATTAGAGTCAGTATTTAGGTTGATAAGACTTTGTAGCCTGCTGGTTCAAACTCTTACTTCAGTGTTAAGAAATCTTAGTCTTAACATGTTTTGAGAGCAAGTTTTCCTGTCCCAGAGTAACAATGACAACATTTTTTTTTGTGCTTCCCAGTTATAACCACTTAAATTCATCCTTTAATACTATCATCAGTACTGTTGTTTATAAGCCACTTGGCAGAAGTAGTGTAGGGAAAAAAGGATTAAGGAAAGACTGAAAAATATACTTTGGGTTTAATAGCCCTGAAATGATACCTGAGAGGAATAGCATATTTTTAATGTGAGACTTGGAAATGCTTAGAGTTTTGTCTTTTGTATTAGAGAATAGATGAATAAACAGGCATAGGCATAGGCCAGTGGAAATCTGTCTCTAAATACAGATCAAACATTTTGATCTGAAGGATTCAACCTGAAGCCAATAATCATGTCTTGATGGGTGAACACTCAGCATCTACACAGTAAGGTAAGATATACTTATGGAAGCTGGTATCTACTAATTTTTTCAGTGTATTTGCATGATTTCTTAAAAGGTGCTGTGGAGTGTATTTATATTCAGTACAGGATAGCAATTATATGTTTTATATTTCCAGCTGAGATGTTGGAGAAAATGTGCAGTCTTACCAATATGTGACTTAAATTTCAGAACTAGGAAATAGAAGGAGGAACAGTTTCAAAGAGTTTAAACAGAAGAAATGTTGCCTAAATTTTACCTCTATTTGAGTATATGTTTAACAATAGCATGAAAAAAGGCCACCTGAATGTGTCTGAGTTTTCAAAATATTTAAAGAGATGCTTTAATGTCTTGCGGATGTTGCACTCTCAATTTATCAAAGTCAAAGAGTTGTAGTTTTTCCACTTCGAAAATTATAGAGCAGATACTACTTTTTGAGAAAATTTTTCTACAGTATCAAGGATTCAGCTATTAAATTGTTATTTTGACTCAGCAGCTGTTTTTTTATAGTCTGGAGCACTGGGTTTGAGGAAAATCTTAAGCATATACATTTGTTCAAAGGAATGGTTGAGGGGCCAAGCTGAACTTTTGGAAGAATTGGTTGTTTTTCACTGCGATTGTATCAGTGAATACCTGCCAGAGATAGGTACAATTCAACTTAACTTCATGAGACCTGGAATTTTCTTCGTAGCGTATCTTGATAATTCAAATTTGGTTAAAATGATATAAAACACAGTAGGCGGCAATAAGCTATAAGTCTACAACTTTGACTGTTTTATCTCCTTTTCCAGTAAATATCTTTGTCCAAAGGGTTAAACTTTTGGTGGCTATAGAAAAGAAGTCTATTCCTTGAGTTATGATCTACTTTTCCTCTTAAGCTTCTCCCAGCTCTGAGCTCTTTACATGTTGCAGTTTCTCAAGCTCCTGTACTACTCATTGTATCTCATATTTAGTCCTTAGTTACTTATGTCAACCTTCCTTCAAATGAGGGGTTCCACTGTTCAGGGTTCTAGTATTGGTGGTGTTAAGGGAAGATTTGTTGCAGCCAAGTTGGACTTCACTATTCTTGTTTTTTTTTATCAGAAAGTGACTCTGTGGAATGGAACATTTTCTCAGTTTGTGTTCTGGATTCTGGTTTCTTCAGCATGTAATAGCGAAAAAAAAGAGTGATCTTTAACAAGCTGTTACATTTATGTGTTATGCATCATATAGCTGGTTTTTTGCTAAAATACAAATCTAGGAAATTAAGATCATGTTCTCTGAAAATTATAATCCTCCCTATACTTATTTTTATTTTGCGTACAAATTACATCTTCTCCTTTTCAAAAACTAAATCACAGTGCTTCCAGCTCATGCAGCTTTTCCCTCCATTTTGCTTTAGGATTATGTATCTGCCAATGTGTTTGTTTTGTTAAGCAGGAATCTATCTGGAAAATGAGAATTTGATCACAGTGAATACTCTGAGCAGTTAGAACCAAATACAAGAGGTCTTAACTTTGCTTTTGTGAGAAAGAATATCTCATAGTTTGGATGTCTAAATTGGAATTAATACCTATGACAAGAAGCAAGGGGCTTGGAGCTTGTATGTCTTCTGTTTAGAATGTGTTTTGTGCAACATTTGAGTTCTAAAAAAATGGTTTTTCTATTGAAAATGAGATTTTTTTTTTGTTATTTCTAAATTGACTAATAGCTGCTGAGATTCCTTGAAAGGAAAGAAAGGACTGATCATAAACAGTCAGAACTTCAAAGTGAGAACAGCCAATTTAGGTATTGTAACCCAAGGACTTAGTCCAAGGGGAGGACAGCAAAAATTCTTCCCCACAGGAAGTGAAGACAAGATTTGAGCAACCACTGTCAGAGATCAATAGCACAGATAATCCAGCAGCAGTGTCACATTCAAGGTAACTGTAGTGCTGGTGTTTTTGTGGTGCCTGGCAGAAGCAGCACTTTTTTTAGCAGTTAAGCACTTTTCACTTATCATTTGAAATGCAAGGTTTGCTCTTGCAGATTCATGGACTTTGCTTTCTCATTTTCTAAGCTGATTTTAGAGGCTATGTTGAATAGGATGTTCGAATAATTCTGGCATTCCTTAAGGACTAAGTAGAGTTTGAAAACTGGGTACCTTAAGCTATCCTTCCCTTTCAGAGTCGTTTTTTTCCCCAACAGATGCTTGTTACACTAAACAAATGAAGCCATATAGCAAACATTTCAGTAATCAGGCCAACATAAAGTGCTCATAAATTATCACCAAGCAGCTCTAAATCTGTCATAAACTCTTACTGACTGGCTCACAGGAATGTTTATGTAATTGAGAGAACTATAGAAAGGAAGTTAAGTTTCCTTTTACAAGTTAAATCAACTACAGCAAGATGGAAAACACCCACACATTTGGCTTTGGATCAGCAGAGACATTCTTGAAAAGCAAACCTTTATAAAATTTTTATTATTAAACCAATTTCAAGGTGTAAAAAATTATCAGTTTTCCAGGTGTCATTGACTGTACTCTGCTTGCATATTCCTTGTATAACAGGGTATCACCTTGATCAGGGAATTACACATTTGGAATCATTCCAGCAAATAAATCTTGACATGGCTGGGAGCACAGATGTAATGTAGGATGTGTTAAAGCTGGAAAGCTTTCAAAGAGGTCCAAGAAGTCACAGTTCCACAGATGTGAAAAAAGCCACCACACCACCAAACCCGCTGAATGAGATGTTATCTTACACGACATCTGTTTAAAAAAGGTGTAGAAGCTGCAGTGCAACACAAATATATTAAGAGATGATGTTTATAATATTTTAGAGTGCAAAGTATGAGAGCAACTGATAAGGGTTTTTATACCAAGGAGTGAAATACCAATAAGTAAAGCAAATTAAAGAGATTAATTTTAAACCTATGTAATTAACAAAAAGAAGCTTATTCCATTGATCACAGTAACACAGTTTTGAAATATGATGTTGGAAATATGGCACTGGAAATTGATAATCTTAACAGAAAAGGTCGAAAGGATGCATTTGTTCAAACTAAAGAATTTTGAATCACCAAGTCCAAATGATAAACAGCCATTTGTCTGCAATAGATAAAGTGAAGAGTCCTTTGAATCACACCTGGTAAAATTCATCACACCTTAAAAAAATGAGAAATTCCCAAAAATTTGTGAATCATGGCAGTTCTGGTGTTTTTAAAGAGGTGACCAAGGCAACTACTGACCTGAAGTCAGTCCTGAGGCAAACAGTGGAATGGCAGATTTGAGGTTATATGGAAAAGTAGAATCTGCTCTGAGCACCACAGAATTTTTCTAGGTATTACTGACTGCTGTGGTTTTTTGAGAGACTGGTTTTGGCAAATGTTACTGACAGATTTCTAAGTGTTTTGTTTATGATTTTTATTTTTTTTTAACACATCATCGTCAGTATATGAACTTTGGATTTCTTAAAGGAACTTGATTTATTATCACATCATATTTTAATTCAAAACAAACTTGTAAAATCATATACAACAAAGGAATTAGCTCTTAATTCCTACATCTCTATGCAAAATGGAGTCTAAACAAACATCTCAGGAAAACATTCTGTTTCTGCTTAAATGCTTCCAGATGTTCTGTGTGTTTCAAATGTTATGGGTTATTATAAAGCTAAAATCTTTATTTCCTTGCTTTGCATGTCTCACCTAAAAATAGGTACAGAAAGGAACTTCAGAGACCCTCTGATAATGCTCCTTGCCTCAGGTCTGCGTAAGTCTGCTCTAGAGGAGGGATTGTAATGAAATACAAGGATTCAGAGGTTTTGTTGGTCATCTGCAGATCAGGAAGAATTTCATTCTTTTACTGTGTAATTTGATCCTTGAATCTTTTCACCTTCCTTTGAGATTGGCTTTAGGATGTGCAGCATTGAACACAGGTGGTCCGTACCTTCAGGTTCAATAGATACTCATATTTTTGTTTCCTTGCAGATTGCATCATGCAAGGACTATAATTCTGGCTGGGAAACAGATATCCCCAAAGTCAGATCGGCAGGAATATTTCCCCCCATCTTTTTCTTAGTCTGTGGAGTAGGCTGTATGTATCACCACCTGGAATTACTTAGGTACTTCTCACTAAAGGGCTTTCCTGCCACATCAGGGGCTGGGGATAATGTTGGCGCCTTAATACTCTCTTTTCCCTACTACTTGTAACAATCAGTTCAATTTTCCACGTTTTTGAGGTACTTAGCTTAGTTAACTCTTCAAGTTTTATGAGAGTATAACTGAGTTAAATGTAATGGCTGTGACAGAGAGATGGCCACGGTGAATGATCTAATATCTTTTTATATTAACTTCCACTCATGCACAGCATTCCCAGACACTTGTATGTTTCAGTAGATTCACTCAATTCCAATGCAGAATTGTTCATTTAATCCATCACTGATACTTTTATAGACTTACATACTGTCTGGAAGGTAAATTAAAGAAAAAAATATTAGTCTTTTCAACATAAACTAAAGAAAGAAGTAGTGCTAGCCTCAACTATATACAATAGGATATTTTTGCTTAGGACATGCCCAAGCCTGACATTCTGCAGCCTAGCAATTATCATTATCCAATAATCACAAGTGGAAGAATGAAGACTGCACTGCATCTAATGCATTTAAATTAGTGTGGTCTATTTCTTTTTTTCCTCATGGTGTCACTATAGGATAAAGTTAATGCTCATTGGGTATTCTCTATACTGGAGCATATCTCCATTTCCTTTGTCTCACTGGCTTTCTGATTTCCTATTATGTGTTTAGAAAATATGATAACAAATATACCGCCTTCAAATTTGAACACATTCTCTCAAACACTGGCCTATTCTTAACACTGAGCATGAATTTTTATTTTTCTTTTCTTTTTTTTTTTCCCCCTAAGGATTTAATATTAGTATGAATTTAGCTTTATATAAGGGTGTGGAGAATTTGAGCATGTGGAGCTCTAATGACTTGAAAGTAGGAAATGTCATGTTTGAAAAGACAAAAGGGCATGTGTCTTACAATCAAGTGAGCTTATGAAGTTACATCAGTGATAGACTTCTTCATCACACATAGGAACTGTATGAATCACAGAATGGGTAAGGGTGGTAGGGACAACAGTGGGTCCAACCTCCCTGCTCAAGCAGGGTCATCCTAGAGCATGTGACACAGGCCTGCATCCAGGCAGTCCTTGACTATTTCCCGTAAGCTTCATCTTTCCTTATGTTGTTTTAAAGTGTTTTGAATTCAGCTTTTATGACTGATAGAAAAAGCAGTTTTTCTATCCAAGCTCAGAGTGGCAAGAGGAGACAGGAGAGAGAGAAGAGAGAGAATTTGGTTTCATTTACATACTGTGATAGCATTTTTGTCTGCCTAGTTGTTACCACTTTACCCAGACCCACATTCTCAAATATATCTAGGTACCTGACTTCCACAGAAGGAAGAAAGATGTGGGACTATGTAAAGGTTAAGTAGGACTGAAGAGAAATTTGCATTTGGTCTTTACAAGAGCAGGAGCCAGGGGAGATGCCGTTTCCTGTTCATGCATTTGGAGCACAGCTTTCCTGAAAGGCAAGGACCATAGGCCATTTCTCTGCTTTCCCTCTTCTGCCTCTTCAGCAGGACAGTGGTTTTTAGGCTGTTTGCATTCAGGCTTGTAATGAGGATGAGTGTGACTGTCTAATCAGTAGGACCAAAATCATCCACCAGTTCCACAAAATCTACATCCAGTGTGAACTCTGGCTACAAGTGAGACTTGTGGTCAGCCTCTGTCTAGCTCAGGTTATCAGGTGTGAACGTTAACTAGAACCAGCATATGGTTAACCAGAATCAGAGTGGCCTTGATAGCAGTAGAGTCTGTTGGCTTAGCAAAAAAGGTGGTTCACCTAAAGAAACCAAAGAGTACTGAACAATTGCAGAGCTTTTCAGTAGAAGCCTGAGCATTATGCCCGTGTGCTTTCCAGTGGGCTGAAAATCCTGCCAGGGTTTCCAGCTAGTTAAGAGCCTTTTTTTCTTCCACTCTCTTCAGATGGTTTTTTAACATGAAATAACAAATATCCCTATTCTTAGATAAGTACCCACATCTAAATACTGTCTCTAATCCCTATGCCATGTCTCTCACTTACATGCTTGTCACTGCCACGCAGTTCCTTCACAGAGCCAATTGTACTTTGGGCTGATACTTTGGAGGTAGTTGAAGTTACTGTTTCTAGACCATTGTCTTGATGACATCTTAGACATCACCTTCCAGTGAAATGTGAAGCGGGCCAGCTGAACAGCACACATTGAAAGAAATCTAGGGCAAAATCAGAGTCCTGCATGTGGCACAAACTGCCTGTTTTAATCTAGAATGGGAGATAAACTATTTCACAGTTGTCTGTGCATTAGTTGTCTAGCATGCTGCTTCTTTATTAGTTGTCCAGCATGCTGCTTCTTTTCCAAAGGACAGACAAAATCTTCTTCACAACCTGACAATTCCCTTGCCAATGGTTACCATTTTATGGCCATGCTAGTTTTTGATGCTGAGATGTTGACTTTACACTGCAAGGCATGTGCACCTTGTGGTTCTGCAGGTGAAGCAGCCTCTCACAAACCTCCTGGCAGAATACCAGAACTGGAGATGCTGAGAGTTTCTTCCTGCCAGCTGTGAGCAGTGGCTCTTCTGGCTTTTAGTAAACACCAGGCCAGTTTGGAGGAGTCACTGCATCCAGTCTCAAATGCAACATCATCATCTGCTTTAGGAAACCCTCTAACTCCACAAACACAGAAGTTCCTTGTTGTTCATCAGTTTTAAGCCTTGTTGCAGCAGCAGCTCTTTTACTGTGCGTACGTGGTGGTGCATCCCCCCTCTCACACTGGCCCACACTATGATTTCGGAAATGCTTGTTAGGTCTTGGCCTTGATGAATGACAGCTTGGCTAAGCTCCTTGAGCTTATCAGAAACACTGTGTGCTCCCAGGAACTTATTTTGGCTAATGAGCTCCTGCTTTTTAGTGAACAGTCTTGGAAACCTATTTTTCTTGCCTGCGTAAGAATGCAAGTGTAACACTACTTTTATGATTGAACTTTTACAGAAAGTTACTGACCTGAATTGTGGCCAGGATGGAAACTGCTGTGACAAGAGAAGACTCTCTTGCAACCCTATAAACAATGGTTCGAAGTGAGACCCTCTGAGCTCTCCTGGACCACAGAGGGCTGCACCCAGCAATTCCCTCTGAGCGGGACACTCCTCTGAGTGAGCAAATTCCCAAGTTCACTCTGTTTGTAGGACCACTGCCAAAAGCCAACGATGGAGCCTGGGCTGATACCTCCACTCCTCAAAGCTCAATCCTTCACCCTTCGAAATGATGCAAAGGCATCCAGCATGAGCGCTTCACTGATCCTGAGGGGAATTTTTCACAGGTATGTGTCCATACTCCTATAGTGTGTGTCTGCCAAGTGTGAATGTACTACAGCAAATTGCTGTGGTTTAAAACCAAACAGCTGCTTCCCTTCTCCCCAATCCCCTCCAGTGAGAAAGGGACAAAAAGGCAGAGGTTATGGGTTGAGATAACAATTTACTAGAGAAAAAGCAATGAGATAAGGAAAACAAACAGTAACAGCAAACAGTACTCATAACAAGAGTGCCTAAAAGAGGTGATTTACATACAAAAAGGTGCTCACCACCCCCACCCAGCCCAGCATGGTCACCAAGACAAAGACAAAATGGTGGATGTTACCGCAGCCCCGCAGCTACATGGCTATTCCCAAGACAAAGGACAATATGGCGGACGCTCCCACAGCTGGTGTCCTCCTTCCCCAAGCCCAAGACAACGAGAAACAATGATGGAAAAACTCTCCAAGCCGGATTGTCTGCACGGCACTGACCACTCTGCTTGCACTGACTGACCTGCTCTGCATCCACACCACCCCAAGGGCTCTGGTCACTGCTTTGCTCCGGAAAAAAAGGAACAAAGTGGCACGATTTCCACTGTGCACTCACCTTTTCTTCCACCTGGAACCACGTCCCCCCGCAATGACCTGGGTGGTTTAGAATAGCGACCCAGCCACGCCCACATGCCTCTAGGCCCTGGCCCTCTCAACAACGGTGAGAGAATTAACTCTGTCCTACACATGTGCTATAGGTGTTGATCTCTGTAATTCTTAAGTAGATTAGATTTGTAAGTAAGTTAGGCCTGTGAGTTACTGTCGTGCTCATTGTAAATTCCAAAGAATCTTTTCTTAACTTGCTTATATTAGGCTATCAATGAAGTGCAGTTAAGTTTAAGTACTGTTAAAAAACTTTAGGCCTAAATCACTGGTCAAGTCTGGAGCTAAGTTTGGCAAAAGGTCTCTGAACTTTGAGACTCAACAGGAGGGTCCCCCTCATCCCTTTTTATCCTTACGCTTTTCCATCCTTAACCTTGTCCCATCCCCAACCTCCACATAGATAATGGTAGATTGATTTTAGTTTGATCAACTTTAGATTTTAGTCCAATTTGCCTGTGTGTGCTTCAGCAGTAAAGTGAACCTTGCCAACGAACTTTATTGCGCTTTCACTTTTTTATTAAACCTGCTTTAGCCGATATCTTTGGCAGTGATTCATTGAGCGACCTAAAACACCTATTCACAACAGCGTATTAGAGACCTCACTACTCACATAATTATCAAAATCCTTTGCCACCCACACCTCAGTAGGATTTCAATTTGCTTACCTTCTCATGTCATTTGGATTTCAATTTGCTTACCTTCTCATGTCATACCTTCTGTATCACCTCTCTTCTTTTGCCTATTCTCCACCTTCCCACTCTAAGTCAGTCGTTGGAATTAACTCTTGGTTTTACAGCATCCAAATGCTCCAGCTTCTTCATATACCCTCCAGAGGCAGACTGCCTCTGCTTCCCTCTTACCCTAGAAGTCAAGAATAGCAATTTTCCTGACTTTCTGATGTTATAGCGGTCTCTGGCTTTTTCCCTACCTTCACTCTTAAGACTGACCATTATTCCCTTACTGCCTATTCAGTATTCCAGCATATCAGGAACTTACATGAAAAGTCACCTCAACCAAAGAAGACAAAAGATCAAGTGGTAACTCCTTTGGATTAGTGCAAATTTGTAGAAGTCCCTTTTGGATCTGAAGAAAGGACCGCTGAACCACTGTCCCATGTTAGAGGAGACCCCGTGGACTTCTCTCCAACTGGCTTACACTAGTATTGGTTAGTAATGACGAATATGTTTCCTTCTAAAATCCCAGGTTTCTGCAAATACAGAAGTCCCACATGCGTGTTAATTCTTTTCTTTCCTTCAAGTTTATGTCTGCTGTGGGGGCTTCAATTGTTCACTGCCTGTGTCCCAAAACCTTCACACTCAATTCTCTGCCCTACCAGTCTTTCATCTGTCTCATCTTTCATCAGTCCCGCTAGTTATATTCAATCTCTCTTGCCCCAATTATCTCTCCCAAATGAGTTCAGCTGCTTACTGTGCCACCATACCTGCTTGACATCTCTTTGATGAACCTAGATCAAATTCTTCCTGCAAGGTGCCAGTTCTTCCTGTTGTTTCACACCTTTTCTTTACATCTGCTTAGAGTTTTGCTGCAGCTGCTGTCTCATCCTTTAATTTTAGGGGTCACTCAGCTGCATAAGAGGTGCCCCAGTTTTATATCCTGAAAACCTGGCCCATTTGTACTTTACGTGCTTGAAGTGAATGTGTTTTAACACAACTTCTGCACTAGTCTTTACAGGGTCTGATTAAATATGGGAAGTCAGCAGTTGAGTAGAGCATGGAAGAACCAGTTAATTAAGGATTTTAAAATGTGACCTTTTCACCATCTGTAAACAAAATCTGTATTGCAAACCAAAACTCGGTCCACAGCAGTTCCTAGGTTTCCTTGGTACAAGATCCATAGCCCACTGAAATCAGTGAAATGGGAAGGGGGGATCTTTCACTGATTTCAGTATCCTTTGCATCAGGCCCCTGATTTCCCTTAGCAATGATAAAATGATACACAAAGTTGGGACTGTACAACTTCCTTTTATTTTGTGTGCTTTTATAGGATATAAATAAATGACAAAATTACAAAATTTATAACTGGAAGCCCAAGCATATTTACATAAGTATTTGTTGCAGTGAGGCTACTATTTACTGTTCTCCTATACAATTTTCCTTTTGGTACCATATTTTTAGTGTTATTTTTTTTTTTACTGTCAGTTGACTAAGTACATATCAACAGTGAATAAGCAAAAATATGTACAAGGAACTATTTTGTTCAAGTAAATTGAATACTGTATTAAAAGTATGTCATCACTCAGCGCTATGATTAGGTTTAACTAAACCATATACAATTATCAGTTTTAAACCAAGTTCAATTATCCATTTTTTGGAATATACCAACTGATGATTCTAACTGAAAAACCTCAGCTGGATATGAAATAATAATTAAAAAAACATTAAGACAACCACACAATTTATCAATATCTCTATAATGAACTTCAAAATGATTCACAATTTGACTGGATAGAACAATATACGTTAAAATGTCATTTTTCTCCTATAATGATATTTTTACTGTTATAATTTCAGTTCTACATAAATATACATCATGGTATTATACAAATACTCCACAGACATTAAAAAATTAAAACACTTTAAAGAAAAAGTAAGTAAATCTTATTTAACCAAATATTAAGCAAATGCTTAATTATTTTGTTTCATGAAAACAATTTTATTACTTTGGAATTTTTTTCTTTTTCTTGCTGTTTTTATTTAGAAAATGTTTTGCAGTAGAATTTTATCAACACTCTTCCAAACAAGCTTTCTGTGACAGAAATCTTGATAGCAAAATCCATGGTTTTGACTTTTTTTAGAACCACTGAGATTATTTTTTTAAAAATACTAGTAGAATTCATGGCTATAGCAATGTTGAACTGCATAAACTCTATGTAGGTGTAGTAGAATGACCATTCCACTTTCATTCCAGACTGATACACAGAACATCCAGTGCACTGATGCTACAACTCTTATAATTTTCATAATGCTGCAATAGCAGGCATTTACATAACTTTAAAATAAACAATATTTCTCATAATTAATCTGGCTTCCTTCCATAAATATTCATATGTTTTCCTATAGTACTTCTTTTCCATAAAAATATTTAATAAATGTTTTCTGTGCATTATTAATACCTTTTTCTAACCATTCATAAAACTCTGATCCTTTGCAACAATGCAAGAGGTTCTTATTTCTGTAGAGGATCAAAGGACATCAATGATTACATATAAAATCAGTGCACACAGAAATCAGGGTGCCTAATTTCTTGTCACTTTAATGAGTTCTTTATTCAACACAGTAATTATTAATGAATTCAGTGGTTTCACAAATAATCTATTTATTAATTCTGGTTCTATTTCAATTAAAAACTGCCAAGATTTAAATAAAAAACCCAATCAAATACTCTACTTATAGGCAGCATTAGTATTAGTTTAGAGACCTTTTGTTTTTTTTTCTTTAAAAAGTAGAATTCTAAAATAAGAAATCAAAGAAAGCACTGTGGCAGAGTCACAAGGGAGAACTGCATGAAAAATAAGGTTTCTCACTCCTCTTGTGGACTGTAATTTTAAAAGTCTTCATATAGTGTCATTCTTCTGTCAGTGCTGCAGGAAGAAGAACATCACCAGAAATGACTGTCAGCCTTTTTTGTTAGTTACAAGGCCACTCATACAGTGCAGTCTTCCTCTCTGCTGGATTGAAACGGTGCCATAAAGGAAAGGCTGTGCTGTGACTGCTTGGCGTGCAAGGCACAACAAGGAACAGGGGGACAGTTTTGTATCAGAAAATTGTAGTTTCATACTTGGTATTAATGCCTCTTTTGGCCTCTTGTCCAGGTTCAACAATCCAGGGTAGATTCGCAAGAGTCTTTTGTTCGGATGGATCTATCTGCTTTAAGACAAATGCAAACATACAGACGGGTTACCATCTCCGTGCACGGCAGCTTGAGCAGAGGGTTTTTCTTTAAACTAACAGGGCAAATCCTGAATTGACAAAGTCGTACAGCAGCAAGTATGGTGGTGTCTACACTCCCATGTACTCATGGCTGCCTTCTTCTTCCTGTTGAGATCAGAGCTGTGTTTACCCCCAAGCTATAGGGCATCATAGTTCATTAAAGCCACACTTCATCCTGAGAAGTCTGTTCACTAATGAGACAGACGATGGCATCAGGAAATGTTTCTACTTAAAATTTTATGGAGGAAGATTCTGTGGCAATGGATGACAAAGTGTACAGTCATACATTTCCCCCCCCCACCCTCCTCTCACCCAATAATTAAGTGTCATAGAGTACAGTTCTCACTTTATAGTCAACGAATATGATACAGTGTGCGGTCATTTTTCTCCTTTCCCTCCCACATCACCCTGTGCCTGTGCTCTCACTTAATTTATAATAGTTTTCATAATTTTTTTAAAAGGTCTACTGTAAAAGAATATTTCTCTGTCATCTCTGCACTTCAGGAGGGCACTTTGAAGGCAATCAATATGTATGCTTCAATGAGCTTTGTTTCTTAGGAGCCTGTGATTAATACTGAAAAGGTATATTGAATCCCAGATCAAAAAGAAAAAAAAAGAAAAAAGAAAAGAAGTTGCTTGGTCTGACAGGATAATTGTAAATTGGTTTGTATTTGTAATTTGATTAGGATACATATGCTGTGATCGTATACCAAACAAGTTAGGTGATAGGAGATTAGGAAAGTCTGTGAAGCCACAGAGTTTGAGAAGTATGCATTGATGAAACTGAATTAATTAAAGCTCTGTAATTACTATAAGACACATATACACAAGACTAACCAAGCAACATCTTAAATTGGAGGAATATGAAATAAGCAGTTGTTTGAAATGGCTGCCAATGCTGTGGTGACACAACCCTGCCAGCGGATGAGCAGAGGTGGCAAGATGGAGCATTTCTGTCTCGAGGTATTTTTATTTGTACAGCTTCTAGTACATAAAACTCTTAACTGTATAGCTGAAATTTGGATTTTTTTACATGCGTAACTACCTTCTACTTACCACTGACTTCCGAATACTAACACGTGGTTTGGGAATAGGTTTAGAGGGTTTGTTTTCAAAGCTTTCAGGGAGGGTTGAAGAATGGCCCCCTTTTCGTGCTTGTAGTGCAAGCTGATAGGCCACCTCAAATGCTTGTCCTAGTGTAAGAATGATTTCGTAAGCTAAATTCTGGAACAAAACAGAAACAGTTAAAATTGAGGTGAGGTTGAATTATTGTCAGATATGTGGAGTGGGGTAGTGATTTGTAATGTAAATAATTAAAATCACGCTGGTAATAGGCTCCGCAGTCTCCGTAATGTTTACATCTGTCATTTGATTTCTCATTGATTAAAAATGATCCAAATGTAATTTATTGTATTGAAAGTAATTACTTCTAAACCCCTTGAAACCGTCTCACTAAACATGAAAACATGAGTGGGTGATTGTGTGCCATCTCTTTTTAGAACAAGTACATTAACCTTCCCACCTTCCCAACTCATCCCCTATCTGCTGTTCTCAGGATCCAGCCCCTCTTGTACTGTTGCTATGTGACATTTGGCCTCTCTCTATTTCAGAACTCCTCTGCTGACCCATCCTCCTCCAGAGCCGGCAGCCTGACGTGCTGCTTCCCCGGGCACATGCCTTGGGACGCTCTGTGCTCTCACCAAGCAGCACAGGAAGAGGCTGCAGCATAGGTGTGATGCTTCCAAAAGGACAAAAAGCCAGTGCTGGAAGTGCGTGCTCTGATTGACAGATGCAGTGCAGGTGGGTATGTGTGCAGGTCAGTGCACTGCTTCAGGTGCCTGCTGCAAGTCCTGGGGAAACTTCCTCATGAGTAAAACTGAACTCAAACGGTCGTGTAACAACACTCTTGCAAGCAAGGGGAAGGGAGGTTAGTGGGCATAACCAAAAAGTCAGGCTATTATGCCTGAAACCAGTTCAGTGTTATAGGTAGAATACTTTAAATCCTCTGATTATGGGGGAAAAAACCTGTTGAAAGATTTATAAAGAATGAATGAGGTATCAGAGGGGTTGATATAAATATCTTTTCATATTTATATGTACAGTTTTACATCAATGAAAAAGCAGCTGTGAGTTTCAAATTTGACCTTTATCTAAATGGCAAGTGAAATCCTATGGTAATTTTTCTTCAGGTTTGTGGGTTTGTTTCTGTATATTTATTTTCAGGCTCCTACTGCAGCCTATTTTTAGGCTCCTACTAGAGCCTGTTTCTGGGCTACTAACTCTGCAATAATGTCTAGAACCCCTGCAGAGCAAAGGCAAGCCTGTTGGCTTGCCTCCATATGATGTCCTACAGTCCCCTTAGAATAATTCATAAATCTTTGATGTGATTCAGACGTTACCCTCTCCTTCCTCAATCTCCACAGCCTGTAGTTGGAAGCAATTCTGCGTTGCTTTGAACCTGGGTGATCCCTTCACATTCCCATGTTTTTGACACTTTTTCAAATGAGATACATCTTTACTAGTCAAGTCTAACTGATAAGTTTGCAGTGAGAAAGCAATGCAACGCACTTGGAAGTACACTATTTGCAGCCCTTCAGTCATTAAAACAAAGTTAAGTGGACAAGCATTTTATTTCATGCCCTACACTTAAATTTCCCTGAAGAATTTCCATTCCTTTTTTATCACTCGTGTATACTGTGATAATATAGGCTAAATTCAGCATATTTAGCTCATTATAAGAGCTTCCTATTAAGGTGCCAGCTCTGTCCTGTGTTAGGTCAGACAGAAAACAATTATACTCCTGCACTGGGACATGCTCTCTGCTGTTACGACTACAGTCACAACAGCAAGCCAGCCAAAGTTTCATAGCTTCCCAAATAAAAATGTCTGCCTGATTTGATAGCTGTAGTCTCCAAATTATCTCCCCTTTAACTTCCATGGAAAGTGGCCAGGACTGAAAAACACTGAGGATACAGTCTGCCAGTGGAATAATAAAAGAAAAACTAAAGAGCCTGTTATAAAGTGCTCTGCCTTTTAGCAGAATTCTGGCTATGGAATTAAGAGCAACAGACTATAGCCGTTAAAAATGTAGAGATTAATATAATTTGAAATGGAGTATGCTTTTCAGTGGGATAAGAATATTATTCTAAAGAGAGATGTCTTTAGAATCAGCTGTCGTGACAGTAAGAGAGGGAGACTATATCACGATGGGATTGTCTGCAGTGGATATTATTATTATCACTAAGGAATACACCAGCAGGACAAGGTGTAGGAATGGCTTGTTGGAGAATATGCAGGCTGCAATACTAGAAGGACTGAGAAAATACACCATCCAGTGTGGCATACAAAAAGATCTAAGATCACTGAGACTGGCCTGAAAATCTGAGAGATAAGAGTGGAGACAGACTGAAAGTTTGCCACACTGAACCATAAATTTAGTTTAAGTCCTGCACCTTGTATGAAGCCACTATAATCTGTCTTCCTTTGTTGTCTGTAAAATGGAAAAAACAGGCCTGCCTGGGACTTGAAAACTGTAAGAAACATGTAACTGTTTCTCTAGTTAATAAATATTTGAAATATAGCAAATAAAACAAAACGTTCACTGTTCTGTTCAATATTCGAAATGCAAACTGAACCATAGCTTGTACATAAATTTCATACATCATGTACTGCGGTAGAGCCTTGACAAAGGGAAGTCTGGAAATGGAGGCAAGGAGGCTTTAGAACTGTACCATGTAAAATTTAAAAAAATTATCTGAAAAAAACCCATAAGTAAATAAGCTTGGTTAGAGGAATTTCCCACCTGTAGTACTGGGGGAGGATTATAAGGACCAGAGTTGGTACAGATTCTTGCAGGGGCTATATTGGAGAGGTAGGAGCAGGATTCCCTTGAGGAGAGGGGTGGAAAACTAAACCAAAATCCATAGTGGAAATTCTTTCGATGGAGTGAGGAGACTATTTACACCATGTGGCACAAAAGGAAGGATACAGGTCTCCCTCCCTGATAGACGCTTAGCACAGAAGCTGTAGAGCCCCTGGCCGCTGTCGGAGACTCTGACTCTCCCAGCACTCCATCAAGCTCCTTAGAGAGGACAGAGAAGGGCCTGCAGTGCTTCCCAGCTGCTGCAATCCTGCTCCTTGCTTGGTACGGCAGAGAAGGAAAGTGAGTAAGCCAATGTCTTTAAGCAACAATTTCTAGGAGGTGAGGAAGGAGGTAAACTGCCTTGTTCGCCAGGCAATGCTACAGTTCAGAGCCCCAGTGCAAGTCTGAGTCAGGATTCTTCAGCTTTAACTCAGCCAGCCTGTTTTAATGGCTAATTCTTTCCTTACATTTTAACTGACTTTTTTGTTGTCTGTTCAGAGGTGCATTGGTAATGAAGGATTATCTGATGGATGTTACTTTGGATATCTCCAATATATGAACAAGAAATTGATATGGGACCTGTGTTGACGGTTTGTTTCTCCAGAGGGAATCCTCCACTTGTAGATTTAAGGTTGCTTAGCAAATGAATGAATGTGAAGTGGCTTTCAAATACTGAGCAATAAATCCTATTCTTCCCCCAAACCTTTTCCCCTTCAATATTTAAATATAAAGTCTCTAAAAAATGATGGTTTTGCAATTTTGATTATAGAATTTTAACTCTGAGTACTCAAGTAAAATGTACAGTTACTCCTAAATAGTATCAGTAATGCTTGTGGTTGCATGTCACTACACTAAAATACTTCCCTATCTACAAATAAATTATTCTTGCCCACATTTCCTGAGAAAATGAAGGACCCAAGAAAGTGATTTTTTTTCGTAACGTTGCATATATTGCATTACCAAAATATATATGATTTAAAACACCTTCCACCTTATTGTGGATTTCTACCATTTTAAACTTTAATTTTCTTAATATGATTGTACTTCTATCCATGGGCAAATGGGTAGAATTATTTTAATTACCAAACAGGAAGATCAGGCTAACATGAACATTAGGCTTTAAATAGAAAATTTAGTTCACAGTATGCTTGCATTCTGAATATCTAGCTGGTTTTTATAGAGCTTGTACTCGCATCAAAAGTGCTAGTTCCTGAGAAATAAAACAACACAAAAAGAGGATTTTTGAGTAGGTAACACCCCACTGAGGATTAGGTTGCAGGAGAACCTAAGTTAAGACAGACATTAAAGTTTTCGTATTGCTTAAAATAGCCATTTAAAGTGCTTGGGATATTAAATGCTCCTCTTAAGATACAGGAAGTGGGCAAAATGTAATTATTCCTGGATCACTTTTCTTCCCTTGCCAAGAACGGAGATGAATCTGCAGTACCTGAGTCTATGTTTCTGCTTGATTACTAAACCTATAAATGAAACTGCAGTACTTCAAAACCATTAAGCAGAATTCAAATGGACCAGGAGAAATAATAACCTCACTCAATCAGTCTAATTTCAGTTGTTCACATATCACTAAAACCTATATAACGCACCATCTTTTGATCATTGTCTATCTATTTTTAACACAATTTCAAAGTTTTTCTACTCCCTGTTGATACTAAAATGCCAGCAGAGAATTTAAATAATAAAAGCACTCAACCGAAATGCTAAAATTCCTCTAACCTACGTGTACATCTTGTTATTTAAATTCTCCCACACACTATTGCTGTGCAATGTTAACTATTTCCCCAGTCCCAAATTAAAAGCTGCAGTTCAGGCACCCCTGTTCTTTTGATTTAACTTATTTATATTAATGTAAGCATGTTTCAAGAATTCATACACATTATATTAAAATATTTTTTCTTGAATAATTTTGAAGTTTTAATGGCACCTTTAATTTCTCTTGTGCACAATTCAAAGGGTAAGTTTTCTTGAAAGTTTTGGACTATCAATCTTAGTCATAAAAACTTTAGCCACTACTTACTTCACCAAATTTAGCTGAAAACTGCATGACTGATTAATTGATATGTGTTCATGATTTATTGAAACAATAATAGTTTGTGCATCCCCATCTGAAAAGTATAACTATAGGACGAAATTACAAATTCTCCACCAGCATAATAGGAGCTCCAAGGACTTTTGCTGACGTAACATTTTGAGATATGTAGGCAAGAATTACAAAACAAGGAAATAAGAATTAAATAATTAATTTGCTATTTTTAAAATAAAGGCAATCTTATGTAGTGTGCTGAGATTTCAGAATGGATGGCCAAACATACTTGTCACAAACTTTTTGGAAGGCTTAGGCTTAGGCTTATACCTTAGGTTATAAGAATTACATGTCAAGACTTGTATGAAAAGCTGCTCGCTAAGTTTACACTCAACAGCTGAGGTGACAGAGATGAGTTATTTCAGATGGGAAATATCAAAGAAACTCTTTGCTCTTCTCCAGAAATGTCCTTTTGCTATCCCATAGTAATCTTTTCCTGGGGTAAATGAATGATGCCTTCCATTAATCACCATTAATATATCCTGAAAATGTTTTAACAGAACTAAATAACTATTACTAATAGAAAGAACTCTTAAATGAAGTATCTTCTATAAACTGACCACATCAAACGCCGTGAATACGTGGCAGTAGTGGTGATTAGTCTTCAAGTCTTTAGTGATGTACGCAAACGTAGAAAGGTCTTCGGGGTCTTGTGCAGCACAGGAAATGTTACGGATTTCATGTTCAGCAATAATATTCTGTTTAAAAAAAAAATTAAATCAATTTAGGAATTAAATTTAAAAGAGCCATAAAAGGTGTGGGTTTAGATTCACATTTGTGTTGATCTACTGTACCAAAGTATTTCAGAAATGTCTTAAGAAGAGATTTAATATACCCCATGTGTGATCTCATACAGGTATTTGGAATTTTGACTCTCTCCAATTGCCAATCATCTGGTAGGAAACCATTATGTTCTAGAGTCTTCCCTATGAGGCCACTTGTGCTTTGGAGTTTATTCAGGATCCTTTGACAAAGAGACATCTGTCCTGGCACACAGGACACAACTTCACAAGATGCTGGTATAGTATTTCAAAACTGTATTTATAGATACAGTTTCAAAGCACTATACCAGCATCTTATGAAGTTGCTGGGGTTTTTTATAATGATCAAAATGGGACACTGTTTCAGTCTACTGACAGACAGGATCTGGTGAAACTTAGAAAGCTCAATAGCCAGGTTTTTGCACATGCTGTTTGACAAATTTTAGCTATACTGCTTCAGGAAAAAAAACCACCAAACATCACTTATAATTGAAACCGCGAGATATTTAAAGGATTCTGGTTACTAAAATGGTAACTACAGGAGGATCTGGCAACTTATCTCCCCTTACTGACAACAGCATCCTGTAAGAGAGATGTAGGAAAATGAAACCGTTCATGCACCGAGCAACACTACTTGCAACAGCCAATGTAAGCTATAGCACACTACTGGGAGAGAGGTGGGGCATGTCTGTCTGATGGAATAAAAAAAGCTGTCTTAAAGCTTTGGAGAAAATTATGAATACTCATTACATAAACTGCTGATATGTAATTACTCTGTTCAGGCCAAAGGAACCATGAAGCCAGAGAAGAAGATACTACAGAGTGGCTTATGACTAGGCCTTGCTTCAGCAACACATGTGTTTCAAACGGTTTGTTTAAAGAGAAGAATGATTCATTGAATAGGAATTTACTTGGGGGTTAGTTTATATGCTTTCTTGAGTTGTAGCCCTTCTGGCTGTAGCTCTGGCATTTCCACAAAAGCCCACAGTGACAAATCTTGCTGCAGCATGGCATCACTACTGCCTCACGGAACAGGTGACAGCTGTAGTGTCCCAGTTCCTCACACAGTCAGCACTTCCTGCTGCCATGGTGGCATCTTCCAAGTTAAAGCAATCTCTGAGAATATCTGGTTTTCCCTCACTCCTCTCTTTCCCTCCCCACCTCATTTCCTCCACCTCCTTTTTTTCATTTTTTTTTTTTTTAAATACATGCAACTAAATCACTTCAGATGCTTTGCCATATCTTCTCTCATTTGCTAAGTGGAAACTCTCCCTCTTGCATGTAGGTGTCAAGTTATCGAAAAGAGGTATTATATTTAATTGAAGAAATCATGACTTAGGAAAAATCTTAATAAAAGGCATACCAAATTTCAAATTACGGAAAGACTGAGATAAGGAAACTTTTACTGAAGAAAAGAAATAATCCTCTTAAATTGTTGCAACATACTTGATTATTTCTGTTTAATGCATTATTCATAAAAATGACAAAACCAGTACTTGTGTTTCAATATATGCCAATTTATAATGACATGTATAATCTCTGCTCAACAATTGCTTGCTTTTTATGTTACTTGAAGCATTTTATTTTCTTTGTTCTCAAATTGGTAACTTTTACCCTCAATAAAGATTTTGATGAGAATTAGAATTATACCAAAACCAGGGATTTAGATATCCACAGATAAAGCTGTTAATACACTGTCACTGATGTAGTGTTGGCAACATTGTAGTTCAGAAAGCAGAAAGAATTCAGGCTTGGAAGGTCTTAAAATCAGATGTGAAGTATTTATGCCAAATCATGAGCCACAATGTAATCACCTGAATTTATGCAGCATATGTGAAAAGAGCTCTGCTATGAAACTTTTTCTAGGTGACCTGGGGTTGACACACGGATTTGCACTTGAGTCAAAATTCATGGAGATTATTTTAATGTTTTAATTTTAAACCAAGTGAGTTTTAGAAACATACACATATCAAGTTTGTTTTTAATAAAATAAAGTATACCTAAACTAAATCTTCTGGATGGAAATTGATAGTGAAACTGAGTTTTTCCCTAGCTGCTCTACGATATCCTCTGTGATCTCCTTTCAAAATTAAACATTTTTCTGTGCATGTGTTTACTGTGTCCTGTCACATTTCAGTAGACCATGGTCTTATTCTGTAGGAAGTAGAAGGCTATGAACCAGCTTGCTGTTCTGGGTACATTCCTCAGGCACTGACTGACACTGTACAGCTGTTCTAAAAATTGTCTAAGTTTGGCAAGAGAAATCTCCAGTGCTTCTCAAAAAATGGGGAAGCTGAAAGTCAGTTCTGGTTCTGCCAAGGAAATACCTTGGAGAGACCAGGTTTTTGCTAAGCACCCTTCCTTTTGCTTGCCTACCTCATGCCAGCCAGTCTCCCGTCTGGCAGAAATCCCCCAAAAGTTAGGGTGAGCTGTGAGCCACGAGAAAATTCTCTAATCTGCTTTTTCCTAGGCAGCAATTTCTTTCTGGCCTCACTTGCAAAGAAATGGTGTCATGCCAAGCTTCAAGGCGCCACTGAAACAGCTGTCGTGGAATGAGGTCAGGGCCCCTTCGTCACCTGAAACTTTGCCTGCTACGACTGGGAATACGAATTCTTAGCTTGGTGGCATAAAGGAAAAGGATGAACAGCCATGAGAGCTGAGTTTTCAAGCACAGAACTGCTAGCTAGTTTTGTCATTAAAAAGTATGCATTTATTGCTAAGTGGTGCCCAGCGCCGTCAACTATAAGCTCATATGGAAGCAGTACAAGTCTGAATAGGCTCTCACCTTAGTGCTAATCTGTTTTGGGTCTTGAAGGAATTGGGAACAGCACACTGTGGACAAGGATGATAACGCTTCTGGGAGAGTTGCAGGTTATTACCTGGTTTTTACAGAAGGGAAAGGCAGTGCAAATTTTGAACTGGAGAGAAAGCAATCTACCACTTGAGAAAAAACATTGGACTGTGGCATTATTTACCTCCATCAAATACATCCATTGCACTACTAGGTTTCAGCGGGACTCATCTAGAGTGATCTAACACAATTTGCCACACTTCTTTCAGGTTTCCATCTTACATAAGACTCTATGCACTGTGCAAAGAGACACAAGAAGCTCCTTTTGTTCTCCTGATTTTTTTTGTAAACAAAAGGACATTGCAGTTACATCCTTTACGCTACAGAGGAGATTTAAGAGCTGAAAACAGCCTTATCCAAGTTAAAGTTAATAGCATTACAATGTCCTGATTTATGCCCTACACGTGAGAGAACATAAAGGGAATGAGGGTAGTAGAAGCTCAGTTTTGAATCAATGGAAGGAAAAGGGAGCTGACAGGAATCCCTGGTCCCTCTGCTATGGCAAATATGCCAGACTTGAAACAACAGCAATTTCACCTCAGTTTTTCTTTTATGCCATCTTCTAACTCTAAATAAGGCTTCCAAACTCTAGCAGAAGTTCACAAATCTGCTTCCATCCTTCACTTAAAACACAGTTCTAGTTAAACTTAAAAACTGATTGATTTGGCAAGTTTGATGGATACTGGGTTAGATGTACTATATGGTCTGAATGTTCAGCAACACAAAGCTGCTATATACATTATTAACCTGGTCAGGTAGCTGGGTTGTCAGATTTATTTTTTATATTGCTTAGTCAGTTTTAGTTGCATAACAGAAAAGATAATTTCTTTTCTGTTCATATAAAATCATCAGTATGGATTGTATTTCTTTGCCATTTTAGACATACAAAGAAGAGAAATTAATGCATTACTTTACTTCTGTTTACAGAGCTTGTACATTTTACTTTGGCTAAGCAATAATCCATTGCTCTATCCATCACTGAGTTCTCTGATCTCTCAATTTCTGCTTTTGTGGCTTTGGTAAGTTAGGGTTTTTTAAAGATTTGGATGTATTTTAAAATGTAAGAAATAAAGCACAGGAGCACTGCCACACAGGAAGATGAAAAAAAATATGGCATAACAACTATTAAGAAGCTGCTGCAGTTCAGGTAGTTAAATGGCTAGCATCAAGAAAACAGCTCACAGAGAGGCTGTGGTATTTGAATGTCTGGAAAGGACATTTAGGGCTTGTGTTTCTTATTCTTAAAATGGCTGGCCCTGGATGAAACTGCATCTTTACTATTTATTGAGACATCTTATTTTTTTTATTTCCCCAAATTATATTAATGAACTTATATATATACACTGCATACTTAAGGAACTGTATAGAGAAAACATGGTAAAGGATTCCACAGAGGCTCCCTGCTGAATGTCTGTTGTGATAAGCTTGCGTTTAATAGCAGAACGCTGGACACAATGTTCTCCAAATAAGCCATTAAAACTGCTTCCCTTGTCCTCCAGACTGAGTTTCTGGAGAATGACAATGACATTACATCCATTTTGGAGAAGAGAGGAGAAAAAAAGGAGAGGAAAACACAAAGTGCAAATCTGTCCCCTCTCTGGCCTGGCCTTCATAAGTATTACTATTTCTCCTAGTTGTGAGAAACAAAAGCTAATATTGAATAATTGCACATACCTTATTTGTGGCATCAATAAATTTGACTCCCTTGTAAGAGACAGACAGGACAATAGTTGGTACTTTCTTCATCTGTTCCGTAGACTTCTGAAATCAAAATGAAGATATTATTAGAGTTGTGTTGCACTGCAAGAACAGTGCTGTCTTCTTCTGATTAAATACTTAGGTTAAACAAATATTTTACTTTTTCTTCAGCCGGCTCTGGATTTATTCTCTCCTGTAGTTACAGAACTAAAAAAAGCTCTAAGTTTGTTGTGAGGATGGTAAAAATTCTCCTTTTTCCTAACACAGTGGGAAGATAATAAAGTAACTTTTCCAGGCTTAGAAAGACCAGTCATGCAACCAGTGTTTCCTAAAATGTGTGTGTTTAGGACATCTATCTGATATGCCCCATCCACTGCTGCCTCCCTCCCCTTCTCCTGCCCTTTCCCAGCTGTAAGAATCAATAGCACAGTACTTCTTGTAGTACGGTTTCTTTGCTGCAATTAGTTGTTATTTAGAAATATTTCCCTGTTTTTCCCTTCTTTGCAGTTGTATTTGTGACACGAGGTATCCTTGTAGCCTGCCAGGCCTGCCAGTCAATCCGTCAGCCCAGCGTTGTATCTTGTCACTCTGACTGTCTGCACTTCGACTGCAGCTGCTACTGGAAGCTGCTTTACACATGAATTAGCACAGAGGCTTATTCTGCATTCCCTCAGTGCCAGGTTCTCCTACCTACAGTTCATGCCCTTCTATAAGATTGTTTTTCCTTTTATGCTAGTCTACTTCTGTGTGCCTTCAGTGTGATGCACACAGCAAAGATATTTGCTGCTGAACAGACTGGGAAAATATTCGGGGCAGATTTAAGTTCTCTGCAGAAAAAAATGTTCTTTAGTTTACAGATGAAATTTACTAGAACAACCCCAAAACCAACCAACCAAAACTCCAAAATATGGCATAACAGTTTATAACTGATTTGAATTCTTTTAAGGTGGAAGACAATGATGGACTAGACTATTCTACACAAAACTACTACAGATAAATAGGTAACACTCAGAAAATTTATTTTATATTACTCAGCTTATTTATGGAACTATCTGCAAACAATCACAGAGATCAATCAAATATTTTCTTGAGAGGAAATGAACTTGAACTTTTGACAGTTACAGGTAATCATAAAGAAACATCAGCACACAGAAGAAGAGTGAACATACTGAAAAGTCTAGAATTGGCACATGGGAAGATAACAGCTGAATGAAAGTAGCAGCAATGGCTTTGTACTATTCAAAAAAAACCAAAGCAGCAGAGAGAGAAATTTGAAAACATAAACTGTAACTAAAAAATATATTTGAAAAAATAGGCAATGTTAACACTAGAGAGCAAAACAAACAGAAGCTTGAAACAAACAAAAAAACCCCTGTAATCATGTCTACTGATTGGCTCTCGATCCTCCCAGAATCAAACAAGACTCCATTTTTATCAGCATAAAGTTCAAAGCTACAGATCCAGCTATGTTCTGCAATTAGTATCCATGCCATGAAGATTAAAACCTCTAATTAAACTTTCAAGGAGAGCTCCACCTGTCCGTGTAATAGAGAGGACTGCTGGATCTCTCCGTATCAAATGACGAGAGACTTGAGACAGCAATCAAGCGTCAATTGACCCTGGAGAAAACTCCTTTCACTCAGAATACTCATCAGTCTTAAGAAATGAAAGCTTAAATGGTAAAACATCCTGAAGAATTTTAACAAAATTGGAAGACACTAATCTGATCTGCATGCCTCTGAACTGAGTGGAGAAAGAAATGGTATCCCTGCCAAAAGCAGAGCAAGCAGCTACCTATGTGTATGTGTGTGTGTCACTATAACAGATCTCAAATGAGCCTTTTCATAAAATTCAATTTCAATGCACAGAAAGCATGACAGTGACTGTACAGAAGCTGAAATACATACATCTATCAGAATAACAAGCAATAAACCCCATATATGCTCACACTAGACAAAATAGTCACAAATATGACAATATCACCTTAATTATCTGGCAAGGCAGCAATCATCCAACTTTTGTCCTTTCATTCTAGTCCAACAGCTACACACAAGAGCGCTTTCTTTTCCATTTTGATTATTGTAATTACCTCCTTCCTCACCTCCTTAACAGCAAAATTCCTTTTCTCCAATGTGCTATACAAACACAGGTACTAAGTTCACATATTTTAGCTTTTCAGTATAATTTCCACCGTCTGCTATTTGCCATAAAGGTGAAGCATCCTGTTGGCCAGGCCACGCTGTACCAACTAACTCTTTCCTCTAGACCTGCAGTTCGTAATTTGATCATCTTCATCTGCTCCACATTCACCTGGGTTTGTCTAGACCAGACCTGACCTCTAGTATTTAATCGGGGTTGCAAACTGCCAGAAGACTGTCTCTGAGTGAAATAGCTCATCAAGATGTTATTAAATTACAGCTGGCAAATTAGGAAGTGAATCAGAGACTGATGGACATTTGTAATTTATTAAGCCAAACTGTCTCAGCTGGTAAGGAGCACAGGATGTTCCTCACCAGTTTGTAAACCATACAAACTCCAGGATTTGTGCAAAGGTATTCTGGAAGACTGCAGTCCAGTGTAGAATTATGATCTGGGGTAACAATTCTGCACTTGTACTCCCATTGAAACAAACAACTGGGCAGTGGAATAACATCCTTTGTTATTATGACAGTGCCATCAAGAAAAACACGCAGCTCTATTCCCTGGCTCGACTCTTAGTGATACAGTAACTGAAGTCCACCAGATAATTATTATTTCCAAGCAGTTTCCAGGCTTCAACAGTTTTGAGTTGTCATGGTGAGCTCACACTATTTGCTTGTTGTTCCTTTCTTTTTAATGAAGGAGTTGTCTGCCAGAATGTGTAACGTGAGAATTCAGAGATACAGTATGAATACCTTTTGCTCAGGCACTGTAGGTGCTTTGGCTCTGAATTCTAGGATGCTGAGATGAAGCCCCACAGCTTTCTTGGTCAGACATTTCACACCTCTGTCCAGGCCAAGTGGGCATCTCTGCCCATGTCTGGGCTCAGAATCTGAGAAGAAGGTGGGACACGGGAGTCAGTATTCCCTTTCCTCAGGCTTTTCAGGTTCTAGCCACTGTATCAACTCCATGAGGACACAATGAGATGACAAAATATTCTTGTCCATCTGGTGTCTCTATGGGAAGCATATGGACTTGAGCCAAAGCTATAGGAGCCACAGCTGAAGGCTGGCATTGGATGTCATGTGCATGCTGACATATGGTCTAATGCTCCAAGGCATGTTCATACCATAGTAGCAGGATTAGATTTCATCTCATGTAGAAGTAATCATAGTGACAGGCCACTGTCTTTGGGCAAGTGCTCACTAGCCTGGAACTGGTCATAGTTCCTATGAACTCCATTGTTTGTGACTGTAACTGGCTCTTAATTTCAATACACTTCTTTAGGAGGATCACCTGGGTGAACAGCAAGCCTATTCCAGGCTCCTTGCCAGTGCCTGTTGCCGATCAGCTGGTCACCTACGTCAGGACAGATGTGCATGCCCCGTCTCCATGGGTGCACTGCTCCTGGAGCCAGGAGTCTCTGTGCTGCACAGTCTGCACTGCTTGAGAGACTGAGCTTTGGTCCCACCTCTGAAATCCCTGCTGCCAGACAGGTAGGTGACTATGTGAAAGCAGGCCATGTATAATTCAAGAACCATAAAACAGGCTTGTCTGCATACACAGGAAGATGGAAGAAAACATCACCATCCTAAATCTAATGTGACATATGTGCAGCTTCCCCAGACTTCTCAAAAGACACAGAGCATCTTTCTCTTCAGAACAAGGAACATCAGGATTACCAGTCTTGTCTGTATTTTGATGCAGCTGCTGCAATGAAGCTACTTCATCCCCTCAGCACCCACAGTGGAGATCAGCCCAGTGGAAGAAGGTAGAATGTACCTTCTGCATAACTGCCTGGTTACTACAGTAACTGCTTTTACAATAAAGGTCTGAATTTAAGACTCTCCTGAGTTTGCATCTGAACCCACTGCTGCCATTATGCAGGACAGTGCCAAAAACCTGCACAGGCTTGGACACTGCTGTTCCCAGTTCCTCCTTTTGAAATGGGTCACAAGGGGATGCAAGACCAGGGGTGCCAGAGAGAGCAAGAGAGGGAGTGCAATCTTGGTTCTCATCTTGTTCATGGATTTTCTTTAGTTTCACTGAAAAAAACATCACTCTCATATCCAGAGTCTAAACTCATTTTCATACTATAGTAGTACTACAAATTGTCTTAAGTAGGTAAAGCATTTCCACTTGCATATTGATACTGAGTTAAAGGCTGGGCAGAAGTGCTAGATATTTATTTAGAATATAAACTAAAATCCCACTGATTTGAGATACACCCTGCCAGTGTGCCTAACAAATCAAGGTAATTAACAATGGCTTAAGAGGCAGAGGACTGTTTTTTCAATAAAGTAATATAAACTAGTGGTTTATTTTTAAAAAGCAAATACAAAACCTGCAACCCTGAAGGGCCTTTAACCCTTTCAAGACAGGACTGTACCTCAATACCTTACTCTGTGCAGAACTGAGAAAATTAATTCAACACCTTTGAATGCTCCTGCAGCGTACAAACCATGGTATCTCTGAGCACACACACACAAAGCAGCCAAATAAGAAATTCGGAAACACACATAGAATGGTGTCCAAGTAAGATGCTCACACATTCCCTTGATATACTGTAGCACATGGTGTAACACAGCCCACTCTGAAAATCTTTAATCTCATTTATTTATTTCCTGCCAAAAGGAAACGGGACACCCTGGTACTTCTACTTTGTCATGTTGACCACCTCGATGTACTTATACATACATTTATAACTAGATTACTCAGCTTTCACACAGTGGCCAAAATGAAAAGGTTCACTTTTAGGTTTATATGTAATTATATTTGATATTGCAAACATACAATAAAGAAACATTATTCAGCTATGACAAGTCACTAACAATCCCATACATGAAGAAATTCCAAGTAAAAGTTTATGAGCCTGTAAAATCTTAAGTCTTCATCTTGGCTTTCTACTTTTGCAAATGAATCTTCAGTCCTATATCGATTTTTAATACCTATATGAGCACTGTAGCTGGCAATTCCCCTATTCAATTATGTACTGGAATCCACTTCATTATAAGAATCTGAACTTTTTCCCAAACTGGTAGCAACTATTAATTCTAAATGGCATCAGACTGCACATTTCAAAACATGTGTTGGTACCACCTACTACCATACCGGTAAGTCTGTTATTTATTTAAGGCTTATGAAACTTCACTAAGCAGTTCAAAGAATCATAGAAATCTCAGCTGGAAGGGAACCAGAAGAATAATCGAATCCAGCTCCCGGCCCTGCACAGCACCATCCCCAAGAGTCACACCATGTGCCTGAGAGCATTGTCCAAATGCTTACTGAATTCTGTCAGGTTGGTGCTGTGACCACTGCCCTGGGGAGCCTGTTCCAGTGCCCAAACACTCTCTGGGTGAAAAATCTTTTCCTGGCCTAAACCTTTTCCAACCTAAACTTCCCCTGACACAACTTCAGGCCATTCCCTCAGGTCCTGTCACTGGTCAGCACAGAGAAGAGATCAGTGCCTGCCCCTCCTCTTGCCCTTGTGAGGAAGCTGCAGACTGCATTGAGGTCTCCCCTCAGTCTCCTCCAGCCTGAACAGACCAAGTGTCCTCAACTGCTCCTCATACACCTTCCCCTCAAGGCCTTTCAACATCCTCATGGCCCTCCTCTGGATGCTCTCTAACAGCTTTACATCCTTCTTATATTGTGGTGCCCAAACCTGCACACAGGACTCAAGGTGAGGCTGCACCAGCACAGATTAAAGTGGGACAATCACCTCCCTCGACCAGCTAGGGAAGAGGAGCTTGAGTGAATTACTTCGACAAGATCATGCACGGGATGAAATTTAAAAAAATTCTCAGTCCACATTTGACCAGTTAGTTTTGAGGACAATTTGCCTTTTAAAAAATATTTACATACAAGTATACAATCTGCCTTTTAAAAAATATTTACTAACTTCTCTGAGTCCAAAAGGTTTAAAAATGCATTACTGACATAATTTAACACTTCCTGGAATAAAACTACACCTGCAATCCTTGTGGTACAAAGCCCTTTACTTCTCTACAATTAGTGGATGCCTCCAAGCTACATCATTAATATGAACATTGCACTTGGGTTGCACCTGCAATGCACCTGGTTAAGAGTGAAATGGTTTTTGTCTTTTGCAACCTCTAAACATTCCTCTGCATTCCTCCTGCCCCTTAGATTCCTTTCAGCCAGAATTCAAGGATGTACAATCCTCCGAAGAACATGGTACAGCATGATGTAGATGTGCGTAGAGACTGAATGTCTATAAGATCTTCCACCACTACTTATTTTTAACTTTTGAGTAATATCCATGTGCCTGTTCCACTGCAGACCCTCTGAAAGCAATGGCCACACAAGAAAGAGGCAGAGCTACAAGTCCCAAGAGAGCAGAGACTGAAGAATCTAAATCCCGAAATAGTGTTTGATCCTGACATGGTATTTGCCTAGGGAATTTCACCAGGAGGCATACGGAGGCTTCTACACTTCTACTTTTGGAGGAAAAATGAAATGGAGATCGAAAAGTCAGAAAGGATTTAGTAGAAACAAGGAGAAACTGCCATCTAAATTCAGTTCCTTCTTTACATAAGAAGAAATGAAATGAGGAAGAAAGGCCACAGACGCTGCCTGTTTTCAGTGAGTCAACTCTGCTTCACCTTCCTCTCCAAAGACAAGAGAAGCAGATTTTGTAGCAATTCCAACTTTGACATTTTGGTCTTAAGTCAGCAAGACATTTAAATACCTGCTTTGTGAAAAGAATTATATTGCTGCTTCCTCAGAACTTTGACCTGAAATTTAAGAACCTATATCTAACAAGAAAATGTTTAAGAAAGAAATATAATACTCAGGAAGGTGGCAGGATCCAAGAACAAAATTTAAGTTCCCTTCTGCTGCAGTAAATATTTGACTGGTTTAGACTGTTCAGTTGGTATATGCAACATCAGTGACTTAACACTGCTGCAAAGAAAGAGTCTACCTTGTTGCTGTGCTCATGCCAGTAAGTATAAAACAATCCCCTTCCCACCTGGTCAAGGAATTCAGATGTGTAAATGCCAGATGAAGTCTTCTGTGGAGAACAAGTCTGTTTGCAGCTCAAATTTAACTTTATCCCTTGTCTTTATTTTGATGCAAACACATTTTACTCTCCATTCATGTTCCTATGATAATTTGCAATGAAGGCAGCAATCTCATTGAAAACACAACTTGCAGTATTTCCTATTCCACACTGAAAAAGATGAAAGCTCTTAACCTCTTGAAGGCATCTCTCAAATATAATTAATAAATTTATTCTGGCCATCACAGCAAGATTTAATCTCCAAGTAGCAAAAGTCAGTTTACAGCAAGTGGGGATGGAGATAAGGACACAGTGCTGTCTGCTAGAGAGAGAGTTTATGAGAGAAAATAGCTGGAAACAAATAAGAAACCATAAAATATAAAGGAGTTCAAATATATGAACGGAAAAGTAAAGTTCTTGACAAATATCCATAATTTTGGGTGGTTGCATGAATCTGCAATTTGGGTGGGAAAAAAATCCATGTATGACCTTGACCCCAGTGTTGAGCTCAAGCTATTGCATCTGCATGATTTTCCCCAAACAAATCCATCATCTGCTCTGCTAGAGCACACTGCTGCACAATGCTGAGAAGCACAGTAGATTGCCAAGAAGAGTTATTAAGGTAAAAGTTCCCAGGTTTTTGGGTTTTTTTAATTACTATTGGTGTTTTTCTACATTATAGAAGATTTAGGATCTCCCTTCGCTCTTAAGCTATAAGAGGAGGAGGCTGCTGTAAGCCTCTGCAGAGAGACACAAGAGATATCCACATGACACTTCCCTTGAGAACCAAAACCATCAATTGCAATAATTGAAAGCCCTGGGAACATCTACAACTAACAGTGAGGGATCTGCAGTCAGCAAACATTTCATTTTTGTTGTTTCTCTGTATTTATAAATGATTAAGGAAGATCAAGATCTTTTTTTTCACTGATACACTTCTTTCATCCTTGTGCACCTGCTGACTGAAAGACATCCAGTGAATGTCAACACTTTTTTGAGCAGCATTAGGTTAAAGATGAAGAATCAAAAGCCACATTGACAGAAAAATTAGGTACCTAATTTTCATACATTCTCTATAAAACCATTATGTGGCTGAGTCCAGAAAGATTTAAAAAATTGTGGGGAGTGACTCAACCTGGTACAAGTTTATATGTGACATACTGCCCCCCATACCCAACATGTTTCAGATTGCAGCATGCTATAGTTTTGAAATATGTACATGGACAGACAAATAAAATACTAGAATAAAAAATTATTGCCCTATCATGATAGTACAACCCTATGTAAAAATCTTACTGACTCTAGAGACACTGGACAAGTGCGAAGAATTCAGTACCTGAGAGCCAGACAAATAAAATATCTAGCTTTTCACCTTTTTTTTTTCATAAGTGAAATCTCCCTTTCGATGTAAAATGTAACTAAAACAGAAGCCAGCTTTTCAATGACAATGCAGGGTTACTTAAATACAATAATGAACATCACAGCAAAATTTCAGGATGACTTTGGACAACCTGGACTCCCAATTCACGGACAACAACTTTCAGGAGACAACCAGAGGGAGAAAGTTTTGGAAAAAGATACATTTTTCTCACTGCAAAACAGGCTAAAATAATAATTTGTTCCCATTAAGTCAAAGGTTTTTGCTTTTGACTTGAATAGGAACATGATTAAAAGGACTACATAGAAAGAATAGATGAAATCCTGATTAAAAACTGTTTTATTCAAATATCTTTGCAATATAAAACCTCAAACCAGAAAAGAAACACTCTCACAGAACAATTGTTTCAAAAGCGAATGTAAAAAAGAAATGTACATAAACCCCACCACTGTATTACATAAGTGTCCCGTACGGCACTATAGAAAACTAGTGCAATTGCACTATTTATATAGGAAATGTGTATTTTAAATTAAATTTGTTTTAAACACTTAGCTTTTTCAGTCTTATAATTTTAATTGACCAAACTTATTACTTATAGAAATATATATTAAGATGTCTATAAATTATTTAGAGTGCCTTTTTTGATGTTAAGCCTCCTAGTTCAGTCAGAAAACTTACTGAAGTTGTCATATGCTACTATGGTGTCAAATTCTGCCCTAATTTCTGCACAGGCATACACCTAAAGAATTGAACTGCTAAGCCTGACAGTTTCAAAACGGGATTGGAAGACTGTATGCCTGCAGCCTCAATTAATTCCCCAGAACACGTGTATATGATTGTAGATCCCTCTGTGTCAAATTGTCGGGGTTTTTTTTAGAGGAGTTTAAGCCCAGGTAAGGAATGATTAGCATGTAATTAGCTGAGAAGCCTCAGATCTTCAGGCAATCTAGTAATTGTGAATTACTGCCAGCCCTTAGCTAAAACAGCTTGTACGAAAGTCTGTGTGCTGCACACGTGTAACCAGCAGGAAATGGTTGTCTGATTGCATGAATTTTACACATATTCCAGCTTTCTAACTGATCCGAACGTCACTTCTTGTGCTCAGAGACATCTTGCATAAGAGACAGATGATACACAGAAGAAAAGATTTTGCTCATTCACCTAGGTAATTGTACACGTTTGGTAGATTAGCAAACAATTATACTCTTCATTAATTAATCATACCAGACCATGATATGTTCACCATGGCTGTGAACAGGTGTGTTCTTATTTCAACTACAGTTGGGAATAAATCAGGCTGTGGCTTGTTTTGAGTTTCCAGCAGCAATGTTTCTTGGAGATAGACTGCTGTAATTTTCTACAAACCAGTATCAGGCCAAAGAGCCACAGGAAAACATATTATTAACAGTCTGAAGGAAACCTAGCAGCTTTTCCACCATCAGGTGAAACTGACTTAGATCCCATTTCACCCTTTAATCAAAAAGCATGTAAG
Organism: Rhagologus leucostigma; assembly: GCA_013397725.1. Taxonomy (NCBI): domain Eukaryota; kingdom Metazoa; phylum Chordata; class Aves; order Passeriformes; genus Rhagologus; species Rhagologus leucostigma. The sequence continues at coordinate 2,609,725 of VZTD01001533.1, forward strand.
TAACTCATAATTAAAGGAAATACTCAAATGTGAGTAAAAGTATCCATAGGATTACGTGACTGTTGGATTAGACCATACGCAAAAACCAATGTGTTCGGTAACATGTTAATATATTTACTACTACATAGTTAACATTGAAAATTCAATCTAGATTATCATATCAAAGCTATAAATTCCGTTTATAAAACAATTAGATATGGGCATGTGTAAATTGTGTGGACAGTACTTTGAAATGTACTCAAAGATTCGTGAGAAAACATAAATGTCTTGGGGTGACTCTATCATGTGTATCCCCTATCATGCTCTATGCCCAAAAAGTAGTAATACAAAACACATAAATTTGGGGGCTTTTTTTAGATACAACATGCAAAATAAAAATTCACCTTTAAATTTTGGTATTACTTCAAATTAAGATATAAGGCAGAACAGATTTCCTGTTGAATACCAGCGTAAAAGCAAGGAAAGGAAATGGGGAACAGTACATTACAAAAGCAAAAAGGGTACAAGCAAGGGTACAAAAAAAAAGTACAAGCAATCACAGATTCATGTTATTTAATACTATTACAATAGAGAAAGGAGTAGGTTTAAAAACTTACCCTCATCTTTGCACATGCATCCTGTGTTGACTCTGTGCCTCTTAACTCTTTTACCAGCATAGATCCTAAATACTAGAACAAAAATCCATTGAACTTAATTTAAATTAACTGCAATTCCAGAACAGACAAACATCTGCAGAAATGCACTAAAAATGCTTTAAAAGACCTAGTGGTAACAGTAAATTTTTTAATATATTGCTTTACAGTTTTTTTACTCTGGAATTCTTTGACAAATCACTTAAATCGATGTATTAATCAACCCATGAAACAAGAATGCACAGCAACAAGTGTATTGAATCAGCTGGAGTCCTTTGAAACAATATCCGAAAGTCTTCAACCTTATGATTTTAGTTACTTAAACAACAAACAAATACTACAGATTCCATCTTAAAAAAGCCATCTGATTAAGAAATGGAGAATCTGCTTTTTTTAGCTGCCATCTGCCATACTCCTATTGTTATGTGTGCAATCACGTGGACCAGAAGGCCAGCAGTGATCTTAACCTTAGTGTACTCAATCTGTAACTAATTTACGTGCAAATAGCAGAGCCTGATGTCAGCAAACAGAGAAAATAAATCTGTACTAAAACTAGTTTAAACCATTATTTCTTCCTAAGGAAAGGCTGACCCTGAACTATTATTTTGAAGCCTTTAGTGATCTGGAGGAGGGCTGTGTGAGAAGAAGCAGCAGGGTGCTGTGTCCTGGCTCAGCTCACTGGAAACCACTGTGCCCTCAGAGGAGCCTGCTCATCTCCAAGAGTAACAAGGCAGGCAGAGCCTCAGCGACACAGCCCCTGTCCTACAGGCCTCTCCCTCACTGTGTCACTTGCTGGCACACACAGTTTGAGCCCTCCTGCACCCTGACAGCAGGCTCTGCTGCTCTGAGGTGTCAGCACCCCCCTACACCATGTTTGAATGGCGCTGCTCCTCCAGGGATGGAACTGGCTGCATCATCCCTGCAATTCCCACCTAGCAGCGAGGGGTCTTGTTACTGCTAACTGGGCTGTACCAAAGCCACACCACGCTCTGCATTTCTCCTATAGATGCTACAGGCGTGCATATTTGTTGGTGTGCATGTGTTCTTATAGCTCCGTGCAAACGGGACGTTTCTGAATTTCTGTATGATGTCACACACAAGCCTGGCTTAACCAGGCATAGAGCACAGCAAGGCACTCCTCACCTGTTCTTCCCTAGGCACAGAGAAGTCTCTATCTGTATTCTCACCGCAGCACAAAGCTACGGCTTCTCCTAAGTCTCCAGTCCTAAGTGAGCAACACGGGAGCTGAAGAGAAGTCATGCCAATGAGAGAATATGGTAAGTAGGCTGCAGGAAGAGATAAAGCACTGTGGGCAGGAGCCTCTTTCTGGAGGATGCTGCAGCCCACCACTGCTGACCCTTCTTATTCTACCAGACTGACTCCTCTTGGAAATACCCTAAGCTGACCCAACCAAATGGTAAACCAGCTTCAGCTTAGACAAGAACCTATCAAAAAGAACTTCAATTACAGATGAATGCAAGCTGGAACTGAAGTGAGAGTGTACTTGTTCAGTTCTCTGGTCTCCTGACCTAAACTGAGATATTTTCTATAAAGCCTTCAGTTTACACTGTGTACTGCAGAAGTCTGTGACCTGCAAGAAAATGCATAAATATTTCAATGTAGACAGTAGCCAACACAGCAATTAGTAAGAAACACTTTATAGGGCATTATAAATGGGCCAGTGAGCAACATCAACACTACCAGATAAGCACAAGCGTAAAGGAATGAATGAAGGGCATTCCTAGAGGACTGCAGATGTGAAAGATTCATAAACCGAGCAGCTGTGAGTCCAGCTGGGGGCTCGACAGTGACGTGGATAGGGGTCTGGGCATTAATTTGATGGGACAGTTTGCTATCGACCTTGAAGAAAAACAACGAATTTAAAGCAAGCTCTGAAATTAGAAGAGTAAACAAAAACATATTGAATTGAACTGTATTTTTCTCTGGATCCTGCTGTCTGACACCTTTGGAATCCTTAGCCTTCTCTGTGCAGGTTGCAATTAATGTCTTCAATTTTTTGTTTGGGTGGTTGCATGGTTGGTTTTTTTTGTTTTGGTTTGGGGGTGTTTTGTTTGCTTTTTTGTTTTCTCATTTTTTATGGACTACAGTACAACAAATTTGTTTTTCCTTGAAAGCTACTAGTTGGTCAGGCACCAGGGTAAAAAAGCAGTGCTTTTTGCTTATGGCAGAACAAGAGGAAGAAAGAGAAGGACAGCTCCTGTTCCATCTGCACAGCAGCAAAAAGCCTCAGCTGAATGCATTCAGAAATGCTTTCCAAGGCGGACTGTGGAATAGACACACAAATCACAGTAGTACCATCCAATTTAGTTGTCAGAAAAATCCGAAAATCTAGGAGGAAATTTTGCTTCCTTTTGACTTGCTTTGCTTTTGGAAATGTTCCTTCTCAAACACCCAGAGCATGTGGGAGCAACACAGAGAACATCCAACTGTTTAACTGAGCGATGTGGCATACAGTGAAAGCTGCCCCGATTATAACTTACAAGCCAGGGTTTTACCCTGTAAGGCTGAGGTCAATACAGCTCAAGGAGCTGAAACAAAGCGGTGACACACGGCCCTCAGGAAAGGAAGGTCCTTCCTTACTCACCACTAACTTGGATATTCCTGGTCATTCCAACTTCATTTCTTTAATGATCCATCTTTCAATCTACTACAAAGGTTACATTCGATTATGAATTTACTGCTGGATCATGCAGTAAGAGAAAAGGCAGTCTTGAGACAAACATGTTCACTTCACTGAAAACTATGAAAAATATTTAAAGAACTAGAAGTTGCTAACCTTCCTTTTCAATCTGAAGTGAGCAAGGAGGTTTTGAATACTAGGAGAACAAGACTGAGAGCAGGTGACCTGGTCCTTGATCGTAACTTGCGGACGAAGGCAGAGGTATTAGTTACTGTCCAGGGATAATTGCTGCATGCATGGCAATTTTTAATCCCATGAAGGTCTGATGGAAGATACAAATGTACTCCAGAAAGACAGGTCTGTAACACTCCTTCTGCCTCTCCTCAGTGGGAGCCAGGCTCTGTCTCCACCTGCATTTAGTCTCTAATTCCTAAATAAGTATGCCCTGATGGAACTGACTGCTCCTGGTACTACAAGTAGCCATCAGTTTGAGAGAGGTCTGAATGTGCCCTTGTGCCATGGATGCAAAACACTCAGGACCCTCAACTCCATCTTCTCTATTTCCTTTCCCAAAAACACATGTATAAAATTCAGGTGAGGCAACACTAACTGCTGTGCACACAGCGTTAAGGTAGGTATGAGGATCCCATATTATGTTTTATTATTCTTCCATAACTACTAGACAGGGATTTCTGACACATGAAAAGTGGGGGAGTTTGCTCTCACTCACTTCAACCACACTTAGCCACCTAACTCATACTGCCCTTTCTCTAACACTAATGCCGCATGGACTGCAATATATCACAAAATTCATATAAAAATGTACTGTGCATCCTTGTTTCTCATTTATTACAATTACAGTATTTCAGAAGAAGTGACCTGTCTCTCTAAAAGTGACTGAAAAAATATTATAAATGAAAGTAAAACACAACAGCCTATCAAAATCCAAGTTTAATATATCTACCCCAAATCAAACCACTAAATTTATCAACACTTACAAATGCTTTATAATCACATGACTGGAAGATGAGTTTCTCTGGATGATGTTGCCAATACTGTACAGGCGTTGATGCTGTGGCTTCATTTGGAGGTCGCAAGGTAATTGAAGGCTCTCCCCAGTCTCCTGTCTGAAAATCAGAGTTGTTGAAGACGTAAGAGCATATGCAGGCAAATTCACTATAAAGTAGCCCTCCACTGTTCTGCTCAATTAACAAGAATTTATTTTCTACACATACAACCATAGAGTTACTAAAATAAGGGAACACAACTCCTACAACATTTTTCGTGATTTAATTTATAATCCAAAGTCATCTACTGTAGTGTTTAATGAGGCTTTAATTAAATCTCTTTGCTTTGAGAATAAAATCATTAGGCACCGGAAATGTTCCTTAAAAATAAGTGTTTACAATACATATATGAGGATGAGAGCACTTGGAAAAAATCATGAGATGCACAAAAATGCCTTTCACAAATTCTGCTATGTGTTTTACAAGCTTTTCTGCACAGTTAATGCACCTTCCATTATCCAGCACATACAACCAATAACTAACTTTCCTAAATGGCTAAATAATAGAGACTTTGCTTTGATCTGAAGACTTACTATACATTCTTCAAACACATGAGGCATTCTTTAATCTCTTTAGGAATATTTACTTTGATCACCTTCTCTTGATGCCTCATTGTGGAGGTACTAACATTGCCCTTCCACATTCATCATTCTCACTGATATAGGAGATTGCCTTTATGAGCTGTCATCTCCTCTCTTTCCTCAAAGTCCTCAGAGAACACAGGTAGGAGCACAGTTTGCTGCCAAATCCTTTCGCAGCTCACTCTTCTTACCTCCAAAAGAGCCAGCGCAGGCATCAGTACAGGAATGTCCCCAGCCTGGCAGTGCTGGTCTGGGTCTTACTTGTCACCGTGTATTTTTGATCCTGGTTCCATAGGACTTGAACTGACCTCTCCTTAGGGGCTCCTTCTACTTTGCAGGCCCATGCATCAGCTCACTTTAACTCAAAATGACCTGTGGATGGACTTCGCCTCTTCCTAAGTCCTCTTCCCTCTGTCACCACTCTCACTTTTCTCTTATCCTGTCCAGTCTGGACTGCCTCTCAATTCCCCTCTTCTCAAAACTCTGTCTTTTTGCAATTACATTTCTCCTTCCTGATCCTCCATCTTCCCCTGTCCATTCTCTCTCAAACTATTTTACTCTTTCCTATATGATTATTTCAGTTTGGATTATGCTACCTCCTTCTTTACCTGAACTTATCTTTGTGTATTTTCTATGTATGTCATATTGTTAAAATATGTGTTGAAACTGGCAAGGAATAGTCATCAGCATTTCACACAGAATATGGCTAGAAGTTTAGACTTTTACAGCAAAAAGAAGTTAAGCATCAAAAACACATGAAAAAAATTCTTATCGAAGACATTCAAAGTCTGGCAAACTATCACATCTTACTAATTAAGTCAGGACAGAGTAAACAAAACAAGTACATCATTTTCATGTGTCACAAAATAACGAAATGACACGCATTTGCACAGCTCTGCAATGAAAAGCAAGAGATAAATCTGGAAACATCAACATTATGCTGCCAATATGGCAACTTCAAGCAAGAGAACATCATAAAACAAGTCAAACCCAGTTACTGTTGGCACCATTAGCAAATCTACCAATTACACATTTAGTGTAATTTCTGTTTTGCCTAGTTAAGTTGCCTATATGCCATGGATATGACTTCAGCATCAGATTTTGAAAGGAAAGCAGCAGGAGCAATTGCTCCAATTTTTGGCAGTTTGCATCCATAAAAATGGATCCTTCCGGCCACAAATGCATAAAAACTTTCTATCTTATTTAATCTGAAGTGGGAATTTGATTTCTTTACGAGGCAATTCTTCTTATTTTATAAGATTTCCATCATATTACAAGGGGAAAGGATCTGCATTCTTATTAGTGGAGTCTGTCTTCGGCAAGAGAAGATGGATTGCACCCATCACAAATTCTCAGAGTGTGCTCAGCTGTCTCTTTTGAACTGTTCAAGGCCACAGCTAACTGACCACTTGATCTAGTTTTTTTTTCCCCCCTAATAAAGACACACTCCTGCAGGTTCTGTGTAAGGAAGCAGAGCTCAGGAGGTACATCCTAGCCATTTAGCAAAAGGTTACTATGACGAAGAGGAAGTAAATTCAGGACAGAAGAGCCCCAAAAGTACATCTTTTGGCCATTGGTCTTTCCACCAAGGAAGCACAGGGATGGCCAGGAGGCAGGACCAGAACTTCTACCAAACAAGTGACCAGGGGTAGTGCTCCAAAACCTTCTGTTGCACTGCTCAGAAGTTGGCTTTCTTCACATGCAGGAAAGGGACAGCACTGGCAAAGTAAGCAGGGTACATAAGGAGTAAAATGAGTACATAATTTTACAGTTTGTTTCCCTTTTGCACATTAAGTATGAAAAGCACAGAGAACTGCATTGTTTCTGTCTGAAAATAAAAGGCAGAAAAAGGGGAACAGTGATTACCTCTTGTTTTGGCTCAATTTTATAAAGAAATGAGAAATAATCTTCAACCAGGCTTATAAAGCTAGTGTATGAGACACTTAGAGAGGGACTGTGTGGAGGCCATGTTTGTATCCATTGATTGCTCTATAAGCATCCTACTACTTACTCCCTTTAAACTAGACAAAACAGAATTGCCAAGATTGCTATACATATCTCTAGGATGTTGTAAACATGCAACAGGTTTAGGGGAATGCAGAGATACAGGATTTCTACTGTTCCTGACAGACCACTGCCCCTGGAGGCCTTTCATGTATTTCAGTGTCTTGTAGAGGGAGCAGCTACTAAGAAAAGCTGAGTAAAATTAAACACATAGGTATAGATTATCATGACAGATGCAGAAGACATTATACGTAGTCAAAATTTTATTTTACAGCTGTATCATAAGTGTCTTTTAATATTCAGCAGAAGTGGCTCCTGGTTTCCTTTCCTTTTGTTTCTTACCAAACTCCTTAGACTTTTAAAGAGTACTACTGTTAGTATTCATAACCTATTTAGACTGAGTTATAACAGGATAATCTCCAAAGCCCAGATCCATGAAGATGGTTAGAAGTGTAATTTCTGTTACATATTCCCCACGCAATTTCCTATCCTTTTTTCTTTTTTTTCCGTTTTTTTTTTTTTTTTTTTTTTTGGTTGTTGTTGTTTTGTTTTTGTTTTGTTTTTTTTTTAAGGGAAGAAAAGCTTTTAAACAAGATTTAGACAGCTAAATACATTCATAAATTCGTGTCTAAAAACCTCAACAGGAAGAAAGGGAGCTCCTCAGCTGACTGGCTCTAGTTAGATACTGAAATTCTGAGATTTAGGATGTGATGATGACAGCCAACATCAGGCAAAATACAAAATAGGACCATCTTTGACCTAGAAAAGACTTGAAACCACAGGGCTCAAGTCAGGGTAGAAAAATATGAATTACTAGTAGCCCTAAATCCAAGGAGTTGATGTGGAACAATTCATGGGTGATGTATTGAGATTCAGGTCCTTCATAAGCACCTAATACACTTTTCAAGCAGTACAGAAATCTTCATAAACTGCCGTGCAAGACCAACTATAATGTTTGATTTAAGTTTTAAAAATGGATATGAAAGGATAAGGATTTTCTGGTTTGAATATTTAATTTGCAATTATAAGAAATAATCAAACATTTAAGCTTATGTATTTTTTATGACACAATATACGGATGGAGATATTTATCTCTCTGATGAAGTAGAAAGGCAAGAGACAATTTCTTCCTCATCTAACTTTACAGCTCATCAGACAGCTGTGCAATTTATCACATGGTTTTTGCTGTACTGCCTGTGTTTTAGTATTCTAACCTCCCTATGACTTTAACCAGAACCTTTCCTCTCTTTGGCCTCTGCTAATTTGAAAAAGAAGATTTCTTTTCTCCACATTTTGCACATAAAGAATTTATAATCAGAAAATGGTCTCAAGGCAGCTGCCAGAGTGGTAAGGATTCAATCCTTTTACAATGACAACTTTTAATAGCCTTAGAGACCAATACCTTGTGCTCTTGCAGTGTTTTCTAACCCCAAAGATGGACAGATATGCACTTCCCAGTGCTCTAGAAAGGGTCAGATGCTTGATGTCAAATGAACTACAGAAGCAGACTACAGCTCTTATTTTTTGTACAATTTTTTCTACGATTGTTGCACATTTTCCTATCCCATCCCATTCTCTGAGAAGTGTATTTGACTCGTATTGAAGGCACCTGGATGCAGAGATAGTGACAGATAAGAAGTAACCTCAATAAATCTCCTATAAAAACCTAACACCTCCCTCGTCTTTTTATAAAAATGTCAACTTAAAAAGCCTCCATGCTAAAAGGAAGAAAAAACCAAGAAGGCCTGGTTTTGAGTGGTTTGAATGTAGTTATTTTTAACAAGTACCGCATCTTATAACTTTTCACCTGTTAAGCCTCATGCCCGGTTATGGTAACACGTATTAGTCACCATGACAACAACAAATTGAAGCACACATGATACAACAGTTCTGGCTGAAAAATTTATAATTTTCTCCCTGTAAAAATTTTAAATGTTCTGCAGACCAGTCAAATCCTCATTGTTTGCTTATGTTTTAATTCCTAGAGGAAGACTAATTTTTTTAGCTCCTTACATGTCTGGCTTTTGAAAGAATGGAAACAGGTTCACAGTGTACTTACATTTAAAAAACTTCTAAAGCTTGAAAGCCAAAATGGCCCCTCTCTGGCAGAAATGTTCCAAGGAGGCATGACAGAATTAGGAGAAATCTACAGCTGCTTTTAAATACTCCGCTAAACAACTGGCTGTCGTCCTTACCACACTGCAGTACAGATCACCAGGTTTGCTCTCACGTGCACAGCGTTTGTGACTACCACAGAAGTGACAAAAATTCAGGGCACCATCAGCATTACCTCTAACTCCCCCAGAGTGCCTCTGCAAACGCAGTGTGTAACCACAGCTGGGCAAAGCCTACAGACCAACACAGAGAGGGCAGCACAACACACTGCGGGGGCGAAACTGTGCAAACCGAGCTGTTTACACAGTTTCCAGCTTTGGAAGAGTGAGTGAACAAAAACATCAGAAACAGAATTCAAAGCTCCCCCTGGGCAAGACGGCTGCTGGCAGTGCCCCCCCGTCCTGTACGTACGCACACCACGGAGCCGACATACGCTAACCACACGGCACGATACACGAATGCGCGCACACACGGTCCCCGCACAGGGCGGACAAGGTACGGACTGCTTTTGTCATTTCAGCGACACGACACCTGTAGAGAACACCAAGGCAACAGACTGTACATCCATAGAGTGACAACATAGCCATTTATCACTGTATCTTACATTATGAACCTGATGAATCGATGAGAAAGGATATCCTGCATTCTGGTTGGTCCAGATCTCACAGACCGAAGACTGCTAATATAAACAGAAAACTGTATCTCATCTTGTAAATATTAATGCACTGCAACTGCCAAAAGGCAAGAATAATTAAGAAAAGGCTTGCAATAATACTAAAAAAGGATGTAAAACAGTTGTTAAAAGTAATTTTTTTATTTATTTGCTGACAAAATATTTTTGGACTGACTGAAAAGAAACATAGCTTATTCAGAGACTTTAGAAGAGGTTTCAGACTGTGAGTACAAGAAAACAATTTAGTCAGAAGTGCTTGTGATGTAAAGAGATAAAGTTATGCAAGCATAAATAGAAACTGCCTAGAGCAGAAGAAATATTAGTTACTTTCAGTTTTTGGCAGGGAAGAAGTTTGAAGTCAACATCCCAAGTAAGTTTTGAGACTTAAGTCTTTCTCTGTTGGAGACATTCACAGGGAGAAAGGAAGGGAAAAATCTGGCAACACAATTAACAGGAAAAATACATTTTGTTTATAACAATTACCAGAAATGAATGCATTGCAATTTAGTGAAGCAGCTGCCCACCATCTTCCAACAACAGTTCCTTTCCATACTAAGATTCAGATAATATTACCTTTGGCATTGACCATGACCCCAGTGTGTAAATGAAAGGTTTCAGTCTAGCCTCTACATTATTGTACAGCGAATCTGCAGTAGCAAAGCAAAGTAAGCATATTGTGGCATCTCTAGCAAAAGCAGCAGAACTAGGCAAGTACAGCATTCACCAGCATCTTTTAAAAATTTCCTTGTTTGGACAATCATCAATAAAGCATCTGTGGCACCTCAGCAAAAGCTAAGATAACGTTTTACAGTAGCCAGGCAACTAAAACAAAGCATCAGACGTAGGATCTGCCCACACTATCTTCAGCAGGCAGCAACAAAAGGCAATAAACAGACATGAAAAATGCAATTGCAGCATCCAGAAGAGATAGCAATTAATATATCAGTAATTTAACAACACCAAGAATGTGCATGCCTGGTTTTTGGCAGCAGCAGCAGCAGCAGCAGGAATTTAGCATCAATGCTCAAATCAACCCGAAGAAGTGCAACTCTTCTTAAAATATGACTCTTGTTCTTACCTTTTGTAGCCTGCAACCTGGCTGCCTGGCTGTTGACTAGAATAAGTTACCACTTCTGGTTACTGTCAGGGAAGCCTGGCTTCCTCTGTACTGACTACAGAGCGCTGCCAGACAGCCTGGTGGCTGTCTAATGTTGTTAATTGTCCTTTATTTCCTTCATCATCTGAAATGCATGAGCACACATCCCTTTCTCCAGCTTCAGTAATTTTAAAACTTCCACATATGTGGTTAATTCCACCTCCCTCATCTTGTTTTCGCAGTTCTTTGCTTCTCCTTCATGATGTGCAGGGCTGTACATTTTGATACCATTAGCTAATTAAAACTTTGACTTCTGTTCAGTCTTCTACCTCATCCCCTGCAACTTGCTACAAACTAGTCCTTCTCCACGTGATGAACACATAGTCTCAGTGCAAGGCCAGCAGCAAACACTGCTGCAGTTACTTCTGCTGTGCCATCCTTAGGACACTGCACTAGTGTTACCAATTTTCTGTGTATGTCAAGCTAACTGACTTCTGGACGTTCTGGCCATGCCCATCGCTATGATGCCTATATCTGTTTGCCTGAGGAGGGGAAGATTCCTGAATAGGAATCCATTGCAGAAGGCTGTGCCTCTGCTTTTCAAGAGAAGAGCAAAGAGAAGGCATTTCCATGCTGGTGCAGCATGTCCAAGCATCTAGTAATCAAGGTAATAAGAAATCCTCCTGCACTGCTATTTGTACACACCGAGGTACTGAAAGCAGTAAGGGATGCAACAGGGTACTGCATGCTGGCAGATGTTTTATTTCTTCCCAGTACTGGCAAGGGGTTGCCATGATGCTGCCACATCATGCAGCCTCTTCTCAGCATCATGATATTCTTGAGACAAAAGTGTGCCCTTGAATCCTGCCCCTCTTGAGGACCTGCCTTTAGGGACTGGTGTGGGGCCTCAGCCAGCTCAGTTGTGACCTGGAGCCTATTCCTGTGCAGCAGAGGCACGCGGGGCTCTCCCAGAGGGGCTGCAGCTCCGACAGCACCGCTGCCACCACGGCCCCGTGTGCTGCAGCACCTAAAGGTGTTGGTACACTGGGTACATCCTGCAGCTGCCCTGGTGCTAGCTCAGACGTGTGTGCGCAGGCTTCGAGTTGCTCCATTTAAAAAGAGGGCAGGCAATTAATCCTCTCTTACACTTGTCAATGGTACCTCATCCTGCCCCTCCCTCCCCAACTCATCTTCTCCCAAATGGAAGCACAGCAGTTAGGGCACTCCCCCCCAAGAACTGGGAACTCTCAATTCGATGCCCTTCTCTGACTGAGGGAACTCACACCTTTGCAGTTCGCCTTTGTCTTTCACAGGTTAAAGCAGTAGCAGAAGACAGGCTGTCTTCAACCCCTTTTATAAACAGGAGAAAGAAGAGTGCCTAAATGTAGATGTTCGGAGCACTTACGTATGAGAGACAAGTTTTGGGTCCAAGTCTTTGCTTCGAGAACTGCTCAAGTGAACTTCCCCCCAGCAAACAGACCTACCTCCAGAATTAAAGGTTTGAAGGATCTAGGCTTAAGCAAAATCATCTTAATATACAATCAACAATAAATCAAGCAGACCAACAGAGACTGAGAATTTCCCATGACTTCATGAATGCCCAGACAGAAGGGCAGCACTGCAAAACTCATTACTTAGTTTTGCATTCACTAATATTTGAATGACTAAGGTACTGAAATGCAGTGCAGACAGAACATTAATTTTACGGATGGTAATGAATTCAAATTCCGAAATCAACCTTTTACTTGCACCACTGTAAAAATATTTAGCGTTTACTATATACATATTTTATATCTTCAAAGTACTTAATTTTTTTAATGAATTATGAAATGCCCAGGAGAAGTACTTTAAGTTGCATATCCCTGTGCCAGAGACGAAGGAACCAAGGCAAGGAAAAAGGTTAAGTGATTATCTGAGGCCAAAAAACAGGCAGTAGAAGGAAGAATGGGGATTAGGCTTCAAACACTCACAATTTTCAGCTCCCAAAACATATGTTCTCAAAATAAGGCCAAAGAATTCAATCTGTGCATACACTTCCATCACAATAAACACAAATACATTTGAGCACCCAGTACCACTGACAGAGGTTCTGTGAAAAAAAGTTTAACACAGAACATTTTCCTAAGTAATATGGTAAAGAAGAGCAAAATAATGGCATCATCTATTGTCTGACTACTATCAAACATGCCGTTGTCTCAATACTTCCCAAAAGATAAATGCTTACAAGTAATGTCACAGCAAGACTCTGCTATCATATCGCTTTTGTGGCGTTCCGTGCATAAAAGGTTTCCCTCTCTAGTCATGGTGGAACACAACTCTGACAGACAGCAGGGGCAAAGGAAGGGTGAAAAGAATTATCCAAGGAAAACTTTAGGCTTCCTCCTTATAGACTAGGAAAACTTGGTTAATAATCTGAAGAAAGAAAGTAACTGTAAGACTGATCATAGAAATCATATGCTTTCTACGGAGAGGAAAGGAGGAAAATGACAGAAAAGAATACCTGGACAGCACATGCAGGAGCCGGAGCTGGGTGGAAGGCAGCCCAGATGTATTCATTACAGTTGCATCAATGAGTTTCACTCAATGGCATGTTAGGAGATCAAAGATTTACCTAAATTAGGAGCAATTATCCTTGAAAAGTCATAGAAGATACTAAAGGAGCAAAGAAGGGCTAAAAGAATATTTAAGGCGGGAGAAAAAGAAGGTTAGAAAGTTTCAGCCAGCCTAACTGCAGGGACCAGTAAGTGACCAGAAATGTTTAAAAATCCAGCCACCATCCCATGTTCTCATGACCTTCTGATATCACTCCTGGCCATCTGAAACAAACACTCAGGAATATATGTACGCTTGTGTATATTTATATCTATGCATACATTATTGAGAATAACAAAGAAAAAAGTGTAATATTGCCTGTCATGTGCTACTGAGACAGTTCCCATGCGCCAAGAAAAAGTCAAGATGTTCATAATGAGGTTCTTCAGTATGAATCATCTCAAATTTCCTTCCTGTGTCGGAAAACTGGCCAATTACATCAGCAGCAGCAAGGAGAAGTACAGCAAGACTTGGACACTGTGTGACTCCTGATGCAGCATGTTTCAAGAATGATTGTTGGTATTTAAGCACAAATGGACTGAACATGTTGAGGCAATCTGCAAGGACCTGCTCCATGCTGTGGCTTGGAGGAATGCCCAATGCTCTCTAAGGAGGATCCAGTAGTGAGGGACTTTTCAGAATGGGGTGAGAACTGAAAACAGATCTGATGAACTACAGATCAGTCAGATGAAATTTAGTAGGATTACACACAGAAATAAAATAGCAAATAAATTAGCGAAGTGATTTAGGTTGGGGGAGGTCAAAAAAGATCTGAAAGTTTCAGTATACTTCAAATTAGATAGAGCAGTCTTTCAAAAGAATAAGGATATAAATCACAGCATAATTCATACTGCAAAGAAGCTCAGGAAATCTCCACTCCAACTCCAGCTCAAAGCAGGAGCAGCCGTGAGATGAGAGACCAGATTGCTCAGGGCTTCATCCTGTCAGGTCTTGAAAACCTCAAGGACAGAGACTGGACAGACTCTGAACAACCTGTCTCCCTGTTTGCCTGTCCATATTGGGAGAAAGTTTCTCTTGGCATCCAGTATCCCTGTTTCAGTTTTAATACCCAAAGCCACCTCTTCTCCAGCCAGAGACTTCTCCAGTCTGGTTGTCCAGACTCTCCTCAGAGGTCAACTGCTTTAGCTCGAACCATCTTGGTGGCCCTTTGCTGAATTTCCTTCTCCTATATAACAAAACCCTCAGGTATTTAATAAAAGTAGCATGGGAAGAAACTTTTACGCCATGTGGGGCAGCCACCATTGAGGTCTTATATAGGGTGGCATTCAGTTTTAGCCACTGCAGTGCAAGGAGGGAATCCAGGAATCCAGGAGAGAGTGACAACAAGTCTAGAAAACACCAGGGCATGGCTCTGGGTAGGAAAATGGTTTGTTCAGCCCTGAGCTGGTCCGAGTAGAGGTTGTTGGTGACTCCTGATCTTCTGCCGCCTTTCCCAGCTTCTTCTCATTGACAACACCCCTTCTGCTGATGCTGTCAGCTACCAGTATACCCCAGCCTCTTAGCCTTGCAGAGAGGATACAAACTTCTGGACAAACACCAATGAAGATTATGAGACTTTAATCCCTGAACACTGGGTATAGGTATCTACCTTTCTGTCAAAAAATACCCCCAAACAACAAAAACACTCTTTCAGAAAAGTGCCCCCAAACTCTAAGCACAGGTTTTTTCCAGCAGATCAAAAATGTAAATGTTAGATATTAAAATTCAGTTTTCATACAGTCTTTTCAATGTAGACCTTCTAGTTCACAAGAGTGAGTGTGAAAAACAGTAAATTAATGAAGATCATTTGTCCTTTTCTTGGTGTAGTATTTATGGCTAAGGTTTGGATCATTAATACTGAATATAGAAGCGGCTTCCTTCATTCCATTTGCCGCAGAAGCTTTAGGTATGATCCACCTCACATGACTTCAGTTCTAAAATGTTAGCTTCTGTAGCATGCTTGAAAAAACTCTCTATTCAGGCAGAAATTAAGTAGATTTTTTATAATGTCTTTATCAGTTTACTTGTCCATTGCCCAGAGAAGTGTTGGATACACCCTCCATGGAAGTGTTCAAGGCTATGTTGGATGGGGCTCTGAGAAACCTGCTCTAGTGGGAGGTGGCCCTGCTCAGAGCAGGGAGGTTGGAACTAGATGATCCAACCCAGTGGCAGTTCTATGATTCTATGAAACACACAATACTCAAGTGATCTACGGATGAAAATGAGCTGAAATTTACAGATCAAGATACCACCGTCTACAGCATTTGCATCTATGTGAATTACAAATACAACTGCCAGCAAAACCTATACCATGCAATAGATTTCGTTAAGTATTTTTCTTTTGATGGTAAATTGAAGGTTGTCACAGTTCAGTCATCTTTCCATACTAAAAATATAATGCACCTAAAATATGAGCCTTAGAGCATTTTGTTTGGATTTGACCTTTTTTTTTTAGATAGCTATCTATTTATCCTCACAACATAAACTATTTTATGCTTACGAAAAATGGAAATAAGAAGCCTAAGAAGGAACAAGAGAATTAATCTAGACAACAATATTTTTGTACTTATTGCCTCATAAATCAACTAGTAAAGAATTCTGTTATTTCATGAGTAATTTCAACCATTGATAAAAAACATTCTTTATTGCTTCTTAGATAATCTCATTTTACACACCAGTATTCTCTTGGGCATATTTTTCTTCACTCACAGTAATCTTTAAATCCTTCAAAAGCAGAGGAGATGGGAAAACAAACACGAAACAAGTAAATAAAAAAATGTCATACTGTGGTTTAAAGTTATAAAACTAATTTGGTAACTAATTTTTGGCTCTTTCAAACTTTCTATGTCATCTTACTCAACCTGCAACATCCCTGTACATCAGTTTTACTAGCTGAAAAATGGAAAACATGATTTTTAATCACACAGCCCAACAGTGCACTGGAAATACAAATGCATTAGCATCTGTGAAGTATTTGGAAGACATTGCTGAGTTGAAGGTATTATTTCAGAAAGAAACAAAATTATTTCACAATTTTAATATAAACCTGCCTTTGCTAATTCTGTCTTTTGTATTTATGACATTTCTCCCCTTTTGCAGGTAAAGGATCTGCTGTACTAAAACCATTTAAATGATTGTTCCCTGCATATCCATCCTAACCCAGCAACTAATTATTGTATCTTACAAAATAATGGTAAAAGGCAGAATACCAACAATCAGGAGAGATTACTCCAAACTTACTGTGTAGTCATTACAAGGACCTTACATTTAAGCTATCTTGTGTTTTAGGAAAAAAATTTTTAAAAATTTAAAAAAAACCAAGAGCCCTCAGACCATGTGACCGAAGAACCCAGAAAGGCTTTCAAAGTTAAGTCTGAGTTCTGCAACTCTGGGAAAAAACTTCTTCTGTCAGCCTTTGTGAATAATTTTTTACAGCTCTCTCAGATCTCTTCCTTCTATCACAGCTCACTGGGGTGTCCCAGTATGGGCCACGACTAGGTTTATCCTACTAGAAGGCTTACTCTGACTCACTACCAGTTTGTCCTCCCAGAAGCAGACACAGGCTGGAGCCGTCCCCAGAGAGGCTCCTGCCCACTGCCTCCCAAAACGACAGACCACCCCCAGCTTGGGCTGTGCCGGAGGGTCAGCACCATGGGGAGGGCGTGTGACAGCATCAGGGGGAAGCCTGTCCCAGCTCTCCTTTTGCAAAGAGTGCTGTGGGCAGGGGTGCTTCCCGCACCTCCCTGCATGCCTGCCACGGGAAAGATGTTTCTGGCCCTCACTCCTGGCTCAGGGCAGGGTGCAGAGCTCTGAACACCACAGCAAGAGGTCTTATGGACCAGGGTGGCTAAAAGCACCATATGTCACTGGCTGGCACAATAAATAGCCACAGCCTCGGGGCTGGCAGTCTGGAATATGCTTGCAGCTAGTACCTAAAGCTTCTCTCCTGCCTGGAGAACTGCAAAACCTAAAAAGGTGACATTTTAACTGATGTATTTTAATGAACTTAGCTATGATTTTGTTTGACCTCCAAAGTTCTTCTCTGCAACTATTTCAGGGGTAAATGAAGAGCCCAATTCCTTCAGTGGGACTCCTCCTCCTACCGATTTTGGTTCCAAAGTACTCAAGCTTTGCCTGCATGATTTCAATTCTATTTTAAAGGTTCAGGCAATCTTAAGAACAACCTCAGCTATTTTAAACTATGTTAATTTGATCATACTAACCTACAGTTTGCAGGCTCAAAATTCAACATCCACAGTCAATGATGACTCAGACTACTAATTTCTTTCTAGATGTTTTTTTCTTCTTTTTTTTTGGAAAACAAACCATCTCACAACCTTCTGTACTACCATTTTGGCAGTTACGATTTATACAACCAGACATCACAGACTTTCGGAGTCGGATGATCAACTGGGGGTTGGATGACCAAACCTATTCCATTGGGGAGTCTAAATTGGTTAGACTCATTGTTTATATTATGATTTTTCCCTTAGGTCACAAAGAGTCTGCTACGGAGCTGCGAATGAAGGTACATGCTGGCCTTGAGACAAAACCACCCACATTAAGTAAATTTAAATCTGTGCTTCCTCCAGGAAACAAAGAGTTGTATTACTTACAAGCAGATTTGATTATGGTTTAGAGAACTGTTTAAACCCATCTAGCACATCAAAGGAAAACAGATTTAAGCTGCTGTGCTCATTGTTTAAGAAAGACTGGCTGATTGATGCAAAGATCAATATGCTTAATGACTCCCTGTACCAGTTTAGTGAAAACATAGGCCATAGTAAAGATGGAAACAGTTTCAAAATATCTTCAGATTTTAGATTTTAAATTAAGGACAAGATAGTCTTATTCTAACATTTTTGAAATAAAATCAAGTTCATGAAAGCAATACAATAAATAAGTTTGCAATACTGAGTTGGCCTCTCTAAGGCCATAAAAACGTCCATTAATCTCATCATCAAGAACACACCTAAAACACTTTCAAAACATCACAGCATCCAAGATGTCTTTGTGCACATTTGTGTACTATAGCATCCAGTAAACATGCAGATTCATACAGCAGCATGCAAATAGCCTAGCAAAGAAAGGGTTAAGACAAAAGAACATCCTCAAAGCAATTCAAATAATCCCTCTAGATCATTCTGTATGTGAGAAGTATTCTAGCCGGGAAGCTGGACTGGTATCAGTTCAGAAGTTGCTGTTGATCTGACACAAGCCAAAGAAATCAGTAAACTGCAAGGAGAAAGTTGCTAGATAAAAGAAAAACCCCAAAAACCCAACAACACACAGAGCAGAAGGTTCATGCTAACAATCAGTTGGATCTCCTTTATTTTGCAGAAACAATTATTTTACTTTTAATTTCAAAGGGGCTTTGGGGGAAAAGACTGAAGGAAATATAGTTCATTTTGGCAGAGCACATATTGCACAAAATAAATTTAAGAATCTATTTTTGGGCTAGAATGGTTGAAGAAATCCCTGATTAGTCTCTTAATGGGGTGAGTCCAATTTATTGAGAATGATCACCAGAGGGAGTCATTGACTTTCCCATTAAAGTCAAAGGGAATTTTACATACATCAGGAATTCAGAATTTGGGGGCAGAGCTGAAAAAGACTTCAAACAGATTGGAGTTCAGGAAACAACACAAACCACTGTTTTACGGATTTCATCTGAAACCATTTTCCCCTTTGGAGTCCCAAAGGATGACAGCTATATTCCACGGTTAAAGTTAGAGAGAAGGCACTGAAGTCATCCATTCAGTGGGTACACACTCCCACAACAACAACAACAAAAACCCAACCAAAAAAACCCAACAACAACAACAACAAAAACCACCCCAAAGCCACACTAGCAAAAACCCCCCTCAAACAATCAAACAAAAAAAACCCAACAACAAAAAAATCCCTTAAGCACTTAATTGGTTCTACAGGAGTTTGGCGTGGTGTAATAACTGCTCAGTTTTCTCTTTGGGTGTACAACGTATCACAGTCCTTTTGGACAGTCAACAGCACAAAGAAAATCTTCAGGTGTCATTTATGAGAGTATGTCATACCTCTCGGGAATATCAGTAAAAGAAAGGAGTGAAACGGAGTCAGAAAGAATTGTTAGCATATGGGTTTTTTTTTGTTTTGGTTTGTTTTATTTTTTTGTCTTCAATGTTAGTGACTAAAAGAGGTAGTGAGTATAGGGATTTGTGAACAAAGTCATAAAATGAACTACTTAGACAAATAAGTCTACTCAGCCACGAGCAAGTGTGCATTTTGTGCTCAAAGACCTAAATCTCATGACCTTCAAGAAATATTTTCATATTAAGAACTTGTCTTTTCTTTGCTGGACTTCAGCTCAACCTTATTCTTGCTATAGAAGCCCAGCAGTTTTGGTTTGAAAACAGGCTCATTCACTCAGCAACTTTCTCCTTAATTCTGTACAAGAAGATTATACAGTAGAAAATTAGATTAAAAAAGGGCAAGGCAACAGCCCCACCCAATCAAATGCAATTTCACTTTCCTAGAAATGTCCTCTGAACAAATGGAATTCAGTTTGTTTCTGTGTTCCCAGGTAATGGCAGCACCTTGTTTTGTTTGTTTATTTAATTACTTCTTGTTCATGTAATTAGCTGACAGACTGCAGCCTTTTGTTCACTACAATACAGTTATTTGCATAGCTGTTTCCATTTTGAGGCTGAATTTTGGACAGAGGCTCTATTTTGGGTTGTGGCAGGCAGAGACACTGCTGGGAAGCCTCATGCAGGGAAGCATGCAGCAACCTGCTCCTTCGTGGAATGAGTCTCTCCAGGAACTGCCCTGGCTGCCCATCTGCTTCTGATAGCAAATCAAAGTCCTATTTCCAGCATGCCGCTTAAGACCTGGTTGTCTTTCACCATCATAGGTATCACCAAAAACCAGTTGAGTTCATTCTAAAGCATTTTCACCAACAAGCTGTCCATGCATCATTTACTGCGCTTTAGATTGAATATTAGGAAAAATTTCTTCACTGAAAGGGTGGTCAGGAATTGGAGTGAGCTGTCCAGGGAAGTGGTTCAATCATCATCCCTGGAAGTGTTCAAAAAACATGCAGGTGTGGCCCTTTGGGACATGGTTTAGTGGTGAACATGGAAGGGCTGAGTTAACGGTTGGAGTCGAAGACCTTAAGGGTCTTTTCCATCCTACATGGTTCTATGGTTCTGTGACATCACTCTGCTCCATGTATGCTTAATTTAAAATTATCAGTACTCTTTCAGTGGTTGAGTGAAAAAAATTTAGAGATGGAGGCTACTTTAAGCTTTCTTTCATGAGCAGTTTGATTTAACATCAGTTGAGTCTAGTGCTGTTCAAATGAATTTCTGCATAGTTAAATCTTCTTTCTAAATAATCAAAATATATCCCCAGATCACAGTTTTGCAGAATGCTGACCCTTCCCATTAATAAATGCAGCAATCATCACCCTTCAAGTCCTCTGAGGTTCCAGCAGTGAACTGATACCATCTTATTCCTCAGAATTTGAGGAATCTGCACCTTATTACAAAAACGAGAGGCAGAGTCGGTGCTGGGTGAAGACTGCACACTCTGGTGCACAGAAGCCACCTTCATCTCAGCCTCCAGGCATCTAAACACCCACAAACCTCTACCTCTCAGGAGAAATTATACACCAACACACCAATTTACACTATTTGAAATATAGAGAGCTGGAACAGACAGCTTGGAAAAATTGTCAACCTGTTATTTACAAATCAGCCTTCACATACAACCTACTGCTACGGTCAGGATTAGTCCCGTAACCAAAAGCAGCAAGGCCCAGCCTTTTAGCAGCACTGGTTTTAGTCCTACCTGTGCCATCTGCCTCTCCAGCTTTGACCGGGGAATATCATCAAAATAGTTTTCATTTCTTCTTCTCCTTGCATCGCCCTGCATGATAATGTGGGGAACGTCCAGGGAGCCACCAGTAGTGAAAGTGCTTTGGCTAAGTGATGGAGACAACTGAGGAGGAGTGTGGTTACCACTGGGTTCCTGAACAGAGAAAGAAAAATGCAGAATAAGAAGAACAGCGTATCGCTGACTTCAAATCACACATTTATAAGTGCATTTGAATGGCTCACACTAAAAAAATTATGGAACAATTCCTGCAGTAGAGGTTACTGTGGATGAAATTTGGAGACTTCCTACCTGAAGTGCAGAGTCCATGTAGAAGGAAAAATAGTCCACTATTTACAAGAACTAGTGGCAAATTTCCTCTCCAAAACCTTCTTGTGTAATATATACCCTCTTCTAGAGATAAAACAGTGAGCTACTTCTTGCCAAGGCCCAAATAAAGCCATGATTTAGGACTAGCTATTTGTAAGATGAAATGCATTCTCACCACTTCTGAGCAGCTGCTCTGAGCAGTGAAAGCGATTTGAACACTAGCAGCATCTCTTACTGGAAAAAAGAAATGCATGTCCATTTACACAGTATAGACGCTTTGTTGCAATTTTTATAGGTTTTGCAGAACATCCATTTTAACTTGAAGTACCAGATATCAGACACAAGCTAAATACCAGTTCCTGGAATGCACGAAAGCATCAGAGTACAAATATTTTACCTGCTTTATTTGTTATCTGTATTCAATGGTAACCTTGTATCAGTCAGTGCGCAAATACCACATTGCATTGATACATAAACTCTACCTAATAAATAAACAGCTCCTCCTGGTACACGTTTTACCAGGATCTGCCACCACACCACCCACAGCCAGACATCGCGTGTGCGTTTGGAAACACCTACTCTCATGCACATCACATCGCATCACATCCCTTGTTCAAACACCAGCTACAAACACTGGTGTCCAGGTCCACTGTTCCACACTCTCTTGGAGCTCCATCAGCAGGAGCAGGGAGCTACAGTGTACTGTCCAGACAGTCTACATGAGTACTGTCTGGTGCGAGCAGGAAAACACTGTCACAGCAACTGAATGGGAAATGTTCCTCTCTCACAATGTAGGTTACTGGGCAGAATGTACCCAGGAGCATGCTTACACAGTGCAGACCTTCTCCAAACCACCTGCTGCTGTAATGCTCTATTCCAACACCGAGCAACAGGAGGATACCTGAAGATAGCAAGCAAAACCTGCTCCAGTGTGGAAGGTAAAAAAGTTCTGCCCTTTTATTTGAAGACAGAATTAAAGTGGATGATTCATGCATTATTAGATTGAAGCAAGCCCAGTTCTGAAAAGCATCAAGGTACTTTACTCCATGCTGTTAAGAAACAAGATCCGGTGTAAGAAATCAGAGAGTTGTAATCTCTTCTAAATGGAAAGGAAAGTTCAAGTCATAGTAATGCCTGAGATCAATATTTGAAGTGTAGGAGTCTTTGTAACATTATTCCTTGCAATCACAGTAATGGATTAATATTTTTCATGTTGCCAACAAGAAAAATGTTAGGAAAATATAGCTCTTTAGTAATTTTTAATTAACTGGGATTTTAATTTTTTTTTTTTAAATTCTCTAGCTTTCCTGTGATCTGAGACAAGCACTTGACATTTCCCAGGGCAAAGAAAAGAGTGTTTTCCTCTTAGGAATAATCTTTTCCCTCCTTCACAAAAATCCACCTACATTTGGCCCAGTTAAAAGCTTCTGAAAAGCTGCAGTCTGCACATGCTCAGGAGGTTTGGTGAGGTAGAATCTCTAAAACCCACCCTCCCTGGGCGTAACAACATGGTGCACACACCTCTGCCCTGAAAATAACCTGAGTACAGGGGCACCAAAAAAGATCCTCTCTAGTTACTGCTACCTGCTGCTCCAGCCAGGTAGGTAACCTCTCTCTGCTCTGAATCAGGATTCACCCGCTGTTGCAGGCTGATAGGGCCACCAGTGTATCAAAGTGACAGATGAACACAGAGATTCCAGCCCTCATTGAGCTTTTCATATTTTATCAAACTGCGTATGAAGAGGAAACTCACTCCGAGATTTATATTGGAAGATTGCTGGCAAGGCAATATAGACAAGAAATACCAACTCAAGAAATAAAAGAATTACCATGCCTCTGCATTATGGAGCAGTATGTCATTGCATGATTTTATGCTATTTTCTCCAAGTTGTCCTTCACAGCACAGATGGATCCTCAACTGTGCAGCATGTTGTCATATACTCGGCACGGTGTTATCATTAGTTACTGTGTAGCCAGTATTTTATTTGCGCCTCGATTCGCGGCCCCAAACCTCTTTCCTAAACTCTTTTCAAATCCTGCTCTGAAGATAGGATGATTAATATTGTCATATTCATGATGCTCATAAGTGCTTTACAAATCTCAATCAATTAATTTTCACCATACCCTGTGACTTCTGGCATTTTATAATCACTGCTTTAGTGTGGGTGACCTGAGGCACACAGACAAAGGTTAGAAAGTACCAGTCACTCAATTACAACATCTACTGCTCAATTTCCCAAGTGTTTGAGTTCCAAACTCCACTTCTGTTGATCTAATTTTCAGCACTGTGTACTCAGCACTTGTATAAATCAGACTCAAGACTCCAGTCAAATATGGAGATTGTCAGTACCATACAATTAGTGGCTGTTTAGGAGGCAATTAATTAAATAGCTTACCATGCATTATCCAAAATTTTAATGTGGCAAAACCAGGTGTAAATCTGTATTTTCATAGGTACGGCTATTCCTTTAATCGTGAGCCTCAGTCCCATTCTTCCTTCATTCCTCTTCCTCACTCTCACCCACCTTCTCATCTCCTTAAACAAACCTGCAGACCAGGCACGGACACCCTTGCAGGTGCTACAATGGCTGAGTACCACACTAGTATTACTCACCAGGTACTCATATCATGTTTCTACCTGGCTGTGAATGCAAGGACACATGACCTGCAGGGACGTCTGATCACATATTTCACTGTCAAAATATGCCTCATCCCCTCTCATGTAAACCTGGAAACACAAAGGTCAGGGCTGAAATGGAGCTTAAGAGATCCTTCCCCAAGCTGTCTGGGCACACTTCATGTCCCATAGATGTTTGTCTAACCTAAAACCAGAATTCTCTCCAGTGAACTAATTCTTGTGTTAAATTATCATTACTATTGTAACACTTCTTCTCCAAATTTTCTGCCTAAATTTTTGGTCCTTCATTTTAAATTCTAGCCTCCAGTGCTGACTGGGTGAGGAACGGCTCCCATGAAGAACATGGAAACTGGTCCTGTAATTAAAGATTATTATGCACTTAAGGAAAGAAAGCAAGATTGCATAGGTAACCTGAGATCCAGCAATTTCTATACTTTTGTGCATAGAAAAGTATATTTGTATATAGTGTGTGTATATATATATGAATATAGTATATTTGAGTATAATTGAAATCAAAATAGTGTTTCCTTAGTACACAGTAACATACAATAGGGAATAACATATGTTGTGGATATTTTTAAGATTTTAAAGATTTTTTGCTTTTCCTCAATATTTAACCTTTTACTTTCAAATATTTTAAAAGCTAATACAAAAACAGTCAAAAAAGATGAAGCATTAGCATTGCTTAGCTTGAGCCTGGGAACTTAAAAGTAGACTTTAAACAACAAACTACCTTTTCTACTGATGTAGAGCAGCCTGATCTAGTGGAAAGTGCTCCCAGCCCATGGCAAAGAGGGTTGAAACTTGACAATCTTTGAGGTCTGTTCCAATCCAAACTATTCTATGATTCTATATAAATCAATCTTACAGCAGCAGCAGTTTATTTAAGCCAATTTTCAAGACACAAATTACTGCAGGCTACAAACTAAACCTTCTTTGCTTTTGTTGTTTTTGTTTCATGTGAAATGGCATAGTAGCAGTTGATGGGAAAGAAAAACTTTATTCCAAATGCATGTCCTCCTCTTTAGGATTCTCTGTGAAGACTCCAATTCCAAGAGGTGATAAACGATATTTTAGCACTGGCCCACATGAGTAGCTCTAGCTGTGCAGCAGCAGACTACTTTTTATCATTCTGACTACAGATGGAAGACATCCAGTTTTCTCTTCTGTATTAACTGAGAATATACCGTCCTGACCAAGAATGTGGACTGTGGAAACTTTCCCACTTGCTGAAGAGGAAGTAATTATCCAGTCCAGAGTACTGAAGGCATTGAGCAAAAAAGTGTGCCTTTTAATCTATTTCTCTTTCCTTGGAGTGTTTAAACACCTGCCATGCATCAGGAATCATTCACAAAATGCATAAGAGATAAAATACAAGAAAAACATCCACACGTTTGTGCAATGTGCCTTAGAGCACATTACAGACTTGTCAGACCTTTTTAAATATGGCATTGGGAATAGGTTGAATCAAGGGATGGGATCTAAAATGTCTGTATGAGGCATCTGAGAATATGCAGGGTGAAAACAGGCTGGTCACCGAAATTTTAAGTGCACTTAAAAATAAGCCCTCATTCTGTCTTTCTGTATTTCTCTTTACAACAGGAAATTTAACTTGGGAGCACAGACACTCTCTGACATTTTGAAATTTAATCCCAAATGAGATTCCCACCAGAAATGCAGCCCCATGAAAATAATCAGACCCAATCAAATGCAAAAGCTGTGACCTAAAATATCAAACTAAAAATGTTGCTATGAACTCTGTTGAAGAGAACACAGTAGGAACTGGTCATCAGACCACAACTCGATAAGAGTAGCACACAGCAAGTAAGGAAAGGCATTGGATTGGAGAAACTGAGAGAAGGTGGTGTAAGGAGAGGAGATTAAATGTGGTCAAGCATGGAAAAACCCCAGGGACATTGCAACAACGTTTCTCAAAGAGGGAATACAAATTAAAATTAAAAACATGATGAAACTTTTGATATACAGAGACACCTTAATGGCATTTTTATCTCAACAATTTCAAGAGGTTCTCCTTAAAGAAAGCCTAAAGCATATGTCTGAAAAGTAAGTGCAAACATTCGAAAACGTGAAAGGAAAATGGTAACTCTCCTGCAATATCGATCGACTGGGCTGGGATTCCTGTGGGCAAATGTAGATATGCAGCTTTTACATCCCTGGTCCTAAGCTAGTTTCTTGAGCAAAGATAAGCTGGTACTTCTAAGATTCTACTTATCTCATCCTAAGGCAGACATCTGAAACAGGTCAGAGGCATCACCCTGTAAAAATATCAATATATCTCCGCTGGCCATATGGGGAAGTGTGAAAGAGCAAGTCAGCCTAAGATGTCCATATTGTACACCTCTGAAATGAGGTAAGCTGAACCCCACTCAAAGCAGCCACTGTTTTCATGTGAATGTTATAAAACCCTTGCTGACTTGTCCAGAAATGCAAACAAATTTTCATGGGGACTCACCCTGAGGGTTATTGACCGAGGTGGTTTCTGAGGAGGATCTTCGTGAAGCCTGTCTCCCAAAGATGCCAGAACACGCTTCCGGTGGCCAATCAAGCTAATTTTTAAGACCTGAAATAATATCAAAAATACATCATTAAAAGAGCACATGGCAATCATTACATGAAGATCCATTCAGACTGAAGCCATTTTCTCTTTAAACCTTTTAACAAATTAGTCCTCTAGACAGGCTGAGCAGACAGGAAGCTGTGCAAGCCAAACAATCAGCAGAGAAAATGAGAGGTTTCAGAGGAAAACCACTGTAAAATGAGGGAAGAAACTAGTGCATGTATAGGTGTGGAAAACTGAAAAAAATAGACCCAAACATGAGTAGAAAGAAGAAGCAAAAATGAAATGAAGAGAAGGCAGAAGAGAAGGAAGAAAAAAAGGGAAGGGGATGAGAAGACTGGAGAAGGAAATGCAGAAGTGCATGCAAACAATGAATGACGAGGATTAAAGTGATTCATGGGATGGATGAGGAAAAGAGTGACAAACAGCCAGCGAACGCTTAGAGGGGGCAAGAAGGGAAAAAAGGAATTGCACAATGAGTAAAAATGTTACCACTTTAAAATCTATTCACCGTGCCTTTCACAGTGCTGCTAGGAAAGGGTTAAACTGGAAGATTTGGCAGAGGAGGAGGGAATAGTTTCGCTCAAAGTGACCTTGCAGCTGGGAATGCTAAAAATGTTGGTGTGGGAAAACTCCATTTATTATGCCTAATGTTGCTCATTCTCTGCCTGTTTTGAGAAGTAGAATTCCTGTGGAGAGACAACACTCTCTCAGAGACATGGGGGAAGCCTTGTGTTATAGACAGGCAGGAGCCCTTCCCTCCCCTCCCCTGCCGCTGGCTAGAACAGAGCCATGTCCCTGTCCCTCTGTCACTCAGTGTGGTTAACAACATTAATGAAATAAACCTACTCTTCTCATTTTGGCTGTGGTTTGATGGTTGCCCTTGGTTACCTGTATGTGTAGATTCACACACACAGGTAATCTCCAAATATCTCCCACAGTTTGCATTATCATGTAGAATCATCCTTGTGTAAGAAACACAGGGTGGACAAACTTTGCCCCTGGAGTTCTGTTATTTTTATCAGACACAATGAAAAAAATCTCTGTTGAATGGAAACATGTCCATCAGTGGATATGTTCACACATCTCATGCTTGTCCAAACTCCAAGAACGCTGCCAAAAAGTTGCCCCAAATTTACTGAAACTACTCTTCATTTGTATTTCTCTGTGTCTCTGCCTCATACAAAACCATCACTGCTCTCAGGAAAACAGGGAGAGCAGAAGCAGTGAGTTGGAAATTTTAAGTATTAGTGGAAAAAAATCATGTTTCAATGCTATTCTTTAATGGCTACAATGGCTGTAGTGTAAAGAGTGTAAAGCAGCATTAATTGTAGCAGCAAGCTTCTGCTCTGCAAGCAGCAGTGTCCTTATGTAACTCCTCCAGACTGTACATGTGGTTTCATACTCCAGAGCTGCCTCCATTCCCTCTCAGAAAACAGTACTTCCCACTATATTTAGGACCACCGTGTGTCAACACCCTTCAGTTGAGAGGAAGTTCTCGCTCAACCTAGAAAAAGTAATAGTCCCTAAAAAAACCTGGAAATGCTGCATCTTAAATGAACAACTACCTCAGCTTAAGCAGTAGCACTAAGAGCTACGATTCATGAGAACTAACAAAACCCAAACCCCAGCAACTCCCCTGCTACATCTCTTAGTTCCAGTATCTCAAAATGTGGTACAGCAACATGCTGTCATTATTCTGGTCTCCATGCCTATCCATCCATTATGCTGCCTATCCATGTGCACATGAATTCGTCCACGCTTCCTCTGTTAGATGTCTCTGTGCTATCCGATACTGTTGAACATCAATAACCTCTTTTCTGCCCGCATCTCCAAAGTGATTGGCTATGATATGAAGCAGATGGAGGCCTTCCTCCAAGAGGCAGCTTACAGGGGTGTTGCAGACCCTGCAGCTCAGCAGCAGACACAAGCTGCAGTCCCACAAACCACCCTGCTAATGTGCTATCCTTTCAGTCTAAATCTAGAGAAGCACGAGTGAAGCTGAGATAATGCAGCACACAGAGAAATGCCTGAGGCATGCAGGAGACTTAGTTATGTATTCAGTTTACACTGAGTGTTAAACAGAAGAGTGCACAGTTTATCTCTGTATTTAACTATGAAACACGTGAATGAATTACAGCTGCTTTAAGCATTACTCAAGTAACGCACTTCAGTGAACTTGCTTCTTTCATAATGCTTCCCCATCAACAAGAT
The DNA here is from genome assembly GCA_013397725.1 of Rhagologus leucostigma. Taxonomy (NCBI): domain Eukaryota; kingdom Metazoa; phylum Chordata; class Aves; order Passeriformes; genus Rhagologus; species Rhagologus leucostigma. The sequence continues at coordinate 2,638,737 of VZTD01001533.1, forward strand.
CATTTATCCAGAGATTTTTTAAGCCAAGCTGAAGTTCTTTGGGTTGTTTCAAGGTCCTCAGCACTCTGACTGCCTTATTAGCTATATCAAAACACACAAAGCAATTGTCTTTGACTTCACAGAGCTGCTGAACAACAGGAGAGAAAAGGACATGAGTCTTGAGGGACTGCACACATAAGAGATCAGCAGACAGGTCTCAATGACTAAATTATTTCAGAAACTGTTCTCAGTTTGAAAGTAATACAAATCTTTAAACACCATAGGCACTGCTAAGCTTACTCCACATTGTTTTTCTATTACAATGGTGGTCGCCCCAAATGTGAATGGGAGGGAGTTAACGATGCAACCTACAGAAACCTATGGTCCTCAGGCAACAGGCAGCTGCATCCCAGTCTCATCTGGAGCACATACTCTGTTAACTGAAGACAGCTCTATTCTTCTGGAAATTACTCCCTAGCAATTTTCTTACTTGAAAAACCTGTTTTTCAACTTAGAAACGTAAAATACTGTTTTCTGAAACACTTCTGTATTTAAGAGGGTTTAACAAACATCCTGAAACTCTGGAAACTCACCCTGTGATGGATTATCCTTGACAGTATTTATCAAAAACGTCAAATATCACAAATATAGGTCAACAGTGTGGAATGGTATAGTTGCCTAAAGCACTACCACAGAAATGTGTTAATGTGTATCAGGTAACCGTTAGAAATCTTGCACTTACACAGCCCACAAGTTAGCTTTCCTGGTATATAATTTCTATAAATCAGGTAACAATGAACTAACGCTGAATAAGAACAGTCAGTACAGTGCACTTAAGTGTCATGCAGTGAGGCATTTTGTCAAATGGATTGTAGCCCACTTACTATACAACAGTGAAATGAGTTTTGCAGCGTGGCTGCCGGAATCAGCAGCAACGTCATCAAACTGTTCAGAGTAGCTCAAGGCCCTCCACAGCCTGTTATTTCATTACTGGGACAAAAGGAAAAAAAAAAAGCACTTACATGACATGCTGCTTTCCACACTGACAGCAGGATACCTGAGACAAAAATGATACTACTCCATTTCATGTATTTGATGTCGCAGTGCAATTAAAAGAGAATGGGGCAAGTCATTCGTCCAAAGAACTGATACACATACAAAATACAGAAGTATTTTTACTTCTCTACTCTGCAATGATTAGCATACAAAATGAAATTCCACTAGGAAATGTAAGAAATCGACAAATATAACCAATGTAACACTTTACATTTTTATCTCCAGCTTAGTTGACAGATGTTTCAAAAAAACACATCTAGCCCAATAACTCCCTGATGACTGTGTATGTGCAGATGCTGGAATTAACAAGTTATTCCACTTAAAAATGAGCATTATTTCTGCAACATTCTTCTGCCTGATCTTTTCTTCTAATTGAATAATAATAACCATTATTATATGATTCTAATTTTTTTTTCTGGAATATTACAAAGATTACTGAAATTCAAGACATCAATTCTCTTTCTTTTGGAATAATCGGAAAAGTTATTGTTTGGGCTAAAATTAGTACCATAATAGCACAAGAGGTCTGGACTAAACGTGTAGCAGCAACCGGACACTAGGAACCAGCTACGAAATGGAAAATTAAAGAGTGATCAGAACAGTGCTAGTGATTCTCTGGTAGCAGCATCAGACACCAGAATTCAAGAAAAAATGGCAAATGCAAGCCAAAAAAGTGGGATCTTCCTATTTCTGCAAGAAAACAGCCCAAAACACTTGCTAAAATCAATATTATTAACCATTTTACTGCTGGTTATATTGGAATAAACTCCAAGCTACCTGGAATTACAGATGAAGGGATACATTTGATTATTATCCCTCTCCTGCCACAATGCTGCCCCACAGGGCTAATCCTAAAACACGGCAGGGTCCAGAATACCCAGGAAGCGAGCCCAGATCAACCACACAGCTCACCTGAGCAACAGGACTGGTTTAATTGAAAATCTGAAAAAGGATTAAACAGACTTGTATAGATTTTCAGCATCAATTTTACAAATTCTATCCATAAAACTGCTGTCAGTGTTAACAGTTAAAACAAGCATACAAACAAAACCCACCAAACAAACAAAAAAGGTCAAAAAACTCCATATTCTCCATGCTGACCAAGATTACTTGGTGTAAGAATTGGAATATTTTGAAAATTAAATAGGCCCAAGTCAGCTATGATACTTAAACTCAAAGATGGCAGGTTTAGATTAGATATTAAAAAGAAATTCTTTACAGTGAGGATAGTGAGGCACTGGAACAGGTTGCCCAGAGAAGTCGTGGATGTCCCATTCCTAGAAGCGTTCAAGGCCAGGGACGGGGCTCTGAGCAATCTGGTCTAGTGGCAGGGGGCCCTCCATGGCAGGGGGTTTGGAACTACGTTGCCGTCAAGGTCTCTTCCAACCCAAACCACTCTGTGATTCTGTGAATGCCCAGTGGCTTTACCAATACCAGACAAAACCAAATCCAGTCAAACCCTATTAGACTTCTATTGCATTTTTCACATGGGGATACCTTCTGCTCTTTCTCAGCACATGGGAACAGAGAAGCACCAAAGCTCCCTGCTGGTCAGAGGCTTGTTGCAACTCCTCTGGGGTCCACAACTGCAGTGGAAGCAAGTGTTTGTCGTGCCTGTGAAGACACTTGTAAGAGACTTACTTGTTGTTGTAAGTTGCCATTGCCACCCCAGGTCAGATTGAGGCAGGTGAGAATTCATTACTTTTTGTATGGGTTCTCAGGACAAACTTTGGTACTACCAAGGCTGCTGGAATGTTTGTCCTGACTTGGCCAGACAAGCCATTTTTGTCAGTGAAGTGTTTTCCAAATTTTCAGTAGTTTAAGAAATGGCTGACTGAAAATATGAGGTGCTAGTATTTTGGCTCCACTAAGGATAAAAATAGTAACTGTAATTTTGTGCTTGTAATCGATAACTATTAATATTTCAGTGAAAAAAAAATCCATTTAATATTTCCCTAAAAAAACCCAGGAAAATGCAGTGAAATAAGATCTGGCCAGAACTGATACCTGGCCACTTTGCCTCCTGAGGATGTGTCTCAGGCTACATGCTGGATTGTTTTTTAAAAACAATTTTTTAATGAAAAAGTTAATTACAAGTCACAGTTCAACCATTTTACAAGTCTCAGATGTAATGACAAATATTACATATGTGATTTTTACATTTTACATATGTGATTTTATCACATTAGTCTCAAACCCCATAAATCAGAAATCCTAAAGATCTATTATACATGCAAACACCAAGACTGTTACAATAACGATTACCTATTCTAAGAGACAAGGCTGAAAATATTATGTATGTGAAAAACGGCAAGCACTAAGCAGGTCTGTACACACAGGAAAACATTCCATTTTCAGAGAAAGCAAGTATAAAAAATATTAAACAATTTGAAAGGTGGACCACATTCCCAAATTGTGTCCTAGGAGATAGACTGTCCCCTCCACTGAGGATGTGCATTTCCACCTGTGTGTTGAGCTAATGATAGGTTTAGATCAGATGTGAAGTATGTCTGTTCACAGAGACCAGGAGTACTTACTCCTTGAGGTCTTCGTTGTTAATCATACAGCACTACAAGAGAGTAATTGCAATACCAATATGTTATCCCATAATATTTTTCAAGATTACTTACACAGCAGATAAATTATAATTAAAGTTACTGGTACTACAACATATTTCATAATGAGCTAATAATTTATTTATCTATTTTTAATAGGCAATTATCAGCAAAGCACATTAATCTGTATACAAGCACGAAATACAGCTCATGTAATGAGAAATAAGAGATAAAAATCTCTATAGAAAATTTTGATAGCTCTAAAATTGATCCTTTTTTTCTGATTTTGATTCAATTTCATTGCAGACTTAATTGCAAGCAAAAGGAAAAAAACACAAACATTCAATCCCATTTAAAGAATGGGACATTTGTCTACTAAATAAATAGCTTTTTTTTTAAAAGCCTTCTAATAACATAGAATAATGAGAGTCTTTACAGTATCAGAAGCAAACAGCCATTCACTGCTTGGAGTAAAAATGCAGATTACTCTAGCTCACAGTCATAACCAAGGCTGTCATGAAAAGGTAAGCTCTGTAATATGGGAATAGTATCAGTTAATTATAAAGATATAATTAGGATTGGAAATAAATTGTTTACTTCTATATCATGGAATTATATAGTCCGATAAAAACTGCAGCAAAAATAGTGAAAAAGCTAAGATGGTGTTCGGTATCTTCTAAGACTAGAGTTTAATGGAAGTCCCTCTATGTTTTTTTGGTTTTTCTTTTAAATCATCAACATTCTTTAGATGTACAATGACTGCAGAAAGACTGTTGTCAACATGCAGAAAGAAAACCCAAACACTGGAGAGAAAAACCTGGACCGAGGATCAGAACTGATGTTGTTAAGAAATGCTATTCAGAACACATTTAGCTTCTTGGTATATTTGCCAGTTACCAGATCTATGCATGAAGACCTAATTACTTCTGCATCACAATTATTTCCGTTTAGTAAAACTATTTTTCTGTACTGTAAAACATTCACATTAAAAGCATCAATTCCACTCTTGAACCTCTAGTTCAAGCCAGATCTATGCACAGAGGCTACGGCTTCATTCAGGCTGTGCTATCATAGAACCACAGAATCATGGAAATCATTTCAGTTGGAAAAGGCCCTTAAGGTCACTGAGTCCAACCACAGAACTAAAACTGCCAGGTCCAACACTAGACTATGTCCTTAAGTGCCACATCTACACATCTTTTAAATATCTCCAGGAATGGTGACTCTACCACTTCCCTGGGCAGCCTGTGCCAGTGGTTGACAACCCTTTTGGAGAAGAAATATTTTCCCAATATCCAAACTAAACCTCCTCTAGTGCAGCTTGAGGTGATTTCCTTTTGTCCTGTCACTTGTAACTTGGGAGAAGAGGCTGACCCCCTCCTGGCTACAGCCTCCTTTCAGGCAGTTGTAGAGAACGATAAGGTCCCCCCTGAGACTCCTTTTCTCCAGGCTGAACACCCCCAGCTCCCTCAGACATTCCTCATCAGACTTGTGCTCCAGCCCCTTCCCCAGATCCATTGCCCTTCTCTGGACATGCTCCAGCATGCTATGGAGTAGTTCACACAGGACATAGAGCAAGCCAAAATATACTTATCCCCTACAGCAGTATATATCCCAGAATTACTAACATGACAATGGATTATTGTTCTACTGCTAACATTAATATTTACCCACTTTTTAAGGGGAAGAGTTGTAGAAGTATCACAATGATAAAAATCTACTACTATGAAGTGACAGCAAGACGCTAAGGCCACAACCCATCCCAATTCACTGCCAAAACACAGGCGCATTGCCCTATACATCTTACGAAAACTGTGTGGAACTGCTTCCTTAGAAGAAAGATCTGCAGAAAGAAATACCAGGGTTTGGACCAACAGGAGGAGTTCTGGGCTGCAGAGTGGGAGCAGCTGCAGCAGAGCAACCTCCCAGGGATCTTACTCCTGAGATCCCATCCACTCCAAAAATGGACCTGGGAGGTGGGCAGGGAACAGCTCTCTGTATGGCCAGCTCCTTATCTCCTTCATTCCTCGATCACAGAAATGCTAACATTGGCACAAGTAAATGGGCTGGAAAGTACAACCAGATACGGAGGAAAGAAGAAGGGGTGGAAATCTCATTTTCAGCAGCTGCTTGTGCTTACAGCAGCACAAGCCAACATGAGATGAGCACACTACAATGAAACTGCAGCTTCTTTCACAATGGACCACCCAAAAGAAGAGGGCAGCTAGGATAAAAAAAATCTGTAAAGAGCCATAAAGCAAATGCTTTAACAGAAACCATGGTCTATGAGCCCCTGCATTCTAATAATCAGCAGCTCCTGTCTTAACAGTAATGAGTGTGGACTCACCCTACTGCAGAGTGGCTGCTTAGCCTCGGCCATACCACTGTTGTTGACAGCATTTGGCATGCTGGAGGAAGCAAAACACATTTTGTGACGTTGGTAATAGGCATCATTAACTTTATTTTTGGGTACCATGTGTTATGCCATCCAGTAATGTCACCACTATCAAGATCTTAATTTCATTAATTTACAGGAAATATGCACCAACATATATGATGTGATGTAAATAGAGCCCTCAATTATTGCTCGACCTGCACTGCAGCAACAGCCAGCTGACCAATTTCACCACTTTTCTTTCAGCAAGGACACTCCGTAGAAGAATAAACTTTGAACAACTGATAAACTCAGTATAGGTTATGTTGTGACATACAACCTTAGCATAAAAATAATTAATAAAAAAAATCTCCATCTAATTATTTTTCCAGGCATCTTTTACTATCTTGGTTTGTAATCTTTGCTCATTAAACAATTACTGAATTAAATGCCAGCCCTTCTCCCCAAACTTCACACTCCCATCCACCTTCACCAACCTCATCTTTTAACACCAAACGGAAGAAGCTACTGCATACGTAAAAGCTACAAATTCATCTTAACTCCAGCTATAGTAATCTGCTGTTTTCTTTCAGGTAGTCTGACTGATCAGCCTACTTTAAATAAATTGAGAGAAAATTTTGATTAACCTACATTCAGTTTGGATTGTGATGTTGCTTGCCAGATTCTTAACCCCAAATCTTGTACATTTTCCAAATATATGATATGGCTTTAAAAAAGTTACTAGTTCTCCCTTATATCCTGGCTTTGTTCATATCCTTAATGCTGTCATGACGGTATCAATGATAGTCCTTATCTTAAAAAAAGGCAATGGCCACCATGGCAGAGCAGAATCATACATCACAGGCAGAGCCAGCATCATCCTGTACTTTGACTCTTAATCTGTGAGGAGGATGCACCGTGGGTGGGAAAGAACAGGCTCTATAAGCACAGCAGGATGGCTGGATTAACTCTGCCAGGGGCAGCAAGGGGACAGCAAAAGCATTTCTCAAAATATCTTTTTCTTTCGTGCTTTGAGGTAAAAGCAGGAAGAAATACCATCAAAAAGTGGGGTTACAAAAGGATACAAATAAAGTGGCAAAAATATTCATCCGTCAATAGCTCAAGTAAGTTCTTCCCATGTGACTCTGAGCAACACAACGAATTCCAAGAGAAAAGATTATTGTCTGCGTGATTTGAGAGAAATTGAAACCACAAAGCAGTTCAGATCATACACATCTTCTTATGCAGATTCCTTCATTAAACATTCAACATTAGTCTGGCTTAAGGAACATTTTCGCACATAACCAAATTAGAACAAAGCAAGCTGTACTGAAGAACTCTCCAAACATGAGGCTGATTTTGTACTATGGTTAAAAAAACAAAAGATAAACTGAACTTCATATTAACAGTGAAAACTGGCAAAGTTTTGGTCATCTCAAACTTCTTGTCCTTAAAGTTATTTTATAAATGAAAAAGAACATAGATGTATGTTTTTGAATCTGCAGTTTGGGTAGATCCATTATTAATGAAGCATTCTGGCAAAACCCACAATTGCTACAAATTCTATTTGAATTTTCTCAGTGAGAAGGGCTGTACAGGACTGACTCCTCATACAGGGTAGTGCAGCATGTGTTCTACACCTCCACTCTTTCTCCTTTTTCTCTTCAGCCTCACCAAAAGTTCCTGAAAAAGGAAGGTTCTCTTCAAAGGGAGGATAAACCTCATCTTCATGGCTCAGGCTTTGATTTTCTTGTTCTTTATCTCAACCTCACCCAACCCATACAAAAAAGTCAAAAGAAGGAAAGACATTTCCAAGGATTCCATTCCTCACTTTTCCCATCAGTAGCAGGAACACTAGCAGGTCCTTATTTTACAGGGTTACATGAGGGGATATTTGGATCTTCACAAAAACAGAATGACTTATCAAACCTGTGGGTTCAGCTAACTGCAGGATAGTTGCCTCATGTTGCAAGAAGTCAGAGGCCCTGAATCACATCTATAATGATTTCCAAACCACACTGAATGTTGTCAAGAATCTCCCCAATCTCTAGTCATGTCTTTTTATAATTCTAAATACTGTAATTCAGCAAATATCTCAGCAGTGCTAGCTTAAACTTAGCATTGTTAGCTTAACAGTTGGACTCGACCATCTCAGAGGTCTTTTCCTACCTAAATGATCCTATGATTATAAATATCCTTAACCTAATAACTAACCCCTCTGATTCTTGAATTATGGTTTTTGTTAATATTTAACCTAAATGGTCACTTCTATACCTCTTGTTCTGTCCTCACTGATTTATTTCATCATTATGAAGAGTTTTACTTTCTTCTCCAAACCATTTATTGTAACATACGCACAATTTTGCAAAACTCTCCTACCAAGAATAGAAATTTGTTTTCTTTTCCTAGTTTAAGTGGACATAAAGAATACAACATATAAATGCATTATCCCAGGTGAAATATGAAGGGAAACGTATGGGACAGAAACCTACAAGTTTTTATACACACTCCTCTTGCTACTATGCACAACATTCATATATCGCTGTTCTTTTTTTGTGTTCTCTTGTTGACTGATGTTCAGTCAAATATCCAGTAGCTCTAGTCCTCCTGCCCAAATTATTCCCCCATAGTGCTGTTCAGTGACATACTCAGAGCTCATTATATTCTCTCATGTGACTTGTACTTTCAAAATAGATCACTTTCACATTTCTTCAATTAAATCTTATATAACCGATTCAGCTCATTTATGCATTATGAAGATCATACTCTATTTTAATCCTATTTTACGAATGTTACTACAATGTTCAATAATCACCCTTCAGATCTGAAATAATGCCATGAAAATCCACATTTGTTTGGGATGACAAGTTTTGCTATAGCAAAAAAAAGAGATTAGTTTACATGTACATTTATATCTCTTAATTTATAGTATTAGGTGTAATAGCCAGAGGCATTATTGTGAAGCCAATTAAGTTTCTATATCATCTTGTCACAAATGTGCGCCAAAGTACAGATCACATTAACTCACTATAACATAAGAAATCCTGTCATGAACATTTTACGCCAAATCACCACATGAACTGTGATTAATAATGAATCAGATGAGTAGACTTATATCAATAACAAGCAAAGAGAAAAAACTCTTATTATGGACAATTAGATGATAAAGTAACCTACATATTTGCTATGTTCTATTATGTAGCCACCTGGGGTATCTTCACATGACTTACTTAAAATGTATTTCTGAGTTGTACTAGAGAATTAAATAACATTTTGGCTTTTCAAATTAGTCAGTAAGCCTAAATTTAGTCACTGTTAAGTATAGTTTTAGAAAGTGTACTACTCAAGCATGCATCTCATTTATGTGGGCTTTTTAATTCTTCCTGTATTTGTGATCCAGATCTGGATCCAGAAAAGTGTAAGCTTTTTCTCATTTTAAGAATCCTGACATTTAAACTTACTTGTTTCTGCTGTAATAAGAACCTTTGAATCATAAAGTATTTTCCATTCATATTTTGTGTCCACATTTTCTTCTCAGATTTTCACAGATACTCAACTGCATAAGTGAACCAAATTTCTGAACAGAATTGCAAGGAAATGACTGTGTTGAATTTAAAATATGCTTTTGAAACGTTATATTATATTTCTGCATTAAAACCCACAGGCTTACTTAGCAGTGGGCAACTTCTTAATTTTCAGGAACTTTTGCTGTGTTTCACCCTAAACTTAGTCCAGTGATCTTTCAGGAATGAACACCGATCACAAGGAATTTACCAAGCACTGATGTTCCCACTGAGCCCTGGGAGCCGGGTGCCCTCCCTGGCTATGGGCCCAAAGGACAGAACTAGCACAAGAGTGGTGCAGGCAGGTTTTTCCCATCAAAGCGTATCATGGATGGACTGGGAAAAATTATCCAGATTCTTCACACTTGAAGCTTTAGAATTATATGTAAAATTAGCAAAACATTTTAAAATCATAGAACCATAGAATAAGCTGAGTTGGAAGAGACCCATCAGGATCATCAAGTCCAAATCGTAGCCCTGCACAGAACCATCCCCAAGAGTCACACCATGTCCCTGAGAGTATTGTCCAAATGCTTCTTGATTTCTGTCAGGCTTGGTGCTGTGACAGTTCCATGGGGAGCCTGTTCCAGTGCGCAAACACCCTCTGGGTGAAAACAAAACACTGCATGTACTGGATCTTCAGAATTGCTCAGGATGTGAAAATGTGTATTTCAGTTTGGAAAACTGAGAGAGCAGAGCACAGTGCACTGACTAGCTCCCTGAAATTTCAAGATTGTTCCTAGACAACAGCTCTCTGCTGGCAGAGCCTTCTGGGGACTGACACAGAAGCTCCAGTTCAAAATCAGGATGCTGGTAGGCTTAGGGATGGAGGAGTTTGAAGCACAGTGGAATGCTACAGTGCACAAATTTTCCTACCACTACCCCAGCATGCCCTTTCTGCTTGGAGCTGCTTTGCTGCCATCCTGCACCTCCACTGCTGCCAACAGGGTCATGCTGAATGCACTGCTCCATGCTTCATCTCTGGCTTCACCTCAGGCATCAACGAATGCTCTCATCTTCAGAGAGAGCTAGGACTGTAGAACATTACATTTGTCTTACAGACTAACGGGAAATAAGACCTTGTATAGGCCACGGACGCTTCTGCATCCATGCTCAGGGCAAGCAAACAAATGACAAAACACCATGTGCAAATCATAAATGAAAAGACGGTGAGAGACACCACGAGTTACAGCTAAGTGCTAACAAGGAATTCTATCTGTTGAGAACTTAAAATGTAAATGTTAGGTTTTGTTAACCTGTTTCTTAACTGCAGATACAACCAACGCAAGCTCCTGAAATAATAAGGTAAAATGAGAATTTGGAACCTACGAGAGACAAAATGAGTGCCAGAATTTTAAGAGGATGAATAACACGGGAGAAGAATAGGAAGACCAGAAAATGGGTCATTATAGTAATCAGATGAGAAGTAGCTAATGGAAGGATTAACATTTTACAATAAAACTAAAAAGCAACTATTTAAAGGATATCAGTAGGTGACATCAGAAGGCATTTGTCATAACCAGAGTAGATTATTTTATCTCTCTTCTGGCTGTTTAGGTAACTTTCCTATTTTCTTCTTTGCAAATTCAACTTCCTTCCCTCTCTGTCAACCTTCTCCCTCTCTCTTTACATCTTATTTTCAGCTCAACAGACCCCAAATTTCTTTTCCCTTGCTGCTTTCCTCTAGGTCTCCTTTATTTATTTACCACCCATCACCCACCACCCAGCTCAGCAATTTATCTGCACTTGCAACCATATTCCCACCTCGTCCAGCCGACCACTGCAGAGGTGACAGGGCGAAATGACAGCAAAAGAATAAGCAAAAACTGTCGACCAATGAATAAGGCAAAAAGTCCATGGAAACATGGAAAGGAAGCAGTTGGATTAATAATAAAACCAGATTTGATTTAATGGCATCTGCTCTCCTCCATAAGCAGTGAAATAACCATGTAATGAACATTTTCAATGTATGTTTAATGTCTATTATATAGATTATTTACAGGATAACCAATCAGGGTTGCAGAAAAAGACCACCTCATTCTTCAGCAATCTCTGTCCTTATTTTGCAACTCTAGCATACCGTGCAAATGAAGAGAACAAACACCCACATACGTTTCTATTCTTTCATGGTCTGTGCAGTCTTGTGTACAAGTGGTGCTGCAAGGAGTACTGCAACCACCTCCCCTCATCAGCTGTGACCTAGGACGACTGAGTTTACTACCACACATAGTATGATTCTTAATTCTTTTTTGAGACAAAACGTATAGAGAACACACTGTTTTACCAATAGGAAGCATTTTGCAGAATGGCTGGCTATTCAATAACATTTTGAAGAAAGAACTGATTTTGTGAACATGGGCTCCTGCTATGAATTATTATTTGTATAAAATTGTGCATCTAATTTTTAGCTATTTAAAATCCCACGAAATCTTCTCACCAGGATACATTTTCTTACTGTCTAAACCAAAAACTATTACTCTGTCATGATGAAAGAAATACTTAAGAAAATATAAAAATTTAGTCCTGTATGTGTTACTATTGTATCATTTTGATAAAAAATTTCATAAGCCTCCAGGAACAGGCACGTATGTTAAAATCATTTAGGGTCATCTTTAGTAATTTACAAGCTTCAGTGGTTCAGAATTTCATATTTTTAAGAAAATGTGGCATGTGTTTGTATAAGCAAGTTTCATCCCTCATTATCCATCTCCCTCCTACACCTTTCTAGTATAAAAACCCCTTCTGCTTGCTGACAGAATACTAATTTGGCTTCATTTAAATGCTAAAGAAATGTAGTCCAGCTATCTCATTTAAAACATGTGTAAAGCTGTGAAACAATTGACAAGCACAACGAAGAGTGTCTACCATAAGATTTGCAGGGAATTATTTTTCAATAAGCACTCAAAACCCAAAAGCTTATACTAGCCATCTTTTTCTTTTTCCACATATATCTCTTAAAATCAGGGACAGGAAAAGGGTAGTATTTACCTCACATCTCACCACTTCATATGACCTGTTAAGATTAAAGGCCAGGTGATGTACATCCAGAATACATATATCTATATCTATATATATCTATACAGATATAGATATATATAGATATAGGTTTCTCTTTGTGCAAGGGCAGTCACTTATTCTTTTAACTTCAACCACATTTTTATTCTGCGTGTGCGATAAGAAAATGTGCATTAACAAAGCCTGCATCAAAAATAAATTGAGGGCAGGAAGAATTTCCATATATGAAGAGTACAAAAACTCTAAATACAGAGCACTCTACGGACAAGACCTGGGTTGGTGTCCCTCAGAGATACCTTCCAGTGACCTGTACTGACAAATCTCTCAGACCACCCTCCTCATAAAGGCATAGTTTTAAGGCATAAAATGGAAAGTATAATGAATCTTGCTTTGGCATGATTCACTGAGTTGATTCCAAACACTTGGTGTGCAAGTATGTGGGGTTTAAATAAATACACCCACTCTTAAGTAAAAATGCGTGATGTGTGTTACCGTCTTCGTACACACACAGTGGCTAGAAAGCAGGAAAGAAAAATGTGCAAAAGACCCCTCATACTACTGCAGCAGAGCCAGCCACAACACGCCTGAGAAACAGAGACCACCAAAGCCTGGATTTGAGCAGAATCAATCTGCTCCAGGTCAGAGCAAACTGGGAGCTAAGCCTCATATTTCTGGGGTACACAACTGAGGAATTACTTATTCAGATGTTCTCACAGAGGCTCACACAATCTACTTTAAGTTCAAAATCAAGGCAGCTTCCCCCACCCCAAATGAAAATGCAGACAGAAGCTACTGTGCTAAAATGTTCCCCACAACAGCAGAGAAGGTACATGGACAAGTGAGATAGCAAAACCTGATAAAATTTACAACTGAGATTAGGATGAGATGAAAAAACCTTTTCTCTCTAAACTCTCTAATTCCTGACAGGTTAAAAAAACTCCAGAGATTTATCAGCAGAAGACTCACTAGTAAAAATAATTTATTTCAGAGGGTAAATATAACTTTTGTTGTGCAGATTGCAAGAAGACCAGAACTGTTTTTGGACACATCTGTATTTCTAGATATAATAATCTCATTTACAGTTCAGTGTTTTAAAGAAACAAAAATGTGGAAGACCTGATTGCAGTTCTAAACCTTTGTGCAACAACACTAATGCAAGACTGAGTTAAGAAGCTGACCCATATACTGAAAAATAGGATCTAAAATTAAATGGGAAAATGTACATCATTATTTTTACTTAGCTCAAAGTTGCACAGCTAAATCTCTGTGCAGCAAACTGAAAAGTTATATATACACTGCAGATTATTATGCACTCAGTGAACACACATTTAAATAATTTTTGCTATGTGAGTGGCATTGAATTTTTCATGCATTTTAAAGTTGGATAAATGGTTAAGAAAATAATTCAATAGGTCAGACATTTAATTAACTTAAATATTAACAACAAAATCCTCCAAGCAGAATCAAAATGCCTTTTTTTTTTGCCCTTGCCTGTGGACCCATGTACTTTTTCCAGAGCAGGAGAACCCAGTGAGAAGCCTTCCCAGTTTGCTGGGAAGTACCAGTGTGCCGGACATCTGGGGCTGCACAACCTATACTCCCTGTAGAAATTGCTCATGTTTAGATCCGAGCTAACGCTTTATCTTTTGTCTAGATTTACACTTATGTTCTTGGTCCGAGGCGCCCTGTTCCCAAAGGAATCTTTGCTTTGTAAGAATTTCTGAATGTACACTCAATATCAGCTTGACATCAGTTAATAACAAAGCATACATGCACTACAACTTTGAAAGTATCTAAAATATTTCCCACAAGTTTATAAATTAACTGCCTGCAGTGATCTAACGCCAGTGAAAGAGTCTCTTTCAAACACTACGTATTGGAAACAAGGATGAGAACCTGGTTTTCTTGATGTCAATGTCAAAATACCATTGACTGGAATGAAGCCAGTGTCTCGCTTGGACATGCTGTACTCCAATAAAATAGGGATTACACTGCATTGCAGAACTGAAATGGACGGGTACAGTTAAAATGAAACGGTAGAATGAAAGCTGACTGTGTAAAAATAGTGTTTTCTTATTCAGCAGACCTACCCTACAAATATATTCAATCTCATTGCTGCTTATACTCAGAGCTAGAAAAACACCCTAGGATTACTTTTTATTTCAATTTCAGAGATGGTACAGTTATGGTGAGAGTAAGCAGATCCTGTATATTGTCTTTCACTCTTGTGACTTCATCACAAGCCTCAACAAAGTCTATCTTCTTCCCAAAATCACAAACTTTTGAATCTCAGCTTTCGTTAGGAAGAAAAATGCACAAGTGCCATGACTGCATAGACAGTTTTCAATTACGACTTCTGTTTTCCTATGATATTTCAAGCCCTAAGGTTGACTAGATCTTCATCATGTAGGTAATCACTAATTAAAGGACAACTGAACTTCGAAATTCTACACACAGCAATAGTCTGCCCAAGCTGGAGCAGCCCTACTGTAAATTGTTACCTTATTACTGTGTAAGGGCAAGAAAGGAGCCTTACAGACACCAAATTAGACTTTCAGGCAACATGCATATTCTAGTTAAGAGAAACCTCTCATTTCCAAACTTGAAAATTTTTTCCTTTTGGTTCATAAGATAAAATGAACAGGGCACTTTGTTACCCTTCCCTAAAGCTTCAGCTTTTCACAACACTGGGTTGTCAACGATTCTAACTTTCACTGAAGTAAAAGGAATTTACAATCTCTGAGGGATGCAACGAAAGCTTGGACTCAAGTGTAATCAAACTACAAAAACCCAAAACCACATACAAAGATGAGAGAAGTTGTATGACGGTATCTCCCTGACTGTGTCTTGTAAAGACCTCTGCTGAGACTCAGGTGTAAAGGACACTTCTGTTAGTGCTAATCCCCTCCTGCCAACCCTCAGATTCAGTGTGTAAAACTGAGGCAGATCTGAGACAAGCTGGGGACAACCTGCAGTTTTGACTTATTTCTCCCTCCTCTACAGGAACTTCGCCCAGGCGGCTGGTGCTAAGAGCCACAGATCAGATCATCCCAGTCACAACATCAGTGATATGCTAGGATAAGATGCAGATGTTAGCAACTTTTACGAATAGCTGCTCTTGATCCTATATTGTCAACTCTCAACTTTTCCAGACTACTTTGTTAACACCCGTGTTTTACTACAGCAAAAACTTACAAGGATCTTGGGTCTTAAGAAGAATGATATCCTTGGTGAAATGAAGAGAACTGGATGCATCCTATTTGGCAAGATTTGTCCTTGCATCTCAGGCATCCAGGACTTCTATCAATCCATGGTAAAGTATAAGAGAAGACATGGGCCATCAAGATGAAATGAAAAAGGACAGTAAACTGAACATCAAATGAGTCTGGAACTGGAGAGCAGGGAGCAAAGTGCAAGTGCTCAGACATGGCCTCCTGCTTCACTAGATAAATAAGAATAGGGTAGAGAAAGGTGATTTAAGAAGAAAAATATATGACACAGTATGTTTTATTCCACAGCATGCTAAAAAATGATTAAAGAAATGTGAAGAAGAATAAAAGACTTGCTCTTTGAGCTTTACTTTCAAATACAGCAATATAACACAGAACCATTCTGATATGTGGCTGTACGCATCACTTCTATGTCTATTATACTGCTTCCTAGAAAAATGAAATCCAAACCTACCCATCTTATCTTATAACAGCAGCGCAGGTTTTGTAGAGCGAGAGCTTATGAATGGTAAACCACAAATTTAGCACAGTGAAAAACACAGTCCAAGATCAGGGGTCTATTCTCTTCTCATTGCTTTTATACACTTCTAGTTCTGGAAAGTTATGTAGCAGCATTAGGAGTAGAATAGACTACCGTGAAATGAGCTCACAAATTAAATTAAGAGAGGAAGAGAGCAATGAATAACTGAATCCCCTGAGCGAGAAGAATGTCATGCTGGAGTGTCACAGAAGGATATACAATATGTGCTTCTATGCACCCACTTTGCTGCGGACCCATGTAATTTATTAACCTGACAGCAATGCCGTACATACCCACAGGCTCTTCCTAACCTCCCTCTTGCCCATCAGCATGCTTCCACAGAGAACTGCCAAGGAGACTGACACAACGAAAATGCAGTGGTTTGGCTGCTTTTCAACCTTCTATATACCCTGGAGACATAAGGATTACTTATTATTAGCAATTAGGAAATTTAATCCACTATCCTACATTGCATATGATCAAGCTTTATTGTACCCTAGTGAGTCTTATCATAGTACAAACATCAAGCTATAAGCCCATTTTTTAATGCATTGATTTTAATTTCATATAGAGTCAACCTTCCCTGTTGCAATGTGGTCACTTCTGTATTGTTGATGAGAATGTAGCTCTTGATTCTTTGAATAATGCAAGTGTATGTTTCTATCAGTGCAGAGGGGAAAAAAATTACTAACTTGATTTCTCTTTCCTATTTTCTTTTGAACAAATGTGAACCTGAAGCACATGTGGATTAACTGAAAAATTTGAGGCCGCAGGTGAAACTTGGCATACTAATAGGAATGAAAACCACATCTTCTAAATCCTAATACCATGCCTTATTCATAAAATCATCCTGGCTGTACTTGCTGTATCCACACAATCAGAATGGGTGAAATAAGACCATTAAAAAACATCTACTGTGTATGCAGTCTGGCCAGGCACTGTAAGAAGTGATTCACAGTCTTCACTCTCTGCAAGCCTAAAATCAGATTTACCATGCTATTTTCTTATAGTGGTCTTTGTTCTCCTTAACTAACAACGATATTTATGAAGATTAACAACACTCTTTCTCATGGACTGCTAGTTTAAATGAAAAATGATTATGGCTATGTAAGAGACATTGCATTTACTGATCAAAAATATAAAGAAAATCCCAATCAAGGATTGCCAAACATTAATCCTTGTAAAAAAGTAAAATATCTGATTAAAAATATGTGAGAAAGCAAAAGTGAATTTCTAATGTCACCATCTATCACACCACTCCACTGCCTTCCATCCCAGACAGAAGGCATATTTATCTGCCTTCCCAGCACATACACTGAGGAACTTTCCCACAAACTGTGGCATTCTGCTCAATCCAGCTCCCATGTGGCACTGGCTTTTTTCCTGGGCAGAAGACGAGAGCATCAGGTGCTGCTGGTGGCTCTCATCAGTCAGGGTGCACTATCACGGTGAGAAGAGCAGTATGAGAAATCATCTGTAACTGAGTGCTTTTACTTAAGCCAATATGCCATTCATCACACAGTGACTTGTTTTAAAGAGGCAACTGGTGATTGACCAGTACCACCAGGAGCATAAATAACAGTGCATTTTCCTATGGATTTTCACGTATGCCTCCACAATCCTTCCCTTGGCCCATAGCAGAACTCCTCCTTTCTCTGTACCTCTTTCTCTGTATTATTTTCAGCTTCCTCCATCTTCACTGTAACTTCAGCTTCCCACCATGGCTCTACTACTTAACTGCACTTTTTCCTACCCTCAGCAGTGCAAGCCACAATATCCTTGCCACAACGAGGATATTAAAAGGGTTCCATCTACTCACTTCCGTGAAAGTTGTGGGAACTTAATACCTCTGAAAGAAACCGTTCTTCCAGCTCAAATGCCCAATCAGTTTGAAATACCAACAGAATCACTGGAAGACCATACTTCTTTAGGTTAAAAAGTATTCTCCAAAAGGAAACTTTAATGAAGTAAATCAGTGACCAAAAATGCTAACATACATGTCTTTTAATAATACAGTTCAGAGCAAGAATATTAAATCTTCCTTCTTATGTAACTTCACATAACTGCAGATATTTAATTACTGTTCATCTCATCAAATAAAAGGATCATGCTACTCTCAATATTCTTTTGCTTATAACAGAAAAGTTAAAGCACTCCAAATCTAGATTCAATTCTGTCCTTCTGCAACAATAAACACAGGTCAGCAAAAGAGACCTAGGCTGTGCACTCGTGTTTACTTAAATGACATGACGATCATGTAGAGTGAATGTCAATCCGTGCTCCTGTCAGAACAGTGATTAATTAAGCAACTGTCTTCAGTGATTCCTCTCACCTGAGCACGCACGTCCAGAATTTACAAACAGCATTCTTTTGACACAGATTGGAAAGAGAGATCTGATGCTTAGGAAGAGCAAGGATCAGATTAATTTCTGAGCTTATAATACATCTACACTAACATATTAATGTATTTTGAAATTAGAAAAAATTCCAGTTCTTTCATGGTTTCTCCACAAAGGAAAGCATTTTTAGCAAAATAGCCATACAGGTGATCTTCTGTTCTGTGAAGAACCAAGTCGTCAACCTGGCTGTTCAAACAACGAAAACATCAGGCAGGCAAATGTCCTCTGTCAGTCTCATTATTACTGCTGGAGAATAATAAACAGCAGTGAAATGAAACACAAAGCTCACTAAATCTGGGGAGTTAAGGAAGTCCTACAGTCCATGTTAGTACGCCCCAATGATGATGATCCAAGGGTTCTCTAGACGCTCCCAGTGCCAAGACAAATCAACACCTAATCCCTAACACCAGAGTCCTAACACACTACAGCTAGGTGCTATCAGAAGAGGTGAAAGTGAGGTGAGGATGGTCAGACAGGCCGTGACCAACCCTGGATGTGTAAGTTTCCTTAATGCACACCTTTCACTTGACAGGACATGAAAATGTAAAAAAAAATTATTTCCTCTAACTTTAAGATAACAAAATGGTATATACTGAAGGCCTTATCCAGCAATGGCTCCAAATACCTTCTCCTTTTGATGATCTACAGAAGAAAACCATCCTTATTTGTCCTTTTGACTCATACTGAAGCATAATTGCTGCTCTTTTTTTATTGCAGCACCCATTTTCTCTCATTTGTCCTTTCTGTTTTCCTTTTATTTTTTTTGATCTTCTACATTTATAGATATAGAAACCGCTTTCTAAATTTTATTCTTTTTAATTCTGTTGTGTTCTGGCTTTTTTTTCTTTTCTGCAACTTTTCAGGAAAGCCAGATTCTGTAATAGTGCCATTTTGCCTCGCTTTATTTACTCATTGTTTGTGCTGAAATGGAAGCCAAAAGATCAGGAATACTTTAGTTCTTAAGACACTGTCCAAGCCTGCAGCTATTTACTTATGAAATGATTATGTCGATGACTGTGTTAGAAGTCATTAGAGGTCTAAGGGAAAATGCCAAGTGTGATACAATACAAAAACTACAACAAGCTGCGACGTTACCCACAGATGCAAATACTTCTTAGTACAGGTGAGGCACATTGAGATAAACTTTGCTATCTCTTCTACTCTGGTTTTGCCTGCCCATCAACTACCCCTTGTAGATTACTCTTGTTCTCCATTACAGACTGATAAACGCCCCATTTTATTTAAATGAAGCAGGATCTTGCTTTGCAAAAAAAAAAACCCAAACAAACCAATGAAACAAAATCATCAGGACTAAAGATAACAGCCTTTTAAAAGGTAAAACCACCAGGGTGAGAAAATCTATATGAGTGGAGTGGAGATGAACTGCAGCCTTCTGGAGCAGTATGTGAATATCTGGAACCAAAGCTGAAAGTCTAACAGGTAATCTTCCGGGTTAAAAAGATTTGCAGCTGCTAAAAACTGATTGACTGGAAAAAAAGTCAATGTTTACTCTAAAAATAGCAGAATTATACATATGATTTATTATTAAACTTCAGTCCTTACAAGAAAGAAAGGTGTCAAAAATTTAGGCAAGGGTGACTCAAATTGAAGCAGAGGGCCAGGCACTGATCTTTTGTCTCTGGTGACCAGTGACAGGACCCAAGGGAACTGCATGAAGCTGATTCAGAAAAGGTTCATGTTAGATATCAGGAAAAGGTTTTCCACCCAGAGGGTGTTTGGGCACTGGAACAGGCTCCCCAGGGCAGGGGTCACAGCACCAAGCCTGACAGAGCTCAAGGAGCATTTGGACAATTCTGTCAGGCACATGGTGTGACTCTTGGGGATGGTGCTGTGCAGGGCCAGGAGCTGGACTTTGATGATCCATGTGGGTCCCTTCCTACTGGGGATATTCTAGGATTCTATGAATCATACTAAAAAAATGTTCACCCATACCACATTCACTAATTTGGCTAATGCTGAAGACAACTTTCTTCTGAGTCAATAAGGCTTCCACCACCCTGAAAGACCAACTGTTCTGCTTCAGCATGACAACAGAAATCCTCCTCCATGTACTCCAACAGTCTTCCTGCATCCATGAACACTAGTGAGACCTGGTTAGTATAGCTCATATAAGAGGCAGGGATGAAGGTGCTTACCTGGCTAAGAGTAACCTGCCCTAAGAGGAGCGAGCATCAAGTCAGTGGGGACTCCACTCTAGGACTGTATATGCTTCCCTCTCACAAATAGCAGCAAAACTGAACAAGATGAACAGCAGTGACATTTTGGTCATGGATACAGAATCCAGCACCACCTAGTCAGTCACTGTGCCAGCAGTGGTAGCAGGGAGCACTAACATTTACCCTGAAGGCAACTGTGACCATTCTTCTGAATTTCCAGACTTGTGTGAGAAAGGAGGCAGTGGAGTGGCCTGGAGACCACCTGCTGGTCCTCTTGGAGGCAGAATGGAGATGGCAGACTGCCACAGGAAAGGAGCCAGCTTCTGCCCTGGTGACTGGCAGGTTTGGCCTTGATCCCCGGAGGAAAATGTAATGCTGCTGAAAAAGCAAGCCAGTCTGTGAAAGGCCAAAAAAACTGTGAATGGACAATTATAGCTACACCTTGTAAATCCCCTTATTTTTGTACCACTTTACTACTTGTTTTGTATCTGAAAGAACCCATTTTAAGACACTAAATAAATGATGCAGATTCTGGTGCTTTACTAAACAACTGGACATTCTTAGTAATTAAGCATTTATTCTACACACTAGAAGGAAATATTCTAATGAACTGATTATATATTTTTTTCATGGCATGAAGCACATAAAAATAAGCAATTTCAATAATCATTATTACTGCTCCAGTATATATTAATATATTTCAGATAAATCATTGCCTCCACTATCAACTCAGCTACTGCTCCTGCAAATAAAGCAATACCTTGTTACCTAGCAACGAAGCTAGTCCTTGCTATGCTGCAAAAAAATACATAAAAAAGGAAATATATATATTTATATATTCCCTTCATTTCATGTTGAGAGAACATCCATAAAGAACAAAGAATAATCCACTCAAATGCCCTCAAATTCAATATTTAAATAAAATGTTTGATCATCCACATTTCATAAGTATTTTCAGAAGCTCAGTCTAGATTAAACATGCATAACCTCTCGCTGACAATATAATGTTCTTGCTACGTATTTTTCGGAATATTTTAATGCATACATAAGTACACAACCATAACACATATAAGTCATGACAGGCTCTTAACAGAATAGGAAAAGGTATCACAGGGCTTGTTTAAAGTTCATTTGCTTATGCTAAATCAGTTCCTGTCCCATTTAACATAGCAGTGCATAGTATCGCCTTTTACTGATGCAGTATCTCTTTATAGGGTGCTGTGATTTGTACAAATTGTTCCTTGTGTTGCATTAAAAAAAAAAAATACTAAAATTGCCCCACTACTTTGTTGCTTAATTTCTGTTGCTGACAGACTGCCAACACTGTGTGGTTAAAACCAAATAACAGTAGCTCAGGAGTCCTGCTTGTGTGGACGAGCTACAGAGCTGGGCAACGTGAAAATCTGACATCAGCCTCTGAACTCTGTGGTTACCAGTGTGTGTCTGGTCCATGCTTTACTCAGAGCTGAAAGCGGCTGCACAAGGATCCATGGCCCCATGACTGCAAAGTATGAAGAAAGATTCTTCGCTATGAGAAGGAGTACAATTAAGCTTGTGCAATAGACAGAATATGAAGTCATGAAAATCACTGTCCTGAAGGCCTACAGTTTCATTAGTAGGTTCTCACATCCAATATTGTCTAGGTCACCACATTGCCCCCAGATACCACATGAGATATATATTAAGGTAAAGCAAATTTCACTTCAGATTTAGTGGCTAATCACATGCCACTACTTCTAATCACAAAACAGAGTATCACTGAACACCACACAAAATTTTGAATGTTGCTCTTGATAGCAACACCTATAGGGAAAGCATTCCTGAAATATTCTGTTAATGTTCTCTGGAAACTTTTTGAAGTCACCTATCTCTTAGCATGCAAGGATATTGGCTCAGTTAATCACAGCACAAAGGTATACATAATCTATATCATGCTGTCTCGAACATCTGCTGCTGCTGTAATCCTTGATAATTCATAGCAAAAATATTCAGAAAATTGTATGCTTGCACCCAAAGGCACCTTAGTTTTTGTGGCTCTTGCCATTATCTCTGAGCTTTATATACTAGTTGGGAAATTTTTTGCAGCTTGGTGTTGCCCATTTTTTAATACTCTTGCAGTCTTTAAAACTAGGGATCATAGTTCACCTCTCAGAGGAATGTGTGGAGTTCAGTAAAATGCATAATGCATACAAAGGGGCAAGGATGAAGTGCCAGCTACTGTGGTGCTCAAAAGCCTCTTGCAATAAAGATTTTAGAAGTTAGTGAAATACTGGAACTTATACATATTAGAAGGATAAAGCAAACATCAGAGACCATACCCTACAGGCTTTGCATGACGAAGTCTGTGCATATTGTCTCTCCCTCTGGAACACAGTCTTTAGTGACAGATGGCACAACCACTACCTACAGATGGCTCCAATGGGGGCTCCATAGCTTTGATAAATACTGCAATCAACTCCTAGGATAGGTATGGTTCAGGCAGCAGAGCAAACACAGGGAATAAATCCCTCAAAATCTTAACTGCATAATATTCACACACATAGTATTATCCTAAACAGACAGATGAAAGTCCAGGGCTGTTACTGAGCTGATAGAAATTCAGAACTACTTAAGAGGAGGTCAGTAGTTTAGGATAAAAGTGTTTGAAATAAGCATCACTCAATTTCTTATCTACTTCATCCAGAAAAACATTTCCACTTTCATCACGGAACACGTACTCCTGGTGAAAGTATTCTTGCTTTCCAGTGGGATTTGTTATACTTTGGAGGAGCAATCAACCCTATCACCAAACAAAGCCTTGGTTTGGTTGGTAGAAAACATCCTTGCCTCAGATGGATGAGTCACTACAAGGAACCGAAGTATTTGAATCTACTACTCCAATAAAATCAAAAGTCATGGACCGATACTGGAGCTATTTGTAGCAGACTAGCACAGTCTTCTCTAATTTTCTATAGAAGGCTTGAAATAAGAGCAACTGCAGTGATTTCATAAAGGAACATTTGCTTTAGTTGAGCCAGTGCCTCGGAGACCCTGCACTCTCACTCCTTACTGCTCAAAAAACCAAATACGACTTTGCAATGTCTTTTGTGGCAACACAGGGCTAGTGATGAGCCACATTTGCTATGACAGAATCATAGAATATTTTGGGTTGGAAGGGACCTTCAAGAACATCTAGTTCCCATCTTCCTGCCATGGACAGGGAACCTTCCACTGAATCACATTACCCAGAGCCTCACCCAGCCTGGTCTTGGACACCTCCAGTGATGAGGAGTCCATAACCTCTCTGGACAACCTGTTCCAGTGCCTCACCACCCTCACAGTAAAGAATTTCCTCCTAATACTAATCTAAACTTACCCTCCTTCACCTTAAGGTCATTCCCCCTTGTCCTATCACTATATGCCCTTTGTGAAGAGTCCCTCTCCAACCTTCTTACAAGTCCCCTTTGTTGTTGTTACCTGCCTTCAGCCACTCACACTTTGTGCCATTTGGCACAAGAGCTTTCTACCAAGCGGCATCTACCAGACCAAGCACCGCAATGCTATGGACACAGATGCAATTCAAAATACACCAATTCCATAAATTTTAGATATTCAGCTAAATAACAGGAATATTGCATTTTCAAGTTGATGTCTGAGATGCACTCTGTAAAAACTAATATGCCCTTTGCTCTAATTTGCATAATCCCTGTAAGGTACCTAAGCATAAACACAAGTAACTATCAAAGTATCTCCCTGATACATTAGGGAGGGTGGACTCAAGTTCCATACAGAGTCCTTGGATTACACAAGTTCCCCAGCCTACACCTGGAGTATAACAGAAAACAATACCTTTACAGAATCCTCACAAATATAGTCCAGTAAGCCTTGTATCCCAGAAAATAAAACAACCCTCCCCCATTAGCAGGCAGTATTTCAGTCTTTCAAATCAGCCCTATCAAAAATCTAAACAAGAATATGCCTATGGGATTCTTGTCTGTGGAAGAAGATACCAGAATACAAATAATAATAATTTAAACCTTGATTATGGTCCAGTTAATACAGTATCTAGAATCAGTCCTGAAGACCTGAAGTTTCTATTCCATTCTGCCATCACTGTTTTCCAGACTACAAACACGAAACACTAAAATTGCTATTTTCAACTACTCCTCTTCACAATTTAACAAGTTTACATTCCCTAACTTTCAACCTTCACAGCCTGTAAATACAGAGTACTGTAGAGTGAGGAAGAAGTCCTCTTTGTCAGAGCTTTAAGAAATAGAAAAAACCCATTTACCTAAATTTTTCATGATGATTAACTAACTCAAGTTTTATCCCTTTTCATATTATAGAAAACCAGGACTGACATTCTTCTTTCTGAAAAACTGCTGCATAGAAAAGGGAGACAGAGATTGCTATAATGTCAATGTAATTTCTGAATGCATCACACAATCTTTTGTAGTATGTCAAAAGTATAAACAAAAACACTCCATGTGTCACAGTCTACAAAGGGTATCACGTTTGATAGCATAATAATGCATGACAGGCCTCTTAATGCTTCCGATATATCAGTAATTATGAAAATGCCTTCAAATTTGATTATACACTCACACACACCATTAAAGTTTGAGCCAAATTCAAGCTGCTTTATCTGTGAATTCAGCAACACGAAAACCTTTAAACCAAACTTGGTTATGTCAGTTTTCATACTGCTGGACTAGACCCTCTGCTCATCACAGCAATGTGTGACAAAGAGTGACCTGAAGTTATACTATGATCCCCTAATCCTCATTTTGAACCTGTAGGATATGAGGATGCCTCAAGACTGAGTTAAGCTTCAACCACCTGCTCCCTCCCATGCGCAGGGAGATTCAGAGCTTTGTCTCATCAGTGCGGCCCTGTGCTGAGGTAGGAAGTCAGGAACAGGAGGAACAACAGGAAACCGAATGGTGAGATCCATCTTGGAGACCATCAGTCAAGGGGATTCTGCATACACACTCTGGAAGGGCAGCACCACCTCTCCTTCACCCATGGAGAAGCACAAAGGTAGCAGGGCAAAAGGTCAGGATTTGTTTTCTGGAAATGGCAGATGTGAATAGTGAAGTATAAGATCCATAATATAAAAGTATAAAAGCTAGACTAAAAAAACCAGGGGGAAGGTGGAAAAAAAAATAAAATAAAACAAAACTGCTAAATTCCACTTAGTTTACACATTCAAATCAACCTCTTTAGGGACACCTGACATGTAAGGATTTCCTACATTCCTAATAAATTAAAGTAATACTTTAGGAATGTTATTAGTTTTTAACAAGCCCCCTCACTCTCTTAGTTATGTCTACATTAGGATCAACATAACAGGGTTTTAAACAGAACAGGGCTGTGGTGGCTGAAATAAGATATTCTAAAAATAAGATTTATAAAAATGTGACACATCAGCCCCTAGCAATAGCAACAATACCAGATATAGCTTTTGTATAATGCATGAACACAGGATTACTTCCATGAATCAACAGTTTTGCATTAAAGTATAAAACCACCATCACATACAGATAACTAAAAGTGAAAATTGTTTAGAAAAGAAGAAATTTCACTTTACATGAGTATTTGTACCTCCAGTATAGAAAGAGATTATGAAGGTCAAAGAACAATCCTATTACTTAAGTTACATAACTCAAAGCAGGGTGCATGTCAATGTAAAAACAACATGGAAAGATGACTGCTGTTTTGTGTTTATTCACTGCTTCTAAGTCAGATTGTTTTACACTACTTCTGTTCTAAGCTGCTTTTGCAAAATAAATTTTTTCACATAAAGTCTAATTTTTTCTACCAAAGTCAGGAAAGAAATTTTTAAAAACCAATTCTATGTGATGCTCCGCAGATAAAACAGGATCCTTCTCTTGAAAAGATCCCAGCACAGATTACCAATCTCAGACACAAAAGAGCGAGAAGCTGGGGAATCACTTTCCAGTCTGACCAAGCTACTGTCCTCAGCTGAGGTGATCTGACCACTATGGGGCTTCACCAAGTCCTCAGGCACCACGCATGTAAGATGCTGCACCATACTGAGAGTCAGCAGAAGCAAGCAGCAGCTTTTCTTTACTTGTAAAAGTATTTAGGAAACTGTTCAAGAAAGAAAGAAGCTTCCCAATCTTCTGTTAACTACAGTAGTCTCTAGTCTCTCTACTACCCAAAAACTAAAATCTCAATGCCGTCAACTATTTAAATGGAAAAAAAAGTTGCTATTTTGTGGGCTATGACTTGCTCTCTAGCTCATGTTTTCAATAGCACATATTTTTTAATGAACATTTACAATACTTTTATTATAGAAGTGTAGTCCTGCAGTACTACCCTTAAATATCAAGGCCAAAGGACTTCAACAAAATTTTCGACCTAGGGACATCACTTGGTTGTATATACAGTAGAAGATGGCATGTTTAGTGAAATATACTTCAAAGGGAAACTTAACACTCTTCAGCCAAGCTTTCCAGATCAGGACTATCTAACATTAGTTTCCTATTTTCACAGCTGAGCATTTACAGAGAATATCAACTATACTAACACCTCCTCTAAAGGCACCTTTCTCTTTGAAAACCACATATCGAGTTTCCTCTTCGACATTTTATTTTCTTTGAAGTTTTAGCCAATTAACTGGTCAATGCAAATGAATCAAGAAGTAAATAAAATCACATTAAAAGATGGCATCTTTAGCAAGACTCCACAGGGTTTCTCTCAGTGTCAGAGCTCTCTTGACTGTGACAGCAGTAGGGAGATGCTCGCTACCTTCCGAAAGGTACGTCAGGAGCAGCCCAAATGCTGCTTCACAGCAGTGATAACTGAACATACTCTATTGCTTGTCCTTCTTCCTAGTACCCAGGAAGATTACTCCTGTCAAGGTACCTGAGACAAGCTCTTCAGCCTGTGCAGTCAAAGGAATCAATGGTGCTACGACAATTTTCACTAGCTGAGAACAGTGTTCAAAACCTCTGAGTGCAAACTCTCAGGGTATGTGATGCTTCCTTCCCCTGCCCTACGCTTCCCTGTGCATATCATCACTGCAGAGCTGCTGCTTAGTCCCAGACAGCTCTGTAAGGAACACAAATTGCAACAGCAAGGAATGGGCACAGCCAAGAACTACAGGTGTAAAGAGCATATTTCATCCAGGTAAGCCCAAAGATTATCCTGCACTGGTTGGCAGATGCTTATGAAAGGAACATGATGTGGACAGCATTAAACAACTAAACTTGTTATTACTGTGCTGTGACTGTGACTAACACATACACAAAGTATTTAAAGGACAAGTATGGAGCTGTCTGGCAGGGTGCTGAGATGGTTCAGTGCAGGCAGTGGTTTGGAAGCACTCAAGTCACAGCACCACATGATGATTCCAAAATCTGTATCTTGTGCTAAGGCAAAGGATCTGTAAATCTTTCACACAAGTTAAAGATACTCTTGCCAACAACAAAAATTAGGATCAATATAATTCAAGCAGAAAATGATAGCTGTAATATTTAATATTCTTTCTATATTTTAATGCTTAAAGAAGTGCAACTTTGCAGTATAGAGACAATATTAAAGATTTATTGTCATTTTGCACAAGTTTGTAAAAATGACATGGATAGTTAATTAAATTAATAAGCAGTGGTGAAATCCCTAGGAAAAGGTTAGTGCAACAGGTTTTCAAACCTGTCAGCACCTGTTAAACACAACACTTCTACATGAGTTTTTAAATGAAGGTGAGGTTTGGAAGTTTTTTTATAGTATGTCTCCTGTAGAGCCAATTTTTGCTTCTGAAATACCCAAGCTGGGCACAACATGGATTAGAACTGAAAAGTACTCACAAAAGCCTATGGAAATCCTTGAATTTCTGTTTCTTGCTAGTGCTAAGAGCCAAATCCCTACCACATTCAGATTTTAAAGAAAAATAATAACTTACATCCAGTTCATAATGGTTTCAGTAAAAGTACAATGTATCATACAATACCTCCCCTTAGGTTTTGCTAAAGTATTTTTCTGTGTGAATCTTCACTCCAATATCTACTTACCTCTGTGGTGGTTTATTAATACTGGTACAGAAAATTGAAGTTCTATGTATTTTGATCATATAATAATAACACAGGTGCTTCACAGACCATTTGGGTACTCATTAATAATGTGCTTTCCAGGTGGCTGCACTATTAAGAAAGTAACATTTTTCCAAGGTTTAGAATTATATCTGAAACATTCCTGGAAAACAAAAGCATTAAGAAAGCACAACAGTGGCATAACAGCTCTTTGATTACCGGATCCTGAAGGAGATAATTAGCCAGTTTTCAGTTAACTTAAAAATTAAGTCTTTTAACTATTTGCAAACTGACATTTACCAGCACATTAATTTATGCAGTGACATTATCTAAGATTGTATAAACAGTAAGAATTTACTAGATTATTTTTACAAGCACTTTTTATGATTCTTTTTAAAATTATGAGAGCTTTAATACCAATTTCAGTGGGGTAAGATGAAGCTTGAGAACAGTGAGATGATCACACATTACAATAGTAAAACTTCTAGAATTAAAATTATTCCTATTATACATGCATACGCACATACATAAACACACATTTTAGTATTATATAATAAATCTTGATGAACACTGTAACTGACTTTGCATTTTCCTATATTGGGAATAATTACATCCAACTATTTTTATGGCTCACCAATTTACCAGTGGCTTGTACCATCATTGTAGTGAGATATTTATAAATAAAGATATTGTGTGTAATAGTGTTCTTCACTGAACAGATGAAGAAGAAAGAAATTATCTTCAGTATACCCACGGTAAAAGAGACATATATTCTCACTGATACCATTGCAAAAGCTTTACTTTACAGTACACAGAACCAGCAAAGGCAGCATACATGCAAATACCCAGAAGCACTGAAGATCTGACTCCATACTGCAGCCGGAAAGACCAGTCAACTAACTGAAGAGTTTAGAAAATCATCAACAGTTGGACAAGCAAGACAAGTGTTTATCACCTTCATGTTCCACCATGTTTGAACGTATTGCAAAACTAAATGTTTATTCTCCACTGTAGAGAAGCACTTTCTGGAAAAAAGAACTTCGAAAATTAAACAACGGTCTAAAATCTTCTGTCAAACAGGCAAAATGCCCTGCTGACTTCATCTGCTATTATTGCAGCTATTATTAAATTTACCCTTTTTACAGCCTCAGAACTTAAAACATTCTAAACAATAGAAAAAACTCTCTCAATGTTTGCTGACTGCAGAAAACAAGAACAGAATGAAGAACAAACCAATTACATGTAATGAACTTCATATAAATCACCTTGGATTTCCTGCATCAAAGAGCTGGAAAAATGTAAGAAAACAGACATATCTTTCCTTAACATGTCCCAGTTTCATGCTTCTAGAAAGAGCAAACTCCAAAGACAAAGGCCTGAGAGAAAGAATCTTCATCTCAAGCATCCCAAGACCCTACCAGACACTTATTTCAGGACCTGCCGGTAAACCTACAATATGTGTGGTACATTTAGAAAAAACAGGATGGTTACAATTACTTAGTTCTGGACGGACCAGCTGGAATTTCCAGTTGGTTTTCCCAAAGGAAAAGTACTCTCCTTTTAGCAAGGGATCATGCAAGTCTTGGAAACAAGCCGAGATATGAATACCCACAAGGAAAAGAAAGTACAATCTTAACCATCCACAGAGTGAGTATATTCCAGTGCTGAAGACTGCTTTCTAACATTGAGCAAGCGCCCTTAAGGAATAGCACAGCCAGAGATTTTAAAAGGTCCTCACTGTCATTGCTCATTACCTCTTCTCTTGATCAAGCTGTGTTTCAGGCATTTGACTTTAACCCAAACACAGTTCTCAGGGCACAGATATACTGGGATTTGAGTCCTAATGAAAAAGAGACAAATGCTGGATATTGTTAACACTGATAACCCTGCAGCCCCTATGTTCTTGTTTTTCCTCTAGCGATACCACGAAGATAGTATCCAACCCCACAGAATGCGCCAAGCAGGGACCAAATACCATTTGCCTTTAGGAAAGGCATCGTAGAACTCTCTAAGACGTTCCTCAGTCAACTGAGTTAGAAATAACCTACCAGTAAGAGGCTGAAGGCAATAAGTAAGCAGTGGAGGAAGAACAGATATGGTCCTGGATTTTCTCTGTGCTTGAGCACTTTCATGACAATAAGAACCACTTTGACTCTGTGATCAGAGGACAATCTCCAGGAGATGTATCAGCACTTCTCAACCGAGAATCACCATTCTTTTAACAAGGAAGAGAGGTTATCTCCCTGGTGATTTTCCTTTGGTTAAGGTTTGTTCAACATCAGTATCATCACTTCCTTAAGCCAGACACAACAATTGCTATCTGCAGCTAACACGAAGCTGATTAGCTAACACTAATGCCATCTGAAATGCTGCAAGATACTTCACTTCAGAGAAATTCATTGTGGGGCGACAATGTCAACAAGCTCCTTTAACACTATGCTCAAGTTTGTGAGAGTGAAACCAGCCCAAATTTGAGGTTTTTTTAAATGAAGAATCTTTGGAGAGAGGAAGAAATGTTTCCTACTTGACTGAAGGACTTTTAGAAAAATTCTACTGCTCCAGAGCACGTAAATAGAAAAGAAGGAAAACGACCCCAACCCAACACCCTGTGTCTCCACTTCTCTCAGAGTACTGAGCAGTATGTCAGTCCATGTGAAAAGCAGTATGACCACTGAAACTGACCCAAAAATGCCCCACCATCTTTACATGTAATCCGTAAACCAAGACAAGCTCCAAGAGCAATTCAAACACAGGCACAGACTGATACTCTATAGAGCTAAGCAGTAGAGAATAAGGTATGTGAAGACCTGCATCTTTGAACCGCAGTGCCCAAAATACTCAGCTTAACATGCTGAAACACTTTAACAAACTTACAACCTTTTGAATCTTTTCTCCTCAAAGGCAAAAAAATACAGAAAGACTATGGATAGAGACAGCAAGCAAACTAGGAAAATGAAACACTTTCCCCAGCTTAATTACCTTGTCAAAGCCATATTTATTTGAAGCATAACCCTTTGATACTTGGAACCATGACTACTGTCTTGTAGACAAGCTGGCATAGTTGGCACATGGACTAAAAGATCAAGTACAAGCAGCCCTCTGTTATTGCCTACACAAAGGGAAGAATTGCATTGGATTGTAAAGAGTGCCAGTATGGTACAATTTTCTGAAGGTGTTATTCTCCGGAATCTGACTGTGATTTCTTAAAAATAAGCTTGCAGCTCGTAGAACTGTGAAGACAACACTGAAAATGTGAACTAGTATAAGCCAATATGTTCCCAAATGTACAAACAATACCAAATCACATCTCTCAGAGTAAAAACCAGCCAGTTCATCACAACGCATGTTGATTTGGAAGATTAATATAAATTTTCAACATTTAACAAGCAAAGCATTATGATAATAGGATCATCAGAAAAAAATCTAGTCATGATTGGTATTTGGCAAATGAATAAGCTTGGACCCGGAATGGTGCCATTCACTCTCATCTCTGCTTTAACTTGCAGTCTGCATGCAGAGCAGGTCTCAGGACCAAGAGCCAAAAGAGCTCATGTCCAAGGCTTGACAGTTTCTCAGTCTGCCCAAAGCAAGGCAGGAATTTACTATTTGTGAAGAATATTATTCATTATGCCTATCACTAACATGTAACAAATGAATACAAAGATCCTTACCAAAATGCCAATTGTTCAATGTTAAAACAAAGCAAAACCTGCATCCTTCTGAGTGATGGAAACAAATTAAAATTAACATTTCCAACACGGAATTCTGATTCCTTCTACACTAAAGTGTCTTGTTATTGGAATGTAAATGAAATCATGACTGACTCAGGTCACAGCTCTCTCAAGTTCTTCAGCAGAAAAACTTTTACCTAGAGCCAGTTTGCGTTAGGTTCTTACTTCAGTGCAGCCACCTTTGATGGCAGCTTCATTGCCAGTTCTGTTCCCAATTTTCATATCCTCCCTTTTTAACTCCATGTGCCCACTTCCAGTTAGAGTTATCATTCTTCCTTCCCCCCATCCAAGAAAAATGCTAAGAGAAAAAGCAGCAGGCCCTCAGCTTTCCAAATTAATTTTGGGGTACTGCATTTCAATGCCTCCTAAGTAGAATGAATATGTATAGTACATTTTAATTTGCCTTCTTACTGGATAAATTTATCTCTTCTTGACTATCACATCTCCTTTCTCTAGAAAAAAAAAATTATAAAGGAGCTCACCAATAGTACAGAAAGCAGAGCTTACTTTGAATACATCAGAGAGCTCTTCTGGTTCTCATCTGTCAACCATTTGCACAAATTCTTGAAATGGAACTTCTCAGGTGTGTAAAGTTAAGATGGTGTGGGAGCAACAGCACAACTGCAGCTTGTATGCGTTATACCCATGTATCAAAAAGAATATAGTGAGCAACCGCCAGCAGACCAAAATTTTCTGCTAAAATCACTTACTCTTCATTTTTTTCAGAGCACCACTGAAATTTAGAATGCTATCAGAATGGAGCTTTAATTTGTTATCCTAATTATACAACATAGGATGAAGGTTTTGTACTCAGCAAACAAGTATCAACTTCCCATGAGTGCTTACAATCTATGATCATATTTATTCAGAAAAAAAAAGTCATACGAACAACCTTCCACTGAGGTTTTTCCCTAGCAGGTGACTATATTTTATATTTTGGCATATACAGAAGAGGACACAAATTGGTTCTTAAAGTGCATTCAAATGGGAAGTTACTATCCATCATGCCAGGGTCTAACAGTATTTTGTGCCTCGTTAAACGAACAAGTTAAAACGCTCTTTAAGGAATCATACGATACATTCTATCGGTAATCCTGTCACAGATGCACAGTGTAGCATTCCTCATTAGTACCGCTGCTCTTAAGAACGGTACGGAGTACACCTTGATTTTGTGCATGTTGGCGCACATTGCCACTGCTCGCACAGCTAAAGGAATTTTGCTAGGCACATGGCAACATGCAGCACTCCACATGCTAAAAATGCTCCTGAAAACTGTCACTGCACGTGTGCAGCAAACTAAATTCCAAATTAAATGCTCAGGTATCATTTGTCTCCCAATACCAATGGTACCTTCTCGCCATAAGGTACAATAACTGTTCGTTACTATGTATTTTTCAAACACGAGCCTTTTCTGAGATACGGAAACATAAACTATCATTCTGATCTTTACACACTTCTGCCTTTCATCCCTTTTTTTCTTTTTTTCTAACAACCGCAACACTTCGCCTAACTAGCGTTCCTGAAATACCGACCGGACAACCAGCGGTGCCGTGAAGGCGAGACATCGCTTGGCAAGTTTCGGACCAGGGCACACCACGGCCAAGTTACCAGACCCAAGCAAAGAGAGCTTTGCAGCGCGCACACGGACACGGCCCCCCCGACAGCCGCTGCTGCGGGCTCTGCGCGCCGCGCTGCCGCTCTCCCGTGCGGCACCGGAGGTGGGTGCCCACCTCCCCCCTCCCCTGGGATTAATCACCGCTCCGAACGGCTCGGAGGGAGCGCACCGGGGCGGGCGGGGCTGCCCGGGATGCCCTGTTCCCGCGGCCACGCCGGCCCGGTGAGAACTCCCCAGCCGCGAGCACCGGCTCCGTCAGGCGGCTCAAACTCCGTCCGCCCCGCCGCCCACCGCTGCCCCGTAGCCGCCTCCCCGTCGACCCCAGCCCGCCCCGGAGCGCGGCGCCCCGCAG
>VZTD01001533.1:2674051-2999298 GCA_013397725.1 Rhagologus leucostigma
TTTTTTAACACGAGTGTCTCAATAAATCTCATCCGAGCTCGAATTCCTGCGTTAATACGAACAAATAAGCATCCCACGGGACTGTTTACTTCGGTAACTGCATCCCATTAAGCAGCACCCGCGCTGTCTAATAAATGAAATAAAATACAAAAGATAACGCCCCTATAATTTAACTCTACAAAATGTCAGAGGACAGAGTTGCACTTTCAGTCCCCCATGGCGGCTCTTATCTCTTACTCTGCTTCCCTGAGGAAGTTGCACACTTGATGGCTGAGCACATTATCTGACAAGCTCAGCCAGTAGAGACTGGAAGAAACATTTTACCAGGTCAAAAAATTTTACTCAGTTACAGCAGGTGAAGTGATGGGGAGGATGTGGTTAGTAACGCCTGCTGCATTTCTCCAGCCCACTCCCAGCAGATCTACCCAAGACATCAGCCAGGCAGGTGCCTCAGGCCCCAGTCCTGCCTTTGGAGGATTTCTGTCTTCCGTGAAATAAAATCCTTAATAAACAAGTGGAAGAAAATCTAAGTGTTTCTCTCTGGGCACCACAGCTTTACACAGACAAGTCACAGTGCTGAAATTCTGTGTCATTTTCAGCCCCTGCAAGAGGAAGAGCATGGATGAATGATGTACTAGCTGCAGATCCAGCACACCAGCAAGGCAAACTTTCCAGGCATACAAGTTCACAGTCAGACTTCTCAGAGACCTCACACTGATTAAATGTAGAAACCTAATTGACTAGCCCTTTCATCTGGCATGTTCAACTGCATGTGCTTGTATAGAACTTCAAGCATAGATGGCTTTGAGCACCAAAATAAATCATGTTTAAGGCTCTGAGTGTGTGTCCCTCAGAGCATTAATTAGGTCTCAAACTAGTGCTAAGCTGCATTTTTTCAAAAGCAATCTTTCAAGTAGTAAATGATCATATTCACGAATGGTTCTGTTGGTTACAAACAGTGTTGATAATGTGCACATAGACACGAGCTCAGCGACGTGAAATGGGTTGTCTGGACTGACTCAACCACAAGACAGTGCTGACTTTGAATGTACTGGTACGTGTGTGAGTAAAGGCAGCAATGTTTGCCTGTGAATCACTAAGATCAACTTCTGATTATTTAAGGGTTTAAAGGAATGCTTAAAGTAGTAATGGAAACTCCTAGAGATATGGTTTTCTATATTGTAACTGATTTCAGCTAATTACTCCTACCAAAATAATGTTGGGGAACCCTAAGCATTTGTTCGAAAGCACATTTTGGGATAAGATTTGGAAAGTGATTTTGATTTTAATGGAATGCTCTCTTCTTCGCAAAGCTCCATTGTTTCAATAAAATCTTACAGACACAGTCTGGTGTTCATATAGATTTGATGTAGCCCATCTGGAGAAGGACTGAGCAGAATACAAGAGTTTAGTTTCATCCTGAATCAGGAGAAAACATAAACATTTTGCAACATTTCCTGAACAGAATTCCAAAGGCTGAGGCTGTAAATATGAAAATATCCATTTCAAAACGTTTCTTTTTCATCTTTGCAAAACATGTCAATGCAGTTTAAATTTTTACATCTAAATTGTCAGTGTCACTTTTGTTCTGACATGAACAGGTCTTTTCAAAGCAGATGCTTTGGCAGCATTTCCTTAAAATGTTGAATGATGTTTATGGATTTGTCCATACTTTTCCAATACCTTGGATCTCCCCATCTCTATCCCTGCAACTAACAAAATTTCTAGCACTGTTCCAACTTGCTTTGTCCTGGATTTTGTGATCTGCATTTTTAAATTGAAATCAGATCTTTAGTATAGGTGGGATGTGATCCATTGACAACTGAGTTAGGAGCAATAATTAAATGGAATTGCTAAGCCAGAGGAGGAACCAGTTAAGGCTGTCAGCGTGAGGCCAATGTGATGATGGCAGAGCATAGTAGATGTGCCAGCCGTTTTCTATACCTGCCATAAACTTCATTACTTCCATTGATTGTAACATATTCAAGACTACAGCAGCTCTCCATGAAGGAACAAGTGTGTAACACCTAGCAAGTCCTAGGAAAGGATGAAGGTTTCTAGTAAGATGGTGAAAGAAAGGGCATTTTTAGACATTTAGAAGCTCGGTGAAGAGGCAAACATGAACCCAGATTTTGTAGTATTTTGACAGGGAAGATCTGCATGATTTCACCACTAGGTACATCTCCCATTCAGGCACTCTACCTTCTTTTTGCCTGGATTCCCTTCCAGCCAGCAGCACTGACCACCTACAGGTGAGCAGGTGCCATGGCTGTGTCAGTGGTCAGTGAGCCATGTCTGCACCTGCGTGCTGTTATCAGCCCAGACAGTTGTACCTGGTGCTCTCGCCCTGCTCGTGTGATGGAGCTGAAGAGGAGGTTGGCTACTTGGCATCCTGACAGGGCCAGATAAGTAAAGATAAAAATAAATGAAGTGAGGGATCTCTGTCATAGCAGGAATGTACATTAGGATACCTCTCAGTCTGTTCTGTAAGGGAGATCTGTTACTATAAAGGGAAAAAAATTGCCTCTCTAATAGCCAGGAACAGGCTATTTCTCCAGTTAATGTTCTTGTGGGTGTTACAGGTTGGACAGAGATGGGGTGTGAGAAGCAGGGACTGTGGACAGACTGCAGTCCTGGCTTGAGGGCCATATGGAACATTCTGTGTTTCAACAACTGTGATGACTGTCTTTTCATGAAGGCAGAGTAAGAACTTATTTTAGTAATGGGGATCTAGGTAGAAGAGACAGAGATCCATTCAAAGAGTTTTAGTGAATATTTTTTTAAGCTTCAAAGTCTTAGATGTGTATTTTGAGGCCAAACTTTGTCAGTGATATGAGTGGATCTGATCACAAATACAATTTTCTTTTCTTAAAAATTCCCTGTGATTTTCCTTGAACTGATCAGCAAAGAATGCTGATGTGCTGATAACAGTGATCAAAGCTTGGCTCAATGCTTCATTTATCTGTAGATCTGTAGATCATTAGGAGGACCTGCTATGGTGGCCATGATTCTTCTTGTAAGGAATTAGGCAGCTTGCTTTCTCCTTTACAGCAATGGGACAATCCTGCCAAATTGTCTGGTTTTGAGAATGGCTTCAGAATTTTTTTGGGTGCCATTACACATTCCTGCAAGCTTCATCCATTGTGGCTGATTTGTGGACCTGGTTCTCTTAGCTGATGTGATGCTAGAGGGAAACTCCTAAGTGCTAAAAGCTGGAGAACAGTAGACACCATGCGATTCTCCTGCCCTGGGAGTGGCTCAGGCTGAGCAGCAGTGGTTCAACTCGGGTGTCTTCAGCAATGTCAGACGAGGAGCGCTACTTGCTAACCAGCCTCACGGGAAAGGACTACCATTATTGTAATTGTCTGAATGAAATTCATCTGACCAGTAGGGCACTATGACGAGGAAGTCTCCATTCCTAGAGAATGGCTGGAACAAGATCTGCTTTCTTATACTCATCTGGTATCTAGATATACCTTAAAATCAGGTACTCTGGGGAATTTCTCATTGTTGTGGAAACCACCTGTGGGCAGCAACATTCCGTAGATTCTAGACCTGAGTCACCTGCACGTGAAAGTAGCAGAAATGCCTTCTACGAATGAGATTGCAGAAATGGGAGGGATTATTTCTGGAAAAGGATCACCCTAATCTATACCATAAAAGACCATTTTAAATAAAGAAACCAGTTACCACATGCATAGAGTTAGTTACATCCCAGATTTCCCAGGCTTTATCCATAAGTATCACCACACTGCACATTGATTAATAAGTCAAAATAGACCTAGATTTTTAACAAAATGGCCACTAAAAGTTATTTTTTCTACTGATAAACAATGTTACATATATTTTCACAGAACATGAAATCTGTTGAAACATAGGGAGGAAATCTGTTTTCTGCTTAAAATTCATTGTTAATAAACACTTAATTAGCTTCATACTGGAAGTTTTGGTCATAGAAAATTAATGTCTTTAGCAATGAAATTTATTTCTGAAAATAAGTTGAAACAGCTTCTTCTTAGTAAAATGTAAAAATACTATATCCTGGTTCTTCAAATAACTTCTCCAAAAGTTTGTGCTGATTTTTTTCTTTCACCAGTGCTGTAAAGGTCTGTTTTTTAATAATTTGACTCTTTTTTCTTAGAGATAAGATTTTGCTAATTTGAACTGCTTTGCTGATATCCATACTCTTACTGGTTTATAGTCTATCAAGGGATCTAGAAAGTTAAAGCAAGATAAAATTTAATCATATTTTCAAGTAGAGAAGTGATCTTCATTAAAAAGCAAGATAAAATGACTGAAAATATTTAACCGGACTGCTTTTACAATCTTTTTTCAGAGCCATGTTGATTTTGAATTTCCTGAGTAGGGACTGAGCAGATTGACTTTATATCATAGGTTATTAGAAGTACACATAAACATAATAATATTTAAATATTGAGTAAAGTAATTGTTTACATATGTTTACTGAGCAAGCAAATTCATAATGTGAATCTAAGAGATAAACAGAAAGCATATTTGAAAATTTTACTAGTAAATTATACTTGCCAAAATGCCCCTATGGCTGGTATATAGCTGTGAATATACAGGTGAGAAAGGACTCGTGGAGAGGAAGAGTTGCAAAGAAGGATCACAAAAGTCTATGACTGTGCACAGTCCTGGAAGTCCAGCACTCAATGAAAGACTCTTCACTTGGTAAAAATCTGCTTACATAATGCTCATGATATATAACTCAACAGAGACTGTAACACTTGCACCAGTGCTGTAGCAAATCAGGACAAAGGCAATACACTAACTGAAGACAGATGGAACAGCTGTGTTGGCTCAGGTAGGAAGCAGGGACTTAAGTTTAAAGTGAGGAAGAAAAAGGAAGTTGTCATTTTTGAACACAGAAAGCTAACAGAATGATGTTTTAAGCAGGGAAATCTCATGGGGAATTTAGGCCAGTCCTGCAAGCTGGCTTTATTTTCAGCTCTGGGTCAGCACTCAGACGATGGGATCTCGCTGTATGGCACAAACACTTCCGACAGCTTTAATATTCTAGAGAAAAATGTTAAGGACTAGAGAGAAATCTAGTTATCATACTACAACCAGAGTTGTCTTTACATGTTTCATTTAATTCCAGTCTCAGAATAAGCAGCTGAAATGCCCATATTTCAAAATAATTCATAATTTATTTTGATTTTTATTCTTAAAATTTTCCAGTGTTGGAGAGAATTTCAAGGAAGCTGATAAATTTGGACTATTCAGTCCCTTTAGCAAGAGCAAGTTCCAAATAAAGTTGTGTGGGCATGCAGTTATTGTAGGACACAAAGAGATAGCTGGAGCTATCTTCTGGAACCACTGGAGTCTCTGCAGGAATTGGTGCTATGGTGTGCTGGGGTTTAAGGAGAAATTCTCAATGGCAAACATAGATTATGCCCTTCCCCCTGCCAAGGAAAATCTCATAGGTCTGTAAAGAAATAAAGCGTTAATCAAAGAAATTTAATATGTGAAGATCAAACAAATGTACAAAGAGAGAGGTCTTGTCCATACGGACTCACACAACACCTGTTCTTGCTTGCTGAGAACTAACAAATATCTGGGTGCCAAAGGAATGGAGTAACTACAAATCCCCTTAACCTGCCTTTGAATGAAATGCCAAGAAATCATCTGGTCAATTACCGATGCTGGTGGTGCTTATAAACATGGAATGTGCTTATAAACATGGAATATTAGTAAAGTCAGTTTCTCTGAGAGCAAAGGACAGAACAAAGAGTTCCTGAGATAGTAAAGGCTTCATGCTTTCAAGCTTTTTTTTTTAATTTCCCTGAAAGAACCACATTGCAACCTCAATTGATGAAAAAAAAATTTCTAGAAAACTATAGAATCTAGTTTGAAGTGTCTTTAATTTTCCATATGGAATATTGATATGAACATAAAGTATAATCTGGTTTCAAGTATGTTAATGGAAAGAAACAAAGAAATCTAGGAAAAGTACATGGATCCATTTTATTCATGTGACCACAATGGTTATTCTATCTTTGACTAATTAGAAAAGAAAATAAAGAGTTGAATGAACAGATATAATCTAATGTGTGATCAGAAAGCAAAGCACTGAAAAAGAGTGAAAATCTGCTCTTAATCCTGATTGAGAAATTTATAAATTGGAATATTACCTCAGAATTATAGAACAGAATATCTGTTTCCTAGTAATCAGATAATTAACCATGGACCCATGAAGGAGATGTATGTGAATGTTAGTGTGCATGTATTTACTGGGAGAAAGGAAACAATAATGGAATATCGAAGTGAAGTAAGGAGACACCTGGCTCAGCCACTTGGTGGTTTTTATCTAGAAAAGGAAAGCATAAAATCATACAAGTAGTTCTGTTCTATTATTTTTTCCTGAAAATGTACTATTTTTAAAGCTTGGAAGTCAGAGAAGAAGGAATAAATGCTTCCCAGAGAGTTAGACAGAGAAGGCTACTTGAGAAAATTAATTTTGAGCTGGATGGTATAGCTAGTCCAAAAATGCCATGAGATGATCAGCTTCTAACAGAAAGAAAACTTTACTTGACTTTAGAAATGCATGCATATGCATGCAGATTGTATACAAACACTAAATATATGGCTTCAAATTTATATTTAATGTCCCTGTAAGATGCATATACATGTTTTAAAAAAATCTAAATACTGAATACTGCTATTGGTGTCAAAGGCCATGCTGCAAATCTTTACTGTATTGTAATGGTGGTCATAATATATTTGAACTATTCAAATATGAGACACAAACAGTCTATTTCTAAGACTATTCAGTGTAAAATTTCTCAAGATATTACTGGCAGATTGACAGATGGATTATAAAGTAGAGGGATCAGAAAAAAGTTTGAAGAGAATCAAAAGGTACACAGTATCTTTACTAGGTGGCTTACTTTATTGATAGCTGTAGTTTCTTCATAATTGACATGTTCCATTAAAACCACTGAGTTTTCATTTGGAAATCTAGTCAAAACATTTCTTCCTCAGATGTTATGTTTTGAATAAGTAAAAAAAAAAAAAAAGTATCTCATATTAATAACTTCTTTAAAAAAAAAAAAAAAAGTTCTTGACTATCTTTCCAAATCAATGATTTTTCTCACAGGATCTATAAGTAAGATTTCTATGTTTTCCCGTAAGGGTAGAATCCCTTAAGGTCTTTTACTACCATACCAGTTTCCTTCTGAACAAATACCATGGTGAATCAGAGGAATCAGTAGACTACAAACTATTATAAAATATGTCTATGAATACTGATCCCACATGAAAATGAATTGAACAGTTTAAAGTGCAGTGCTACTATTTTGTTTTTTGCCTGAAAATTCAAAACAAATGTCTGTCTATTACCAGAAATATGGACATATTATACATCCAGACTATGTTCTGAAAACATTTTCAGAATATTTTCTCTTTCTTCTTCTCTTTCTTCTAAAATATTAAATATTTTCTGATTTCAGTTTCTTGACATGAATCAGTTAAAAGTCATTTTAAAGTTAAAGAATATTCACTGAACGGAAAAATCTTTATTTTTACCATTTTAAGAAAAGATCTATTAAAATTTTAGTAATTAACCAAAGAAAAAACATACATTGTATAAATACAAAACCACATTAATGATTCAGAAAATTCCCATCTTCTATGGCCAGAAGGTACTGCTACATAACAAATGCAAAGCAAAGGTACAATGACTTTTAGTTCTCCCTCCAGGATCAAATATAAATTCATCTTATGTTAATATTTGACATGGCTACAAAAGAGAGAAATGTGTTATTTTTCTGTATGAAGATACTGGAATGTCATCCTGTAAGACAATTTATGGCAAGGGGGGAGGATCTAAGGAAGCTGTCTCCCATCCCAGGAGCACTTGAATGCAAGAAGGGCGATAATACACACACTCCTCCTGGGCTCATCAGAACAACATCAGCTCTTGGTGTTCTGTAGTCACACCTGACTGACTCGGGTAAGCCACGGGAGAGAATTTCAGGACTCTCATGGCTGCTGCCCCTCTTAACATCACTCTTAATCTTCCCCTTAAATTGGCCTCTGTCTCCTCCTTATTTGTAGGGTTCCCTTTAGGCTCAGAAGTTATTTTTCATTCACTCTGGAAAACCACAACACAAACACTGAGCAAGATGGCTGTGCAGTACTCGACAGTGATTAAAGATCAGAGAATTGTCAAGGGACACAGTATTTAAAAGGATGTGCTCTGGCCAAGCAAGCTGAGTAGACTGGAGCTGAACAGAGGTGTTTGGAAAACAAGATCTGTGTGGGATTATACAGCTAAGCAAGTGCCATCCAGAGGAAAATGACATAACAAGAACTGTCTACGAATAATTAAAGGCATGTCATAAAGTAGGCCATATTTTTTGATTAATCAAAGAAGACTGAGGAACTCATTTAACATGCAGAGGGGAAAATTCAGGTTACACATTAGGAAAGACTGTATAAGATTTGAACAAATAAGAGTTCATATACGAACAAGAGTGTGCCATCACTAGCTTAAAATGAAAAACCGTTCAAGAAGACTCAATTTCTTTGCGGTTGTTTGGAAATAATTAAATAAACTCTGTGCTTTATAAGAGAAAGTATCAGGTGACCCCTAGAGGTCATCTCAAGACCCAGCAACTCTGCAGCTGCAATCGCCTGTGGCTTTTGTTAAAAGGCAACAAAAACATGAAACTGATTAATACCTTTGTACTGTATACAATAAAACGGTATTTTAACCACCCTCTGGGTACTTCAGACATCTGCATACTATGTATGCAAACCATTCATTTTCATAAATGGTTTGCTTCAAATGCTGTTAGATTAAAGATGTTAGTGTAACCTTATAATATAAACAGAAAGTGGTGATTTTTGGGCATGAGCGAATAAAAAGCAGACTGAAAAGCCAGACTATGAAAGAATACATTTGGTTTTTTCAGTAACAACATTTTCAAGGCTGCTGTAGAAATCAAATATAAAGTGTTATAACATTGAATTGTGCATGGCAGTGACTACTTAGTCCCCAATCTTATAATTTGCATTTTGGTGAGACAATCATTGCCAGCACGGTGCAAAGTCCAGTGCCTGCCAAATGACGCTGGATGTTGCGTGTTTTCATCCATTAAAAAAGATTTCCAAGAAATTACTTTTTTCTCTCTTCCATTTCATAATCCTTTATTTGGAGATCCTCTAAATTTCTTTCTTATTTCCAATGAGATTTTGTGGACAATAGGACTGCACTTTTTTCTTTCTAAATGCTGTTTGTTCCTCCCAACTATGTATTAGTCAGTGGCACTTTTAGCAATCACATTTTTGTCAAGGTAAAATCTTGTAGATGCTTCAACTCATTATTTTAAAATAGCATTCATAATTACCTATTCAAATTATTTCTTGAATTTGGCATGGTATTCTGCAAAGGCCAGAAGGGCTGTTAATTAGCTATTAATTAATCTGAATGTGGGATAGTTTTTATGCATATGTTTCCAGCATTATATTGTATGTATGCAC
Source organism: Rhagologus leucostigma (assembly GCA_013397725.1). Classification (NCBI taxonomy): domain Eukaryota; kingdom Metazoa; phylum Chordata; class Aves; order Passeriformes; genus Rhagologus; species Rhagologus leucostigma. The sequence goes on from VZTD01001533.1 coordinate 2,683,559, forward strand.
AGTACGTACATCATTAGGAAAGTAGAAAGGGTCTCAATGACAAAAGTCTGTCAGTAAATGAAGACGTGACATAATTCTCTATCCATACGTTTGTGATGGGGCAAATGGATAAAGTGGAGGGTGGATTGTTCAGAAAAATTGAATTGACTGCCTCGAAGGAGACATAAGCAAGGCAGCCCAGCCAGGTCATTTCAGATTTTTGTTATCAAAATTCTGCCAGTTGATAAAGTATCAGAGTTTAGCTGGCTGTATGCTTTAGTATGACTTACAGCTGGCTGTATCACCTGTTTTATGACAGTTTTAATGTAAGTATTATATACATATAAAATTAAAGTTTTAATACAGTATCTGTATTAATGACACCAAAGCATAACAAACTGCAAACTCCAAGCACAGAAAAATTTAATTCTTTGGTAATCTATGATTCTGGAAAGTTTAGCCTGAAAGATTTTTGGTTCAACAGCCTGAACTCTACTCACAGCTTTGGGCTTCAATACAGCCTCACCTAGAGCAGTCAAAGGGGTTTGAGTTGCTTTTTGTACAAGTTTCTCTCATCCATTCTATTGCTTTCATGTTGTTTCAGGCAGAATGAAGCAAAATACCAGCAAGCTTGAGCCTGTTCCTGAATGGATACTGCTTTTTTTTTGTAGTCAGCAGAACCTGGGCATGCCAGAGAGAGACCCTGATTAATCTTTTTTTCCTTTGGTAGTGCATAATTTTGATAGTTATTTTTTCATTAGAATATGGAAAGATTCACTGGTTACAATTTTCATTTTCACCTACGAATCTATAAAGGCAATGGCAGATGGTGATAATGAAATGAGAGCTTTCAGGGTGTCAAAAAAGGTAGCTTTAGGATAATCACCATTTTCAACTTGTTTTCCAATCTGGTGCAAGGAATCAAGCAGTTTACTATTGATACAGGCAGTTTTGTTGTTGATAAATAAACCTAATTTGTATAACATTTTGTAACATTTAAATAATGGATATATCAACAGGTATTTACTCAAATAAAGCACCACATTCTATCAAATAAATTACATATTTTAGAGGCCAAATGACTAAAGTAAATTATGATATGAAATCAATTTTAATAATATACTTTCTTCTGCTAAAATAACCTAGAAAAGGCAATCTTAAGTAAACATATTGAGGGGCTCAAACAGAAAATTTTAATGACATTTGTAATGCCTTCAAATTTGGAACTATTTTTTTATCATTCTTTCTCAAGATCAGTTACATTTTTTTCCACATGCACAAGACTACAGATCTCAGCAAATGAAGAGTAGTGGAATTACAGAGCAGAATAAAATTATTCCTTACCAATCTGGAATCTAGTATAGTGATGAAAGCATGTGGGCCATGCCACTGGAGCAACCTACCACGACTATAAAATTATTCAAAAGCAAAACACTTAAGTCTGAGCCTAGAGAGGAACAGAGTCTTCTCGATAAAAATAGAGTGGAAAATATGCTAATGGCTCTGTAAAGATACTCAATCTGGTTTTGGTAGACAATTAAGGTGAAAATAACTTGTTCCTACAAAACTACTTATTTTCTTCTTAGCTTTTCTTTAGAAGCTACTGTTCTCTTGGGATATTGTAGAAATTAATTCAGCTTTACTATTTTTGTATACCATTCTATAAAAACACGAACTGTTGCATTATCTGTAATTATTTTTTGTTATCCAAAGTTGCATAATCAGCAGTTGCATAAATCAACATCTCTAAATTTTCTCTTCCTTGTGTTAGCAGCAGCTGATACAGTGGTTATTGGAACGAAATAGAATGTATATTATTGGGTGAAACCTCAGGTTAACTTCTGTCACCAATGTGTTCAAACCGAACTATAATAGCTCAATTCCAGAATTAGAGTTCTCATATGGAAAACTAAATTTTGCTGATGTTTTAAAAATATACAATAAAGTATCTTCCTTTACCTCTTTTAGATGAATGGATGCACAGTAATCTTTCTAACTTGAAAAACTGATTTGCTACTCTGTATTTTTAATTTTCCTGGACAAAAATTAAGTGTTATTCCACCTTTCCCTGTATTCTTTGGTAACTATATTACAGGACTGTCTAGTGGCAGACTTCACACATTTCTCTAGTTAGGCCTATTTCCAAATGTGCAAAAAACCCCCAAATCTGTAACCAAATAAAACAGCCTTTTGTATTTTGCTGTCATAGCGGTATATTTACAGCTACCTATCTATTGTATTGAGTAAAAAAAGAAATAAAGAAAAGGATGACAGCATCAGGATAAGATTCTGTCCTAATGAAAAATTTGTGGTCAGCAAGGAATACTTTAAATTAGGTCTTACTCTTAAGAGCAGCAGCAAGGGCTGGTAACATTGCCTGACTCTTAAGCTCTGAGCAAAGACTTGCCAAGAGCAAAAAGTCCAGGCTGGGGCTGGGGTGCTCTTCATGAAAGAGAAGATTGACTTTCCAGGAAGGAAATAATCCCAAAAGTGAAACTGGATGATTCATTTTCATGGAAATACTTTTGTTTATCAGGTTTGGATAAACAAAGGCAATCACAGGAAATACCTGATGTTCTTTTTCTCCACTCAAGACAGCTGAGGAAAAAATTCTTCAGATCAGTTAAGTAATTGCTGTTATGGTCTCCAGTGAAGGCCAGGTTTGAGACAAGAAAGAGAGAAAAATCTTTCACTGAGAATGAACCTAGCAGTTCAAGACATTTTCCTGGAAAAGAAGTTCCTGATCCTGATGGAAAGACAGGATCAGTAAGACATTTTGTGTAGTAGTAGTGATTTTATTTAATTAAGTAAGACATTTTGTGTAGTAGCAGTAGTAGTAGTGTAAGACATTTCGTGTATGTTAAACAAAGAGGAACTCCCCAGCTCATCTAAATGAGTGTTAACTGAGCATCATTTTCTTACAGCCCAGTCAGCTGTTCACTTCTGCCTGTCTGTGCTGAAAATGTCACTTGGCAGGCAAGTATCTGAGCATAGTTGGTCCTGGAAACGGTGACTCAATCCCAGGCCCCCATCACATCTTTCTTAGGGCTATAAAGCATTGATTTAATGACACAGAAATCCCACCAAACCCATGAGCATCGAGGTAGTTAGAAAACAGCTAATGCCAACTTCAGAAACAACAGACTTTGTGTCTGATTTTTACAGGATTTTTTCTTCTGAATATCAGGGGAAAGGGAGTTGAGACTGTCCAAGCTGACAGGTACACCCTACAGCAGCACAATTAAGGAGATTTCACAGTTCAGAATGAAAATTTCCTTTTTTTTGAATATATATATTTGAGCCCCTTGCATCCTCTCCCTTATAGAGCAGAAATCCCTTGCTGTACTCTGACAAAAATAAGAAATTGATATTTGTATCAGATATTTTCTGGGTAATATTTACCTTCCTGATAAGCCTCTAAAAATGTCTGCAAATTCACATGTGTTCAGAACTGACCATACAGGTTTGTACTGGCAGCCAAGATGTTTCTACATCCAAGATACAGTCATTTTCTGTCCTAAATTTCATGGTAGAAACCCTAAAAAGGAGATAGTCATGAAAGCCCAAACAGGATGAATATGTAGAAGTGCTTTATAATTTTAGAAATTATTGCAGGTTAATGTCTACTAGAACGGTAGTTAAACGACTTTTCTATTTATCATTTGGACTGTGTAGCTGTCAGATCTTAGTAATTGTAGACCTTTTTACTGTGATGGATCTCGCGTAAGGAAAGCCCATAACACTGAACAAAACGCTACTGGTTGTTTAATGAATGGTGCTTTTCCTTGTGAGTAAATAGCAAAGTAGTACACAAACCACAGGCCATATTACACAAACATGATACCTAACTACTTGCAGTTGTAAGGGTAAAAATACTTCTAAAGTTTCCCAGAAAACACATAAATCTTGCTGGCTGTCTCTTACTTTGGATAATTTACTTCTCTTTATTCAGTGAATGACCAAAATTCTGTAATTCTCATACTTTTTTTCATTTGATACATCACTACTCTTTTATCATTATCGATTTTTTTCCTGTTATTTCTCTTTCTATTCCGGCCTATTCTCCTAATTTATTTTCTCCATCTTGCATTCTCTGATCTGCACCTAAAACTCTTTAAAAACCCCCTATTTTGATTAAATAAAATCAGTTTTTAGTGATGTTAAACTATATATAAAGTGAGTAAATTCCAGATAATTGAATGAAATATAATCTTAATTACAAATCAGAATTTATAAAAGTTCCTAGTGAGACATCAAGCAGTTTGGTGAAAATGTACTAATGTTTTACCAGCTCTACTAATTTATTAGGATTTTGTTTATTACATTTATCCGGAAGCATTTTGGTAAAGGAATACAGACACAGACAGATATTCTACCATGTTAATCAAAGGATTTGAGATTCAATTTCAATACTGATAAAATACAAAAGTACTGCTAAAAAAGATGAGAGCATCTGAATAGAAAAGTTAGAGAAAGATCAGCAGCAATGAGACTGTACTTCACAATTTTTCTGGGAATAAGCACTGAAATAAACAAGACTGATCCTGTGTGTGGTTGCAGAACAGAAGATTAAGGTGGTGAAAAATTACCAGCTGTAAAGGGCAAATTTCATACACATGACATATTGCTGGGAACTCTGTATTAGTCTGAAATGAGTTTTTATTACATCTTCCAAACTATGAGAAGGCTTAACTTCTTGAGAAATTTTCATTAGTTGTACAAAAAAATGCCATCAGATGGCTTCCTTTTTCCAGTCAGGGATTCCACTCAAGAAAATCTGTGTAGCTGCTGGCTTTGATCTTTGTCCCATTATTCCAGTTTCATGCTTCCTCTCAAAGAGTTTTATAATATCCGGTTTATGACAAAAATAATTTAACTGCCAAATGAGATCGCCGCCGATAAATCTAGAGTTTCTGGATGTTTTTAAAGAACACGATAGAATACTGTAAAAACTGCACTAAAACACACCCTTTTAACATCTGAAATAAGCAAGATAAAATGCATTAAAAAATAAAAGATTTAAAGGGGCGTCTGGGAAAAAAGAGCAATCATGGTAAATATGAGCAAGAGTTACAGTAAGATCACCTTAGGAACAGTCTCTCAAGATTTGGTATAAATTGGAAATGTGAAAAGATGCTTGGTAACAGTGAGAAACTGGCAGCCAAGATGTTTCTACATCCAAGATACAGTCATTTTCTGTCCTAAATTTCATGGTAGAAACCCTAAAAAGGAGATAGTCATGAAAGCCCAAACCGCAGGCGTTTGAGGTCCATAAAAGAATGGCTCAGATGGAAGCTGGACTTTTAAATTAAGATATTTAAGAGAAAAATATTGCAAAGTAGAATTGAACATACTTACATTTTTAGATTAAAAATCTCATAACAGGGAATCTTATGATTTTTTTCTTCCCTAAGGAACATCAGCATAAAAATATGTTGTCATAGGTAGGGGTTGCTCATCTTTACAAACCTAATTTCTATCTGTAGTATAGTGCCACTGGCCAAACAAAGTATTTTAGGGTTGCTTTACTGGATCTCTGTTTACTAGTTTCTCCTGGTGTTTGTTCTTGTGCTTTGCTGAGATATCCCTGTAATTTGTTTACTTCTCTAACCACGACAAGATATTGCATCGATGACTTTAAGTTTCTATTTAACATCAACATTTCGGGCTGTCTTGCCCAAAATTGATTCAAAGAAGTTGGAGCTGGAGAAGATCTTTATTAGTGTCCCATTAAATCTCTGCAAATGCAAGGATATTCCCTATATTTCCTAGTTTATTTTTCCCCAGACTAGATTAAAAGGTGCCAAATGAGAAAGTTTTGGCTATCTTCACAACAGTCTTTTACTTTTTAACTATTTTCACAACAGTCTTTTTCACTGTACCTCAATGATACTTTATGTTACTGAACTCTCAAGTTTGGTTTTTTTTTATTTTCTTTTACTAATGGCTTTTGCTGCCATTTATTCTTTTGTGAATAAATTTATCCTTCTTTCGTATTTCAGTCGTTTGCACACTATTATGTTACTGCTTGTGTATGAAAAGTTAGACGAATATTCAAAAAAGTCTATGCCCTTAATCAAACCAGATCTATTGAATGCTCTATAATAATTTGTATTTAGTTTCTCAAGACCAAGGTTCATTTGCTCCACTGTACTTCCTGTTATTTCCCTGACAATGTTATTCTCATAAAAAAAGCTTGATATTATTCTTGCAGCCCATTTCTACACATACGGTTCAAAATAAGACACCAGCCTTCCTAGATTTAAATAATTTCTAATAAAATTTTTGATTTGGTTTAAATAAAGCATTTCTAAAGCTTAATAAAACCCCTGTTTTATCAGATTGTCCAATAAATATGGCAGCATAAGAAACAAAAAACGTTACACCTACCAACAGTAGAGCCACTGAGAAAGTGACAGAAGAAGATACACTAGAAAATGATTACAAAGATACTTTCAATGCAAATAGGAAGGAAGGAAGGAAGGGAGGAAGGAAGGAAGGAATAGACAATAATTCTGAATACATATACAAAAGGATCATATCAATTGCTGATAGGGAAAGCATACATTTAAATAAAATCACATTGCACGCTATTTATTGAGGGTTTCCTGAACAGAGAAGGCTGTGGAACCTTTCATGGCTTTTCTACTCAAAGTCCCATATTCATTTATTTGTTTCCTTTACCATCCTATTGCCATTTCCTCTCTCCTGTTTTCCTTGCCCTGCCCTGCGAGCCTAGAGATTCTGTTTGCACATGGTGAATCTCTGGCTGCACCAAGGGCAAAACAGAAAATTTATGTCCTTGAGAAATGGACTGCTTTCAGTGTTCTGGAAAAAACAACGGGAGGGAAGAGGATTGGCACAAATTAGCTAGCTCGGATGATAATAATAATGAAGTTTAATAGATAGTCCAAAAGTGACAGTTATTTTTGACATATAGTGGACAGTTGAGGAAAGGCAAATGAGGAACAAAATGCAGACCCAGCAATTTGTTACTTTGTGGTGCCTAATTACTACCCACAGCTGATATCCTGACAGAACAGGGAGGAGTCCTTCTACAGCTTCTGGCAGAGGCAGAAGTTGTTTGATAAAACCAAATGAAGAGATGAATTCTGACAATTCTTGTAGCTTCTTTTTGAGTAGTTTTTCTACTTCTGCCAAATCTTTGCATAATCAAAGTAAGTCACTTCAGTACCAATGCTTGTTACAGAAGGGAAGGAATATATTCACCTGTCTGTCATATTGAAGAAAACACTTGGGATTTCCCCTAAATTGAAGATGACATGGAAAGACAAAGTGCTGGAAGGAGTTACGAAAAAAGTCATAATCTAGACTTGTGAGGGAATTGTAAGAGAAAACTTTCTAGGTTTTCTTAGGACAAATCTTGACTGAAAACTTAATTCCTTTCTTGAGAGACTTAGTATGATACTGGGCAAAATAAAAGCACAAGGACATATTCCTTGAGCCTTTGTTCAAGTAATAGGAAAGATTAAAGAAAAAAAAAAGGTGTTATTGGAGCAGAACTCCTTGCAATACCACATTTGCTGTACTGTACGTGTTGCCTCTCTAGGGGGGTCAGAGAGCTACAAAATTCACCATTGAGCACAGACTTCCAAGGTACCTCAAAACTAGCCAAAGAAAGTTGAGCAGGAACAACATCCTGCAGTAAAAATCTGTACATTTCTGACCAGAGAGAAAAGATGTTCAGAGGCAGAAGACATTGCTGAGAAGTTTTACTACCCAAGCATGCAAAGTGCTCAATTTAAACTTTAAAATTAGATTACATCTCTTTACACTAGTGTGTGGACAGCATAGTAATGCAGTGCTTTTTAAATACCTAGGAAAAAATGTGATATATTTATGAAATTGTGTACCAGATAAAAAAGGGGATTTTTTGTCTTTTTGAAAGAAATAATCTCTTTTAATGTGAAATGGTTTTTTTATGGTAAAAGGAGTATACCATTGAATATAAATGGTGCAGTGACACGTAAAATCTTGGGTTCTAATGTATATTCTCAGTAGTATCTGAAGACTCTAGCATTTGCAAACATATTTTTCTAGTCCTGTTTCCTTTGAGTCCTCTCATCTAGCACAGATGGCTTCTAGAGGTCCCTTCCACCTTAAATTACTTGGGATCCTATGAAAGAAACAGGGTAGTATGGAAGCAAAAATAAATAAGACCTGCAGATATTTTGGTGTTAATTACACTTTAAAAAATAAACTCTAGCTTCAGTATTCTTAGCTGGTAGTTAGACGAATGCCTATATTTGAATGATGAATTTATACAAGCCGAATTCTGCCCTCAGTTACTCAGGTTCCTTCCCACTGATTCCCTCAGACTCTGGAATTTGTTTAAACAGGATATAAATTAGTTTATGTAATGCCACCAGCCAATTCATTCTGGGGTATTTATATAACGTCTTTTAATAAGTAAATTATTTGGGCTCAGACACTGATAATTTCTTTAGATTTCAGTGACATTACCACTTGAGAATCTGAGTGCCCAATAACCAAGACAGGTGGAAAGTAACTTTGAAAAGCTTCTCAAAATAGAAAACATTACAGGTCAAAAAAGTAATCTTCTTTTTAATTTCATGGAAACATCTGATTTGATAATTAGCAATCATATTATTCTCAAACTGCTACTCCTTGTAATATTTGCAATTAGATGTGAGCATTATACAATATATTTATATGTATTATATTATAATTTCTATATGCACATGTGAAGGTTTGCCTATCAGTAAATTATACAAAATCTCAAGTAAACTGTAATAGGCAATAACAGCTACACTAGTTAAATGAGAAAGTATTTGCCACATTAAATTGTTACTGCATGATAATTACCAGAAATTAATGTAACTCAATTAAGATGTTATTCTTTCACTATAAATTACTCTGAGAATGGCTACAGCACATTTCCGATCAGCATCTGGTGAAAATTCTTTTGAATGTATTATTAGGCGTGAGGCAGTAAGGCAGGTATGCCTCAAGGACTCACGTCCAAAGGGCAGGGTGGGTATTTGGATGTAGGCAGAGGCTGTGTCCAAGTCTGTTACAGAATGAAAACTCCCTGCATTCAACACAAAAAACCCCCACAAATCCAAGGAATTTGTCTTTGCCAGTGACCTTTAGCCAAGTCCTGGATATGTCAGAATAAATTAATAAAAGGCAAATGCCCCTATCTGAATAGATAACTTACTCTTTTTTTTCTCATTTCAGTAATGTATAGATTTAATATAAAATTTGCCGCAATAATTCTACTAGTGTATGTAATTCAAAATACTTTCATGGCAGTAAAGAAACTTGAGGAAAACACCTTGACTCTTCCAGCCTCTATCCACAGGGAAACAAAATAATATGATACTTTCAGCAGAACGAACTCCTAAGTTGTGTTCATGTGTTCTCTCTTTCATGTACCAATTAGCACTGTTCTATCTTTTCCCCAAAAGGCTCAGATGGTTTGCTGGATTTCATTCCTTTTGAGTGACAATAAAAAGCAGAAGTAACTCCTAAGTTCAAATACACATGCCAACAATGAGCTACTGTTCAGGACAAGATCTGTAACCGTCAGATTGTATTCTTTCACTTCTCTTTTTCTTCAGCTGACTGAGTTAAATACTGAGGTAAACTGTCATTCAGAACTCTCAAACTTTAAAACTAAGATCTGATTAGAAGTAGTCTGTGCAAACACAGATGGAGTTGCAGCATTGTTCTATTTATTTTTCACACATCTTTTGAGTATTGTGAAATAAAATTTGAGTTGTGGAAATGAAGACCCATTCAGAACAACACTAATGTAGCCATTGACTATAAATACCCTAAAAATCAATCTGAAAATAATTAATGCATCCAGTGGCCCAAATTGACAAGCTACATGAAATGCAAATTTAAAGAATGCCTGGACTTATTTCTGATGCATCCACTAGCCTGCCACAACAATTGTATTTTGTGAACTAGTATATATAAAGTTTTGTACTGTTTGACACATAATCAATAATAACCAAAATATCACTGGAAACACCTGCTAGTAACCAATGCCCTTTAAGAACCAACTACATCCCACAACAGGGAAGCAGTCAAAGCACCAGGATACATACTAAATATAAAACATATCAAGAAAACCAGATAATTTTCTACAATGGAAAGCATTATCAGTTCCTCTTCACACTCCATTTAGCAATCGCCTTTTCTTATGATCCATCTTTTAGAGCTCCAGTTTCAGCAGGGGCACAGTATCTCTCTCTGGATTTATGCCTCTGAATGGCATCCTAAAGCAAGCCAGTGGGAGCCACAAGTACTTGGGAACTTGCTCAGCACTTTGCAGAACAGGAATCACTAAAGAGTTCCCAGGCAAGCACTCTGACAGAGTGAAGTATGGGTCACCATCCCTAGAGAGCTCCTCTGCACAGCCAACAATGACACATGGCATATGTCACGGAAATCAGCCTGGGTTTGATTCTTTGGGTTTTCTGGTAGCTGGATTTTGAATTTCTGCCACATTCTCTCTCTTTACTATAGGAATCGTTTATTCTTACATAACTGTCAAAGGAAAAGAGAAATATTTTGTGGGAAAACAGTGATTTAAATGCCTAAGAGATCAACCTCCCATTGATGTCCACGGACAAGCCAGTGACTCCGAATGGTCCCTTTTGGACCAAATTCTCATCAACTTAGTTTAATGATTTATTCCTTTTAAAAGGATGGGCAGTGAGTTTTAATTCATTATGCTTTAATGACACTTGTTCATACTTGGATTGGACACTCCAAATCAAAGCCCCTCTAAAATAGCTTGAATTGAGTAGCAGCATTATAAAGTATAAGATCAATGGCTTTAGATTAGTGACATTTTTTAACAAATGAAAATCTCCAAGCTACTATTTGCTTACCTGAAACTAACGCACATGCCGTTAGAAAAACAACAACAAAAAAGAAATAAGTTGACAGTTGCTCTGTGGCTCACTGATAATTACTTTCCTTGCCTTTTCATGAAGATTTAGCACCACTATCACGCCCAAGTATCTCAGTTTAAAGATGAATGCGCCTGCAGATGCCAAATCCTTAATCCCTACAGGTGAGGACGTGCTCATATTGCCCAGCAGTAATTCTTCTGGGTAACTACACTGTATTAATGGGTTCTCAAGAGAATCTTTTTTTCCTAGATAGGAGTCAGTGATCAACATTAAAATATTACTTATGGTCTTGTCCACAACAGCAGAAAGGAAAAAGTCAAGAATTTTAAATCGGGAACTTGAGAAGCTCTTCTGAGGCATATTTTATTACCCATATATTCTGAAAAATTCTCTGCTCAAGTTTTCCTTGAACTTCAGGGGATTATGGATAAATCATGAGGAGAACACAAATGTTGCTTTAGCTTTCTCAAAGAATGAAAGCATAAATGAAAAGTTCTGTCACTGGGGGAGGAGAGGAAGGGAAAGAGATGACTAAGCCCTGCAGTTCTGGCACATTAAGGGGAGGAAAGGACTGTCCTGAAGCAGGAAAACAATAACCTAAAAAATAAAAAGAAAAGAAAAGTTATTAAAGCACTCCAAAGAATTCTTTTTTATTTGACTTTTAGGTCAGTTCATAATCAGATTTTTTTCTATTTAATGCTGATTTCTAAGAACTGTGGTTTTTATAACAGTATTATTTCAGTGGGTTCTTTTCTAATTCCAAAAAGAGTTCCAGGGCATGTACTGGGCAGAATGTCACTGAAATGGACTTCAGTAGTTTCAGCTCTTACTCGAAGCCTGGGCATGGCAGCCTTTCAAATGAAATATACACTACCATGCCTTCTTGCATAAATTTCAGCAATAATGAATGCCTTTGGAAACAAACAACCAGCTGCTATCACGACAAGAGTTAGTTAAGAAACTACACAGAGCACCCTAACAGCGACTAATTTACAAAAAAATTGGATGAGGTGCAAAGAATAAACAGATCTTTTTTCCTCAGGACACCTTTTCTAATTAAAAGTAAACAAACTTCCATTTCATAAAGTAGACCAATTTCTTTAACAGCTATACTTATTATCAGCCTCATTTCATGCTTGCAATAGAGAATTCTGTAGAAAGGGGTTCAGATGTCATCTCCACAGAGACTAACTCTGTAATGAGCTGATGGGTTTCAGGAAGATATCATTGCTTTTCCTTCCTGTTGCCATGTGCTTTGGATCGTGCTCATATTGAATTACAAAAAATCACAATGGTGACACTTACTGCAGAAAATTTTCATATTATTTGATTAACTACTGGAATAGAGAACTGCACTGTTCATAGTTCTCAGTTTCTGCTAATCAGGTAGTACAGTGTGAGGAAGGAGGAACTATTTTAAAGTGCTCTAGAGTGAAACATTATTTTCTACTTAGATCATGATTTGAATTGAAGGTATTATGTTAGTGCTTTGGCTGACAGTCTTTGATAGCCAGTTCCTCCAGTTTTAAGAGAGGCTTTTGAAGTTGTGAAAGTGGTTTTGATGGCTTCTCCTGGAAGATAATACTGAGTTGTGAAGTTTTAACAAAACCTGAGTCCGTTATGCAGCACAGTGGTTTAACCCCAGCTGAGATTAACTCTAATCCAGCCAAAACCAGCACATGCACAGAAATTAAGTGTATAGATAGGATTATGTGAAATTTATAGAGTTCTGGGTTAGCTTTTTTTTTTGAACATTTAAAATAAGTCTTTCAGCAAATGGAGTCTTTTTTATCAAAATGCAGATCTTCTCTATACATTGAAGATTTTAATTAAGAAAGTGATCATTTCCACTCTCTGTAAAATTATGCCCTACATTGTTCCATTTCATCCTGAGATAGGTTGTTATCACTATTTCAATCACCTCTTAAAGCAGTTCTCACCACAACTATGACAAACAGCATTGCTCCAGATCTGCTTTGCTTACAGAACTCTGTTCTCTTCCATTCTTTGATCTCTTCAACCTATGACCCACCCCATTCATTTACTTAAATGTAGACACATTCAAAACTTGGCAGCCGGTAATTCCAGCACGTGACAAGGCCTTTGATGGTGAGTCAGCTGCATGCAGAAGTCCTGTGCTTCTGAACTGGCATGATACAAGATCCTGATGTTTTGTGCCTTTAAGATGAGGTACATTTTAATTCTGTTTCATTTATGTCCTAGCACATTACACTTACTGTAATTAACCCTGTTTCCAGGGGGCAAGCTCCTTGCCGAAGTTCTCAGGGTGAATAACCAAAACCCAAAGTCAAAATAACCTTTCTCAGTGCACATTTCCCTATGTGCTGCATGAGAAGCTGGACCAGGTTTTTACCTGGCAGTCACCGCAGAACCATGATGTGTGTTCCATATTTTGTGTCTGATTTGAAATACATCAAACATTTCCCTGAGACCATGAAAGCCGTCAGAGTGCAGCCAAGTGAAATATCTGCTTTCACCTGCCTTCAAGCCTGTTTTCTACCCAGTGAGAGTCCCACCATCAGATAGCCTATGAGAAAGGTAGGTAACAATGTTGTAGAAAGTCTCTAATCCAGGAAGTACAAAGTGCTTTAAAATAACTAAGTCTCCCATTGCTGCTTGCTGTGTAGGATTTGAAAAATTCTGTGCTACCTCTGCATTTAGTAAGTAATGACAGGACAAGACTTCAATGTCCTTCAGTCCTCCAGCTGCTTAGGTGTTTTTCTAATGCTGTAGCCCCTTCAAAGTATTACTGAAGCAAGAAAACAGAGCAGTAATTTAAATGACATTTTTTCCTCACTACACATTTTAATCCTTTATCTATAAATCAAATCAGACTTCTCCCACCTTTTCTGATTGGTTTGACCATTTCATCTCCTATAACTGCTTCTGATCCTCATTTTTCCACTTGGCAATGTAACACATTCAGAAAAAAATATTAATGCCCTTGAACTTACCATGGCCATGTACTAGAACAAAAGAAAAAAAGTCCAAGAAATACACCAGTAGAAAATTAACATAAAGTCACAGATTTGGTTGCCATACCAAACTTTCAGAGATAATAAGATTTTCTTATACATAAAATGAAATTTAAACCGCACACACTTGAGGCTAAATTATTTTAAGCTTTCTTTTAAAAACCATATAAATGCTATAAGCTATTGTTACATAACAATTAAAAATCCTTTTTCAAGAAACTTTCACTTGTAAGCAACACTTAAATTTGTGCCATATGTCATCACGATCACTAATTGCTACAGATATTGCTGCTTCACTTTGCTTTGAAGTTGAGGTTATAAAAGTTCAAGCAAAGCAATCTAGAGGCTTGGCTGCATGCTATGTAGGTAGTCCTTCCCCTACTTCATCACCATCTTGTGAAAATGGAGGTTGTTTCTGCAGTGTTAAATCAGAGTCAAGAGGCAGGACAACATTTTATACTTCAGGACTTTCTTTTAACAGCCTTGTGTGCCCCTATTAGTCCTCCCCTCTGAATCATTCCTGCACATCTTGAAAGCCAGGCCACTAAAGGAACACTGTGGTATTTCCAATGACTCAGCTGTTTTTTCTCTGCCAACTTGTGCACCTATTTTGACCTTATTAACATTCCGGTCAGAATTCCTTTCCCTCTCACCCAAAAAAGATAAGGTGAGTGGAACCTGAAAGTACATTAATATGTAACACCCATTCCTTCTTCATGTGTCCTGTCCAGATACTGCCAGTCAGAGTAGATTTGAATCACTGTCTAATGCGTATTGAAATATTGTCCTGCCAAACTAAGCAGCTGACCCAGAAGCCATATCTCATTAATACTATTTTGTATAGTATGAATAGAGATCCTTCAAGAACAGGAATATGTCAGAGACTTCCTAACGATATGTCCGCTTCTGCTGTCTTCAATTTAGTCCAAATTCTTGGAGAAGGAAGAACTGATACTACCCTATACTTCGTTTCTATACTGACTAATCCATCTATATAATGACTGAGAAGTCATTATATATAATAATAATATCTTTCTGCAGTTGCCATAAAAATAAAAGATACAACACAATTATAAGAAATAGAAATCTAGCTTTAGAGATTTCTTACTCACATTTCAAATTAACTGTTGATTAACCTGAAACGTGTATTTATATTCACCTTTATGAATTGGCAGGCTTAGAAATACAAATCATAAATAAATTCATAAGACTAATTGTCAGAGCCTGCCTTACCAAAAGGATTCTAGGGGAGGTTAACTTTCCGAAAAAGAGCAGCTGCCACCATAGCTAGCAAATTCCTCTAACTTTGCAGATGCCATGAAACTTATAACACCTGTTGAAAAATGGATACATAAAATAAAAAAGAATCCACCTTGTTTTCAAAGGAATCCAGGCTATATCCTTGCCAAATAAAGTTCCCATGACTGAACTTAATCTTTTACTAGTGAGTACAAATTAACAACACCTTTCGTACATTTTTAAACTACATCATGTGCAAAAGTAAATTTATTCTCTAGGGATATAATGTGCTGCAGCTGCTCAGTGATACTCTGACAGAAATTTGTCTAGACCATTTGAATAGACTAAATATTAAAAAAACACATTGTACTGGCACTTACATGGGATCAAGATGCTGGTCAGGGTCTAGTTTAAACACTTTGCTCTCACGATAACTTCCTGGAATTGATCATTCTACCTCTCAAAGAGAAAGGCGTTTCAAGGACCACTTAAATCCTTTATCCCCTGTATAATAAGAGAATCTGGCTGATAAATTTTCTTTTCCTGTTTAGGAACTGCATCTGGTATCACTGGAAGAACACTGCTGGAGGAATGAAGAAACTTTATGTACTTTTTATCTTGTTCATAGAGAATCAATTAGTAAAACCATTATATCTAAATCACGTGTTGTTTAAAAGGAAAGAGCATTTCTCCAGTGTAATGTATTTTCCCCCCAGTTCAAAAGAATCTGATAATGGCATCTTATCTTTGGCAGTTTTCAGCTGAATAAAAGGTTAAATATATCTCATTGAACTAGATCTCTTCGAGCCGATTCATGCATACATGTTGTTCCCTGCTGGCTTGATCCTCTATGCCGTTATCCTTGATTACAAAAAGCAGGAAATGTTGTTTAACACTTATTGGTCACTCTCAATTTTCATGCCACTTTCTAAACCCTTGGTCAACCCTTGGTCTCAGGATGCTGAGGAACTTTTAAGTGCATCTTTCCAATTTTGGGGGGTTTTTTGATTAATAGCGTACTTTAATTCTGGCTGGTGCTATTTTCAAAGAAACGACGTCTTGGAAGAGCTAAAATGAAGTAACTAGTCTTACTACTTTTAAATCCTTTGCCTCTGCTTAGGAAGATGTGTGGTAGTATTTGAAAGGCTATTGATAGACTGTATTACAGGGAAAACACACTAGAGTAATAAAAAGAAAAAAAAAAATTTAAATCTTACTCCTCTTCCTGGAAAATACTCTTCAGAAAAGGGAATCAAAAATGTTTTTTTTTTTTAGCACCAAGTACAGCATAACATGAGGTGAAAAAACTAGTATGAGTAGGTAATATCTTGCTTATCTCTAAGGGATGAGAAAGGGAACGAAAAAGAAAAATTGTGTTGCTTTAACAAAATCCAGCTATGCCTCCAAGTTAGCAGCTGCACAATAGCAGAAAGGAAGACTTACATTAGAAGAGAAGAACAAGGCAGAAGAACTGGAAAAATGCCAGAAAAAGTCAAGAAAAGGAAGACTACACAGAAAAAGCTGTATCCAGGAACAGATACTGGATATGAAACAGTAGAGCTGAGCTCGTTGAAGGACAGTGATTGACAATACATAAGTGTATTGGCCTATCTAACCCTGTCCTAAAACCTACTGAGAACACAATCCCACTGAAAGTTTTCTACTTACATGGGACAGACAGACCCTCCGCTTGTTAAGAATCACAACGAGAACAGCTATGGTCCATGGTTGTGCAAATATGCCTTCATCCTGCACATTGCCTTTTGGTATGCTGCTTTAGTTTTCCAGTCTACTATGCTGTTATACCTCAAAGCTACAGCTTTATTACTCTAGAAGTGCATTTCACTGAAAAATGCCATTCAACTGCATATCCCCTTTAATAATGAATTTTACTAACAAAATCAAAGCAGGTACTATAGTGTGAAATAATTTCCTACCCAATATTAACCACTCAAAACCTAAAATCCACTTTGCAAATAAAGCACAGTGTTTTCTTGGTCATGACCCCAAAGCCCAAGAGGACATCTGAAGAACAAGAGTTGCAGCCTATTGAGAACATTCTGACAGACTCTCTAGATCTGGTCCCCATCCATCACCTCTGTGTAAACAGCTTTCTGATGTGCAGACACTACAAATGTCTACCACATGAAATGAGTATCATTCTGTAATTTGGATACAAGTAACATCTTTCAGCATACAAACAGCAATAATTTTTGTGAAACAGGGAAGCATGGTGGCTCTTTCAGAATAATTCTAGAGTTATAGCACCACTAATATCTGTTTCAGGAAAGAGTTTCATTATTCAGTGCTTGGAGAAGAGGGAAATCTCAAAATGTTGTGCTACAATGGAACTTTTCAGATATTTAATAATGTTAATGGATCAATCATATCTCAATCATACCTAATCATATCTAATCATATCTAGTTTCTGCCCATTGCCTCTTGTACCGTTCTTTGGCACCACTGAGAAGAGCCTGGCTCCATCCTCTTGGTACCCCCCACTTCAGATACTTACAGACATCGATGAGGTCCTCTTTCAGTCGTCTCTCCTCAAGGCTGAACAGACTCAGGTCCCTCAGCCTTTCCTCATAAGTGAGGTGTTCCAGTCCCTTCATCATCTTTGTAGCCCTCCACTGGACCCACTCCAGGAGCTCCATGTCTCTCTTGTACTGAGGAGTCCAGAACTGGGCACAGCACTGCAAGGCCTCACCAGGGCTGAGCAGAGGGGTAGGATCACGTGCCTCAAACAGCTGAAGGGCTGCACAGCACTCTGGAGTATTGGCCACTCCTCCCAGCTTTGTGTCATCAATGAACTTGCTGAGGAAGCATCTGCCCCCTCATCCGAGTCATTGAGGAATAAGTTAAACAACACTGGGCTCAGTATTGAACCTTAAGAGATACCACTAGTGACAGAGCTCCCACTAGACCCTGTGCCACTATTATAACTCTCTCTGGGATCAGTCAGTTCAGTCAGTTCTCAATCCACCTTGCTGTCTACTCATCCAGTCCACACTTCCTGAGCTTGCCTATGAAGACATTGTGAGAGACAGTGCCAAAAGACTTCCTGAAGTCAAGGCAGGCAACATCCACTGCCTTCCACTCATTCATCCAGGTAGTCGTTTCATTTTAGAAGGCAATCAGGTTGGTCAAGCACGATTTACCTTTAGTGAATCACTACTCCTGATCGCCTTTTTGTCATCCATGTGGATAGCGATGGCCTCCAGAATGAGGTGCTCCATCATCTTTCCAGGGATTGAGGTGAGGCTGACTGGCCAGTAGTTCCCTGTGTCCTTCTTCTTACCCTTTTTGAAGACTGGGATTGCCTTCCAGTCCTCAGGCACCTCTCCTGACAGCAATGACCTAAACTATGGTGTCCACCAGCTCTCTCAGCACTTGTGGATGCATCCCATCAGGGCCCATGGACTTGTGGATATCAAGTCTGCCTAGGTGTTTTCTTACCCAATCCTCTTTGGCCAAGGGAAAGTCTTCCTTACAAAATTCTTTTACCCTGGTCTCTTGGGTCAGAGATCCCAGAGGGTTGGTCTTGTCAGTGAAGACTGATGCAAAGAAGGCATTCAGTAACTCTCTTCTCTGTATCCTCTGTTACAGGGCTCTCCCCTCCATTTAGTAATGGGCCCCCTTCTGTTTTTCTTTTGTTTTTGAAGTATTTGGAGAAGACTTTCTTGTTGTCCTTGACATCCTTGTCCAGATTTAATTCCAGATGGGCTTTGGCTTTCCTTGTCTCATTTCTACTTACTCTGACAACTTCTCTATGTTCATTCCAAGTGGCCTGACTCTCCTTCCATTTCCTGTGTATTTCCTGCTTGTGCTTGAGTAAGGATAGGAGTTCTTTATTTATCCACACAGGTTTCTTGCCCCTTTGCCCAATTTCTCACTCACTGGGATGCATCATTCTTGAGCCTGGAGGAAATGATCCTTGACTATCAGCCAACTCTCTTGCACCCCTCTTCCCTGCAGGGCCTGTTCCCACAGAATTCTTCAAAGAATATCCCTGAAGAGGCTAAATTTAGTTCTCCTGAGGTCCATGGTTAAAATCTTACTGCCTGGCTCCCTCCTCACCCAATACTGAACTCCACAATCTCAGTCACTACAGCCAAGGCTGCTCCAACCTTCACATCTCCAACAAGGCCTTCCCTGTTTGTTAGTATGAGTTCAAGCAGCACAACATTCCTTTTGGGAACCTCCACTATTTATGACAGGATGCTTTCCAGGAACCTCCTGGACTGTTTGTGCTTTGCTGTGTAGCTTCTCCAGCAGATGTCAGGGTAATTTAAGTCCCCCACAAGAACCAGGGCCTGTGACTTTAAGGCTGCTTTGAGCTGCCTGTAGAAGGCCTCATCCACTTCTTCCTCCTGGTCAGGCAGCCTTTAGCAGACACCCACAACAATGTCACCTTTACTAGTCTGCCCTTTTATCTTGACCCATAAGCTCTTGACTTGCTCATCATCCACTCCAAGAGCCCGATACATGGCAAGTGTTGTCTTGCAAAGAGGGCAACTCCATCAACGCGCCTTCCTGGTTCGTCTGTCCCGAACAGCGAGAAGCCCTGCATGACAAAACTGCAGTCATGCGAGCTATCCCACCATGTCTCCATAATCACAACAAGGTCAAAGCCCTGTGACTGCACGTGGATCTGTAGTTCATCCTGTTTGTTCCCCATACTGCATGCATTGGTGTACAGGCACTTTATACAAGTATTTGACGGTCTCAGTATCTCAGTGAGGGTGGGGTTGCGAAATGACGCGCCACAGTCCTGTCTTGTGGTTATGTCTTTGGCTGCTTATGCTTGTTCAACTTTAGAATTTAGACTAATTACTAAAACCTGTAATTAATCTTTTTTATGCCAAGTTTTATGGCCAGTGCAGGCTTATTTTGACTTATCAGAGTATATGTCTTAATAAAACACCTTCAGTGGTTGATTTACCAACATTAAAATGGCTGATTATAGGCTTATACAGCTGGGAAAGAAGTGGCTTTCCAGATGGCAATGGCTAAACATTTTTTACAAGATACAAAGTGCACTCTTATTACAGCTCAACCTACAGCTTCATCTAGGTCATCAGACCTATGTTCTTTGTTCAGCCTACTATATTCTGAAGTGCCAAAAAAATAGTCTTGTCCCACCAGCTGAAGCCACTTCAGAAAAATATCCTGTGGAAGTAATGCCTGGTCCCACCTCCATCTCTTCTTGATGCATGAAGGTACTAATGATCTTTCATGCTTTCCAAAGTCATCAGTCATCATGACTGCTCATCTATTCAGGGCAACCTATTCATATGAATTGCACTGTTAATCACTGATGTTCCCACCTGCTCTTTAACATAATTTTGAAATGATGCTTTGAAATCTGTTTTGAAATAATTTGAAAATATTGCTGGCTGGGGGCAAAAGAATGAAGGAATTGGTGGAGTTTGATTGTAACTTTAGGAATTTTGTTCAGTTGATATCTCAACAATCACCATTAAAAGATTCCTTAATGTGTCAATATCTGTTCAGAATATTATGTAATTGTTCTTTAACTGTCTTAAAGGCATTCCTCAAGAGACACCAGCTTCCTAACAACCCAATTTCTAGTGAAAGGCAGAGAAATGCCTGCAAAAGTTGAAACTTGGAAAAATTTTTAAAATAGGAATCTTGCTGGATATTCCCTAAAAAAACTTTTTCTGATCTTAACTGTGAGTTCATGTACACACAAAATTGTTTTTTATAACATGAAACTTGATCTATCTTTAATAATGGAAAAAGTACTGTCCCATACTAGGACCTTATCACCAGATATCCATTTAAGACTATCACCTTATTAAAAGCTTAAAAAATACGTAAATAGACTTTTGTGACCAGAAAATATACCCTTTTCTTAATAATTTTTGGGTGTCACATAGTAAGTGGAAAGTGCAAAAGCTACCTTTAATAATTAAAATAAGTAGAAATGTATTTTGCCTGATCCTCTAAAAAATGAAAAAAAAAAGATGATCCAGCTATCTAGGTATACAGTACCTGCCAGTATAGCTTAGAGAAAAAAAAAGTTTTTAAAAATAATAATCTCTCTGAGGTGTGAATAGCAATTAATTATATCGCAATGTTGAGATTTACCCCTTTTGATCCTATTCATTATTCATTGTCATGTGAATTGTTCTTTCTAATTTTCCCAATAGTAATTATCATTCTATTTATTATAATATTTTCTTTTTTGTTGTATGTTTTCACATTTAACTCAGGTTTCTCTTAACAGCTTCCAACTGTCTATGTATTTCATTAAATCTTTTTTGGTCATTTTGTTCATTCTTTCAAGTTTCCATTCCCTCATCAGAGAAGAGTATCAGTTCCCATTACAAACTTCTCCACAGCCCTGCCAGCACTCTTCAAACCATTTTTCAAGCATCAGCTCCACAGACATGCAAATAATTTTGCTTTTGAGTAGACATAGTCTTTAACCAACACCACTCACAATTTGTAACAAATATAGAAGCTAGAATGGCAGCCATGAAATACATTTCACGTAGTCCACTCCAGAGTCATCAAACAGCAGTATTAACAATTCGGTATTAACTGCTTGTGTCAGCTTTGAAGGATTTCAGATCCAAAAAGAAAGAGCAGGCTCTGTATGATGCTCCTAATTCCTCAGCTTATCTAGCTGCCAAAAAATATGAATGTATATGCAT
Organism: Rhagologus leucostigma; assembly: GCA_013397725.1. NCBI lineage: Eukaryota > Metazoa > Chordata > Aves > Passeriformes > Rhagologus > Rhagologus leucostigma. The sequence goes on from VZTD01001533.1 coordinate 2,705,369, forward strand.
GACTCAAAGGAGTTCACTCTTTCTTGCTATTCAAAAACCAATATCCTCATCAGTGCAGAAATACTATCATCATATATTCCCACACTACACAACTAACAATGCTGAGGTTTAAAAAGGATGCAGTACTAAACCGTACCAGAATTATTAGGCATGTATTAGGCATGACAGTCACCATAACATGAACCTTGTTCTTGGTTCTGTACAGTACTCCCTGGTCCAATACTGTACATCTGCTTTTGCCCCCTTGACTTCTTAATACAATTTCTCCTCAAAGCTGGGGACATGGTACCTGATAGTTATCTTACCGAGTGGATGTACAATCCCTGAAACATATCGTTCTGCACAGCCTGCAGTGTTCCTCCTTCTGCCTCACAACTGCTGGAACAGATTATAGCTTCCTCGTGATCTTAGTCCACTGAGATCGGACTGGTTGGACAGTAGGAGTGAGAGAGAGAAAAACATCCCGCCTGTGGCCCTTGAATCCTTGGTGACTTTGTCCAAAGATTTAACAGAACTGTGATAACTTAAGGCTACCACGACCCATTTCTGTTACCACCTTTATCAAGACAGCATCAAATTTTATAGTTCATTACTAATCCAATGATGTTCTTCTAAGATACTAATGCTTATCTACTGAGCTGTGCTCCATGAGATATTTTCCACACTTATATATTTTATCACAATATCTTGCTACAAGTCCTAAGCATTAAAAAAAAGGGAATGGAAACAGGAATAATACTCTAATATTAAGCAACACTCTTTTATAAGAAGAAACAGAGTCAATGCCTGAGCAATGGAACAGATGCAGGTTTTGCTGAGGATGCTTTGTTGGACCTCATGTTGATTCCTATTGCCACTTTTCCTCTCTCTTTTGAAATTTTTTTGCTTTTCTTTATATCTATTTTTACTTTCCACTCTTATTTCTCAGACGTTCAGTGTACCACTGTTCTTACAGGTTCCAGAACAACAGCAAAAGTAAAGCTATCTGGGCTATGCTTCTGTTAACAGCACTTTCCCTTTACCAAACGGACAGCAGTAAAGGAAGGCTTTCATCAGAGTCACAACATTGTTACCATGCAATCAAGTGCATCTTTAAAAGTCTGAGGTGGCTTATCTCACCCAAGAGAAAAAAACATATGCCCCACTGTATACCTGGCAGTATTTATGCTCATTTCCCTGCTTCTGGGTTGTTTGGGTTTGGGTTTTTTTTCCCAGTGAAATTCTACACTCCTGAACAAAAGACTTCTCCCATCAAAACAAAAAAATGCTCTCATTGTCATGTCTTCCTTTCTAATGAACATTTTTTTAGTGAGCTTGGAGTTTTACTGAAATTTGTTCCTTTTCTTGCCCCTACAATCATGATTTCTTTTCTTGCTGGTCCAGTGTCTATGGAACAACACCTTTCAAACTCATTTTCAAAACTACTGTTTTCTATTAGTGCAAGGAAGACTAAAATGTAACCTTGCAATGTGAATCCATCAAAATTATTGCCACCTCAAATAAAAGCAAAAGACAGATCATTCAGAGTACTTGTAAAATAATTTCAGATACATTTTTGGGAGTCATCTGGGAAAAATGGCACTACACTATCTAAAAATACCAATGTTTACACTGAGGCAGACTACCGACTGAAAAGAAAGACTTTTACTTTGAGAATGATTTTGAATTTTTACCATAACTGAATTGACTATTTCTGAGTCTTATTTGAAGAGAAACAGAGGGAAAAACAGGAAGGAATAACATTAACAGTCCAACTGAGTAGAAGAATTCCTAAGATGAGAAAAGGAAATGTGCACCATCTGGAAGAGAAGTTTCTAAACATAGGCTGTTAGGTTATATGGTTCATGATTAAAATCTGGCAAAAGCCTTCTTTTCTCTGGCAGAACAGACAGTATCTTGACTCTTGAATAATATTCATGATACTGCTTCAGAGCAGAGAACATTAGTTTCTAGGGATACGAAGTTCTGGATCCCCTGGGAAGAGGCCAATCTCTTGTTTGAGTTGAATACATTTCACAGATGAACGGAAGGAAGAAGAAAGAAAAAGATCTTGCCTATTTACCATGGATGCTATCAGCTGGGGAAAGCAGTTTGGCACAGCTCCATACAGTGGGCTAGCAAATATCAGTAATAGTTGCATTTCTTTCGTTGAAGTGACACAACTTTCTGAAGCAGTCCTAGTAATTATTCGAATTTTTAATTTATTAATATCCATAGTCCAAACTGGAGCAATTAAAAAATGGCTTGAAATACATGTAAACACACGTAAATTTAGAACTAATTTTTTAAGCTGTGTTCTGTAGGCAGCTGTTCCCTATTAGTGAAATTATGCAAAATAATCTTGAAAAATCTGGATATCACAAGGGATTTGGGAGTGATGACACCCGACACATCATTTTGCCAGGCACTACACCAGAATTTCTTCTATGCAAGGAAAAAAGGAGACTAAAATGAAAAACAGGTAATACCACTCAGAATAATGTATAAAAAAAGAAAATATTTCATAATTGCTTATCTTTACACTTTTGCCAGAGAAGAAACCTTTTCAGTTATGATGATACAGCACAATTCAGCACAGAGTACATCAGTGACTTGCAGCATCGCAGTCACACCAGAGAGGGGATATGCCTCGTCCAACATACACAACTTTTTTGGCAGAACAAATTAAAGCAAGCAGAGTGCAATAATGCAGCTATATTGCTTCTTACTAGGTAAGTTGCCACTGTCTGCTACAAATCCCCTAGAGGTTAGGGCTGTACAGAGCTGTCTACCTCAGGGACTGCAGCTCCCTCTAAGGTTATGTTCTGTGTTTAGCTATTACACTGATTATTCAAGAAACAGTGTATTTTATTGAACTTTGGAAGACTGACATACTTTTCTATCTAATTTTTCCATTTTTATAGATGTTTTTGCAATAATAATGCCAATTACTTTCTTCTAGTCTTCTAAATTCTCAATTCACAAATTAAAAGTATCCCAGATAAGATAGTCTTGCTATGTTCTACATTCTCACCCTCAGATTCTGAATAAGTTACTCATAGTTTTTTCAGTTAAATGAATATCTTCTCTTTCTTAATCACTCTCCATGTACACAGCAGAATACGAGCATAAAGTGGATAAAAAAAGGTGCATATGGGATAGTTTATTCACCTTAGAGACATTTGGTATGTATTAAAAGACATTAGTATGTCTTTTAATACTTAATTATTTTCTTAGATTTCTCAGAAAGTGTGGGATATTCAGGGTCACTCGCTTTTACAAGGCGAACAAGAGGGCCAGAATCTCCTCAGGTCAAGAACTATCAAAAATGAAGGAACTTTTTCTAAAACTGATGTGGAAAAAGATAAACCATGACTAATGTGACAGTGTGGTAGTCTAAAGTCTCCAGCATGCAGGCTGCACATAGGAATTTTCAGATCATGTATCTGATTATGAATCAGGGGAATTAGTTCCATGAATTATAAGAGAAGGTTGGATAGATTAGAGAGCATAACTGTTATGTAAAATCTGTTGAAAATAATTTAGGAAGGTTTCATGAGCAGATTGGTGTCTGATGGTCTATTAAAAATGTCAGCAATGTGTTCTTCAGGCAGAGTGCAGAAGCTTTTTCCCTTTTGAGAAGAAAGGGAGGTTTCCGATTTACTGTAGACCAGCTGGGTGCAGGAGGCACCTTCCCCTAGAAGACTGCAGAAAGCCATTTTTCACTGTAGGTCTTGGGCAGCTGATTTAGCAGGGAAGGGAAGAGAATGAAGGTAAAATGAGCTAAAATAACTGGGAAAGTAGCTTCTAGTATCTGAATGCAGAAATACACATACTGCAGCTGTGGCATTACAGAGGCAATTAAATGGGTGTTCCATAATCTTAGTTTGACTCACAAGCCGAATGGGATGTACCATTTTAAAATTCTGCCTTCATGTACTACATATGTGAATAAGTGCTGTATAATAATGTTCTATCTCCAGATTAGTGGAGACAACATGACTAAGCGTGCTATTTTAATCACCTTTGCAATGATGATTACTGTAAGATGCTTCTGAGAATCTTTAATCTAAGACTAGTCATTCATCTCCATTTCTTTCTTGTCACAATCCACCCAGATGCTGTCTATCATGACCTTTCTGCTCTTATTTCACTGTGCTGTTTGCCAGAAGATTATTTTTGATCCCTATGCTACTTCATAACAAATATGCCTTATTGCTGTCTTTATATAGACTGAAAAATAGCAGTTATCTCAATATCTATGATAATCTGTTTAAAGTAGTACAGTGAAAGAGATTGCACAGGAAATACTTTCATGTTGTTTAATTCTGTTTCTTCTATCTGCTCTACCTTTCTTTTCAGAAAGGGAGAAAAGAAGCAGACACAGGATGTTTTTGTGGAAGAACAGGAATATTGGATAAAACTGCTCTGTTCACTAAAGGACTGTCAGTGGGATACTATCACTGCAAAGCAACTCACTGCAGAAATAAACTTTATATTCCTTTTGTACTACCAAATTTGTATACTGATAAATAACAGTGATCCCTAGCTATTCTCTCAGGATATGAAGCTCATACAGGAAAAAAAAATTGCAAAACCTGCATTCATCTGGTGCTAGTTTTTGCTACATCTTTACTATTCATATGATAAAATAATGCTGATCCCAAACTGGTGATCTCAGAGGGCCTCAGGTAAGCCGGCAACATCTTTTTATGAGAATTATGTTAAAGGGGCTTACCCAAAATTCAAATGGAGGGCTCTGTGTTATCTTCTGTTCTTTACAGAAAGTGTAGAAGAAGTGATGGACCAAAAGTTTCTATATATCTGAGAGCTCCCATTCTGCTATGCTCCAACAGATGGCAGGGCTTCCAGGAATTTCTAGGGTTTTTCCTGCTGGGATCCTATGTAAGGTATGGTTGTCCCTCTGCGTGAAAAAAAGGCAGAAGAACAAGCCATCATAAAACATAAGGGATATCCTTGTGTTTATTTTGCTAAATGAATTTATATAATTAAAGAAAGAGAAAGCTGTAATTACCATTTTTGACTGCTAGATAGTGTTGCTGATTTTTTAAGCACATCTCTATAAAGGGCAAAATACAAAAGTTCATCTTGTTCTAAAGATAGCATTTGTTGTCAGAGCATTACCTGTTCTAAGTGGTGGCATAGCTCTGGAAAAAATAACATGCACTTATTCATGTCTATTAGATATTCAAGATAGTAATTTATTTACTGGGAACAGCTTCACAGTTTTGTGTAAGGTTGTCAGAAGGAGCATCTGCTAACTACTTGAAATAAAAACCAGGCAATTAAGATACACAGATAGGAGAGAAATAATAGTCTGTGGAAACTCTGGCCATGCTCTGCCCTCAGATCCCTTTATGTAGCTCCAGAATAAGTCTTCCAATAGCTAACAGTTACTCTGCAACAAGAAGACTGAAAGCAGTACTTGCTATATGTTTGGAAACACAGTGTTAATTTCTACCTTAGACTACAGAGGTGAACAAAAATGAAGGTTAAGTTATAGCAACTTCAGTAAATCTGACTGATATTATTTAAGACACCACATTACTAATTGTCTTGCTGGTACCAGTAGCCCTAGAAATGCTACTTGAAAAGAGTCTACGATCACTGGCAATCAAGACATATAAAGGAATGTTTCTGATGTAGCAAACTTATAGAATCTTGGATTGTGTTGAATCAACTCTGCGGCACACTTAGAGCTTGCTGTAAAATATATGTAACTTCCTCTGTTTAGGCTAGCATATGCTTGGTTTTAGTTACCACAGAGCAGGAAGAGCCATAGTGGAGATGACAGACAATTTGCAATTCTTACACGTTTCAAGTCTACAGAGAACTTAAGCATATTCTGAATTTTGAATTAGTCCCACTGAAGTATTTTTTAATAAATTTAGTTAGTTATGGTTAAAATACATGACATTAAATGTCATTATGACCCTAATGATATCTGTGGTATGAATCTATACTAATGAACATATTCTTATGCATAACTTTCTTTCTAAATTTTACTAGCCACTACAAAACTGTGGAGTATGTAATCAATACATTTTGTTCATTTCTGTCTCTTCCACAAATTATTAGAGGTAAAGGGCAGGTCAATCAAATTGTAACAAAGTATTTCATTCCATTATGGGGTGTGTGAATTAGGTGATCAGGCCAAAAGTGACCAGCTTAATTCACCATGATGTATCAGCAAAACTGAACACCTGCCTTGGGGTATTAGTGCCTCACAGCTTTAATTTTTAATCACTACATATGAATAATCACATGTCAAAAATACCCTTCTGATTTAGTTTTAGAATTTAGAGTAACAGAAACATATATACCTCCTAAACCTGTCCTAGAGTCAAGTATTAGTTTAAGGGCTAGTTCCTTTAAATGCTATCAGAGTAGAAAACCTGTGAATGCAAATATGAGTCTACAGGTGCACTCAGATATTTTGGGCTAGTATTCAGGGCTGATTATACAAACTCAGATACTAAGGAATAAATGCCTTTCCTTAACTACAGCACAAAATACCCCAAAACTGCAAATGACCTTTCTTTCCCTCCCTCCTCCCCCAGTTTGCAAGATCTAAATACTCCCATGACAAAGTCACTTCAAAAAAAGTATGTCAAAGCACATTTGAAATGGCCAGTTCATGAGGTGTATATCTACCTGAGTGGAATTTCCAGAAATACTTACTTGGAAAAATGCTGACTCTACTGTGGCTGTGTTTAGACTCATTTCGAGGCTAGTTTTTGTGTGCCTATTCAGGCAAATGAGTCAAGTAGCAGAACAGTTCACAAAAGAGAGAGAATAAGAACACAGAAAATTTTGAACTTAGAAATGTGACTAGTCATAAAGATGTATAAGTTTCTTTTAACCAGTCCTGGAACACAAAAATACTATATGATTCATACATCCAATCAAAGCTCTTTAAAACAGCTTAGATACTCAATTTCAAGTATTTTTGAACAATATACACACTAAAACTTACTCAGAGAAATTTTCCAATGAATACATTTGAGAAAATTATAACATGTTCATGACAAAATCACATGCAGAAACAGAGCTAAAACTAATTAAATCAATTATTTCCCAGGAATTATTTGAAACTTCTAGTTTCACCAATATCAGATACCAAGCTTGTGAAATAAGAGTAAAAAAGCTTTAAAGCAAGAACAGTATCAGTCCCTTCCAACTCAGCACATTCTGTATGCTATGACAGTAGCCAACATTCACACCCTTACTCATGATTATATTATTTAAATATGTTTTTAGCTATGACAGAACACAGTCAGTCATTTTTACTTAGTTTCTTAATTTTATTAAAATTGTTTCTGAAAGAGCTCAGTATTGTTACAACTGCTGGAAGCATGCTAGATGACTTACAGTACAAACAGAAGAAAATTAACTTTATGCCAATGAGTTCATTGTAAGAATATTTTTACTTTAGCTTTCTGGCAATTTCTTATCCAAAAAAACCCAAAGAGATTGATTATTTGCATATAATCAATAAGTACTATATATTTGGATAAACATAGGGTCACAGACTTCTATGCAAACAGATAATGAAACAGCAAAAGAAAAACTTCATTTGTTCAATTTGATACTTGAAAATTACTTCCAACCCTTAAAACTGTCAATTTAGCATGAAGCCTTAAATCATAACATAAATCCAAGTGGATATGCTCCATCAACCCAACAGTATGGCTTTAGACCTACAGTCAATGAAGTGATCTGCAGAGCTCACTTAACCTCCACTAAAACGATTTCCTACTGCTGGGTAGTTGCTAGAAACACAAAAAGAAACCTGAGTGAGAAAAGCAATCTTCAAACTGGAGATATGCTAATATTTCCCTGATCAATAACAAATTACTAAGGTGATGGTGCTTCGAGAAGAAGCTGCAAATTCCCCCAGAAGAAACCTGTTTAAGATGTGCTCCACAGGAAGAGGGAAAGTTATTTGGAAAGTCAGGACTTCAGTTTGAACTTTGGGGATAATGGCCCACAGTAGGGCTTTTGAATGGTTTCTATCTCTAACCAAGAAACTGTGAGGAGGAGACCACTCTCCCTCAAGTCTACAAATCACAAACAGTTGCAAAGTGGAACAGCTGAATTAGTAGCTAAATAAAATAAACCAGATTTATTTGAGTAATTTTTACTTCACTGCCTGAAATTTTAAAATTCACATTTGTATTTCAAGCAGATGACTTTGAGAACGGCCTGAGAGACACAGTAGTGCAGGAAGAATAGGAGACATGATATCAAGTATCTCAAACAGATGGAACCTTTTTGAATGACAAGGTAAAGAGAGACAAGGCAGTGCAACGCACTGCAAAGATGATGATTTATTAATGCACTAAATTATCAAAATGGATGTTAGTGGTTGTAAAATATGAAAACCAATTATTTCTATAAATTCAGGGTTGTTCTGTAATTCATTCTCATGATTCAGCAATGGACATAAACAATAACATGAAAAGCTGCCAATAGGTTTCTTCTTCTCATTCCCTCCTCCTTCTCCAAGAGAAGACAAGAGAATATGAAGGACAATGAGTCTATAGAAATAAAGAAATGGTTTCAGAGAAAAACTAGTCTTTTCTCACTAGCAGAGAAACTGTGATTCCCTCTTGATGCTTTGTTACAGTCTCTCTATCTTACTTTCTTCTGCAGTTCTTTTCTTTTCTTGTTGCTACTGATTCCCTTTTTTCAGCACTGTTTTGATAGGCTGAGGATACAAACTCTATGGAAAAACAAACGGGCTCACATCCTATTTTTGCTTACTCTTTCCCCCTTTCTTATTCTCCTGGGCTTTTGCAATTCAGGCTATCTTCATGATTCCTTGCATAAAAGGAGGAATACGTTTCATCAGTCTTCTGTTCTTCTGAAAGTTCAGTTGCTATGCAGCTGAGCTCTCTCCTGGCCTCTTTCTGTTGTTGTATGACCATATATAATGTCTTCTCACTTGAAAAAAAAAAAATAGAAAGGTATGAGGAGGTTAGCAGTGATATTGTGTACTTCATTTCTCATCAAGTTTTAGACATGCAATATGTAAAAGGTAAGCTGGCAGATCCTCTGGGGATCTCAACTTTAGTATTGATAAATCACCTCTATGGAAATGCACCTACTTAGAGGGCCAAATCGGAGTACAGTAGTAGATAATGCAAACCTGCATGTTTGGTCCTAATCCAGAAGGTCCTATTTCCACTGGTTAGCATCAGTTACAGAAGATTTGGAAGACCTCTTGGCCTCACAAGCTTATGCTATCAGTATTAGTAAATTCAGTAAACAAAGGTCAAACTTAATAAACCAGCATAGGGAGAAAATCTTGATAATGTGAGGTGACCACCTAAGCATTTACAGCTTGAAAACTAAATAGGCAGCTATTCCAGTGTCATCATCTAAACATGCTGATCTGTTCATTACTAGCAGACAGACTACAAATAACAAAGTAGGCTACTTGCTTTCTAGTAAATTAATTTAATGTTTGCTATTTCTTCTTTGGAATACTCACATTCTGCAAGGCATTTATCTTTTACAGTAACAATGAGATACCATCTTTACTTTGGAGGCTAGAATAGTTCTTACATCAGAAGTGGATATTAAAAACCATCAGCTTCTTAAAGTGAAATGTAAAACTAAGAAATGGTTTATAAAGGATATTGTGATTGACATATGCAGGTGGTTGGTAGAGACATTAACGAAACAACAGATCAAGTCCTGGATGCTGTCTGCTAAAATTATAAATTATGACATCAATTCCCACAAAAAAACCACACACCCATAAAAGCTGTGACATTAAAAAGCAAAATACCTTGTCTGGTGGCTTCACTTTTTGATAGCTCTCTGTTTCAGTTATAGTAAGCTCTCCCGCAGGTCCGGAGAGGTGCTTTCCCTTCCAGGGGTGCTCTTTCTCTTGATCACCATTTTGAATGCTTTCTGTAATACCTGCCCTCCCCTCATGATACAGGAGATTGTTCTTTGGTGCTGTTCAATAACATGGTAGGCTCTGCAAATGCAAAAAACTTCACAATCTATTCCAAATCGTTTAGGAAGAAGCAGATGTATCAGCCTACCACAGAGATTCTTTTGCTTTCCAAACTTAGAAAGACATGGCTTAGTGTTTGGTCCCATCACTCCTTGTTGCTGTGACCAACATCTGAATGATGCCTGGAATGCTTGGAATACTCAAGATGAGAAGATCCTCCAAGATGTAAGGGCCAGTTCATCTCCTGCTTGGTTGTGGGTTTCAGAAAAAACAGCTTATATAGTAATTACTGGCATGTAAATGGGTCTATTGGTCAAAAGGAACCAACACCACTTAGAAATACTCATAATACAGCTTGCAGAACCCACCTAAGTAATCAGATTTAATTCATTAATTCTCAAGAGGTAAGCATTTGCCTCCTCCTGGCTCAGGAACAACCTTTGCCGAAAACCATCCAGATACAAGAAGAGTCATATCCTCCTGGAACTACTACTATAGTGCAGGAGAAGGAACTGGGTCAGAGTCTGAGCAAAAGCTGAAATCTGGGACTACAGCTTCGTATTTTCCTGGCGTTTTTCTCTAAGCTCTCTTGGGAAAATAGTCTTTTTTGTGCAGTAGGGAAAAAAAGAATTATAGTTCTCATAAAAACAAATACAGGCTCCTGCAAATCTAATTCACCCATTGCACCCAAGAGTAAAAGATCAGTGATCTGGATTTGATTAGCTGCTGTATATACATATATATATATCTATATAGCTATATATATTCAAATTTTTTTTTTAAATTCCTGTAGAATGGGCATTTTTTATGGTACACGCAACACCGAATTCCTTGGCTAGGTTGCTCAGAAGTTGCCTTTATCTCATAATAAAATTGCAGTAAGACTGCATGAAAGAGAATGAAGTATAAGCTGGTCTTTTCCTTCCATCTCAGGCACCAGGTTCTGCCAGTGCTCCAACAGAAAGGCTTGCATCAATTTATAAAGCAAGGCAAGAGAAGCAAAGCAGCAACTGACTGAACAAGACTAAATCACAACTTGCCTTTGAATCAATGAGCAGTGCCCATTAGCGAGCCTGAAGCCTGCAGAGAAAAGCTGCTCATTCCAGCAAGGATAGTTCTGTTTATGGCTAAACTGCTCAGTGGAATGGAGCCAGGGAGTGAACCCAGGCACCACGCTGCTGATCATACATGTTAATTAACTGATAGCCTTCACCCTGGGATGGCAAATTAGCACTCTCTGTGGCACAGTTCTCAGGATAGACTCCTCCAGGGACCATTCTCATTAGCTAGGTCAGACATCATCACCTGTCCTTTTGGAGGTAAGAATGAGATTTTTGCTGAATAGATACCAGTCAGCTCATGCCACCTAATTTCAGAACCCACCAACAGTCCCTAACCATGTTCAGCTTGCAATCTAACTGAGGTTCTCTATCACTACTCTCAAAAAATCCTTCTTTAAATAGTTTCTAAATTTACCAGAACCTACCTTATCCTAAGTCCATCAGCAGAGAATGGCCTTGATGGCTTTCTTAAACCTATACACTGTTTCATCATACACAGGACTTAACTGCTTTTCTTAAATCCTTAGAAAGCTCATATGCTCTGCTAGTTTGTCAGTGTTCTTACTGCAGTTGAAATCAGAAAAGAAGAAAATTCAAGTTTTGAAGTTGTAAATACTACATGATAACAAAAAGTGTCGATCAGAGGATTTCCACAAACCAGTTAGCAGCATGAGAGTTGCAGAAATATCAAACAGTACTACATTTCTTGGAGTCTGTATCAATTTTAACATTTAGGAATTTCTCCACAACTATGGGATATATGACCTTTTCCTGAGTGGAAGTATTTTCCTTCAGAAATAAGATAAATTGCTTTCAAATTTTTTTAGGTGAAACTTCCTGCCTTCTCAATTACCCCCAAAATCCAAACTTCACCTCAAAAAGCATACAGGCTCTGACTCCTCTGGCTGTTGCCTGCTTCTGTTAATGAGTAAGAACATTTCTTTGCTCAATTTATATGATATATTTGATGTAGTAGGAACAAGAAGCTACTGGATCACTTCAAGAATGATCAGAAACATTTTGAAATTCTTCCTGCTCCACCCTCCAAATCAGCCCAGAGGATCACCACACCACTCAGATGTGGTGACTCATAAAAGTCAGAAGTTTTCTGGCATATTACTCAACATGCAGTCACTGCTATGATGCAAACATTGCTCTCATCCCCAACCACTGCAGAAGAGATCACTATCCAGACATAAAGAAGAAATTTTCCAACAGAACAGAGCTCAGTAACATGGAATCTGGATATTAGCACAATTTTATTCCCCATCATACAGTCACTGCTGAACAGTAGAGGTCAAAAGCACAATTTTAGAATAAACCAACAGTTTAGCATGTGATAATTAGTCATGGAAGGTACCTATTTCCTTCCATTGACCTTGGAGAATGCCTACAAAGTAGCAAGGATAATTAACTAATATGTTTATATCAAAGAATAAAATTACCAAATAATCTATCTACACTTTCGTGAACTTAAATATTACAATAATTAACAAATATATTTCTTTGTTAATAATAAGTACAACATTTCATCCAACTTAACTTATTTTCTTGTATTTGCAACTGAAAAAGAACTAAATGGCAAGAATGTGATATTTTGTGGAAAGTGTCAGCTTTCTGCCAGCCTGCACAGTCTGATCAACTCAGTTTTTAGAAACCTATGAAAGTTTGAAATTAATTTAGAGAAATAGAGATAAACCAAGCCAAACAATAACAAAATCACCAAGCTTCATATTCAATTCAAGTTAAAAGAGCTAGACTGTCATACACAAAGGAATGAAAAGCCAAAGTCAGATATCCTAGAAATGATTCTCAAGTAGAAACACCTAAAGGGTTCCTGTATCCTATATCCTAAAGAGTTTCTCCAAAGGTAAGCTGCTACAGCTATGCAGTAGTGATCCTCAGTAAAAGGGTCTCTATCATACTCAGATTTTGACATAAAGGATAAAGAAAAACAGAAGTTTGCATGGAGACTTTATAGCAACCTTGAGTACCTGAACAGGGCCTACAGGGAAGCCGGAGCATGACTCTTCATCAGGATTAAAGAGTAATGGGTACAAATTGAAAGAAAGGGAATTTCGGTTAGATACTAGGAAGAAATTCTTTACTCTGAGGGTGGTGAGACCCTGGATCAGGTTACCCAGGGAAGCTGTGGATGTCCCAAACTTGGCCATGTTCAAGGAAGGTTAGATAAGCCCTTGAGCAGCTTGGTCTAGTGTCCCTGCCCATGACAGCAGGGGTTGGGACTAGATGATCTTTAAGGTCCATTCCAACTCCTTAAAATTCTGTGATTCTATGATATAAGCAAGTAGACGACTACATCCAAATCTCTGAACGTGCTGAAAGATCAAAACAATGTCAAATTCCAATAAAAAAATACTGATATATTGTAAACTACATAAAGAGCAAGCTTGTTACATTCTGGACGGTTTTAACAACTGAAGGAAGAAAAGGAGTCACTAGGCTCATGCCATTGTCATGTTGCATTCAGCTACATCTACGCTTCTGGTGAGGCCCAGAGCATGTCCGTTCTGGTGTCCATGGCATCATGGAGGCCCCCAGACACTGCCACGGGAAAGCCCTCCACAACAACCCTGGGGCCATGTCTGACCCCAGCCCTCACACCGTGCCTAATCCTGACACCCCCCGTGGGCCAATATCCCAGTGCAGCCTGTTCCCTTCCCCAGGAAGATGCCCAATCCCTGGGGCTGCCCTGGTCCCCCCCAGATGCCCTGTTCCTGGCTGGGGTGGTGGGACGGGGCTGGGCTGCCAGGTCCTGCCCTGCTGCCCTGGGGAGCCTGGTTTTGTGGGACCTTGTCACTTCTGGACCCCTAAATCTTGTTGTTCCTCTGTCTATTCTCAAAATCCATTCCTTTCCAGCACCAACGGTAAAACATTGCTTTAAGTGTTCTGCAAAGTGACTCCACCAAACAGACGATGGAGCTCTGTGATGTGTTACACATCCGCTTAGTTCAGCTTGGAAATACTAGTTTCAAGTAACAGCACTTGAGACTTCTGTCGGTATCTTACAGATAAGTTGAGTCATGTCTGGCTCAGGCACTGCCAGTCAGAGGGAAGAGGCTGTGGGCAGGAGGGTGCTCTGAGCACACACTGCCTCCCTTGCCAGGCACAGCTGACTGCTGAAGCATTGTGGCACAGTCAGCACAGTGCAGGCTCCCCTTGTGCCATCTCTGCCCCACCAGGAGACAAAGATTCCCAGCGGAAGCAAGTCACAGGCTGGGATGTACGTAAGCACCAAGGGAACAGCTGCCCAGATGTGTGGCCTCAGCCTGTGCTCATGTACCTGGGCAGCACAGCTACTGACAACACCACGCCTGTGGTACCGCGAGTTTCAACAGCTATTCCCTCAGGTAAAATTTGAGATGGAACAACACATTCGTAAAGGATAAACCAGCTTCCATGCGGTAAGCCAGTGTGGACACTGAAAAGCTTTGGCAGAGGGATTTTTCAGCCTTCTGCTGCATTCTGTGAGAAACATAAGGTTCTCACAGAAACTAGGCAAAATACTGTTAAGAGTTTTTGTAAACTATTTCTCTATCTTTGCACCTGTTGTTTGTCAAGGAATTGTTATGATATCCTAACAAGAAATATTTTGAAATGGGTGTTCTGTGGATTGACCAATCACCCTGATGGGTGGTTGGTCAGAGGTCCAATAATCCTTTGCCATGTTGGCAACTCAACTTATAAAACCTGATTTATAATTAATTAAATAAGCCATTTTCTCTGGACTCTGGTGTTGTCCTTTCTCCTCGTCCCGGGCTCAACAGCGACAAGCCAGGATGTATGAGACCTCTGAAATCACACCTTCAAGATGCAGTGCGGGCAAACAGAGTCACCCTGTTGATGCACGACAGCTGGAAGACTGCGTAGATAACACAGTGATCCCTCCTCTGAGCAGTTTGCAAAGTTAAATTAGTAATGTCTACAGAGTGAGCAATGGAAGAAGTAGTAGGCTTTAATTTACAGCTGATGTCAAAATTAGAAAGCAATCCAAAAACCTGGGTCTTAACAGAATGTGAGTGCACTGAAAAGTAGAGCAAAATTGTTGGAAACAAGATAATAATGGAAGATATATAACAGCAAATGCCTAGATTATTCTCACCCATACTTTGTATCAACTCTTAAAGCAATTTTTCAAAATTATGTATAATAATAAAGTAAAACACAGTAATAAGGGCAGGCTGCCAAATAGCACTTACAACACAAATCAAAGGACTATGCTGGAGCACATATTAAAATTTAAACCTTTCTTTTGCTGCTTATATGACAGTACTGTGAGAAAGACAGAAATGGAAAACTTTTGTCCCTAATTAAAACTCCCCGATGAGATGCAAATCGTTAGAATTTCATACAAAGCGTTGTTGCAGCAAGACAGTAATGAAGATGGGTTTTGGTATAACTAAGACAAAAAGGACAAGGAGTTAAAGATAGACATTTGTCATTGCAGATAACAGGATACTTTTAAGCTGGTTTAATGCATGTATATACTTTATGATACCAGGGTAAAAATCATGCTGAGGGCACAAATTCTCCTGCCTTTTCCAGAATACTAGGATACAATGCAATGAGCAGAAAAATAGAGGAAAAAGGAAAAAAGAATCTTCATTTTTTTCAAGCACCTCTTCAGTGCTAGTAGGTATATGCCAAAAAGATACCTGGGTCCTTCTGCATGTGTGCTGTAGTGCCTGGACACATTTTCTGAACACTGTTTAATTTACTAATATAGACATAGCTATGGAATTCATTGCTCTGAAGTCACAACTAATTTGGTAACGTACCATAAGCCAGAGAGGTTCTGTCTGTTTGCTTATTATTGCAGCAAGTACAAATCCACCAGGAATAACAGACACTTCCACAGAATTAAAGAGGTAGCATCCTGAGTGGTCCACATGGAAATGAATGCAATAATGGCTTTGCAAAACGTGTGTGAAATCAGAATTCTAATCAAAACCATTCTTCAAAGTTTTCTGTCTCTACTAGTTTCCAAAATTGTCTTGGTGTGTCAAGAACCACCGAGACAACCTGTAATCTGCCAGGCTAGTCTTTAACATTTTATGTGTTCTCCTGAGAAAAAACATACCATAAAAGGTTACTCTAGAAATAAAGCTCAAAATGACAAACAGTATTTAGCACGTTGCAGAAATATTCTTTTGAAATACTAAGATAACTATACTTTTAGGCTTCTGAGTTCAAGGTCAATTCTTGCGATGCAAGTTATGAACCATATGAAAAAGCTTTTCATGACAAAATGACTGACCCCTGTGTTTTTTTATTTGGAACAGTAAGACAAGTTTGAAATGTCCAAATGTTGGCAGAAGATTATTTTGTTTTCGTATAGCTAGGTAAATTTTGTAGATCACGAATAATGGAATCCTGTAAGTGTGTACTCTTCCTTTGTTTAAGGTAGGGCTTGTGGGCAGAACTGAAGCACAGGAGTGTTGTAGCACCACTAGTATTGTTGCTATTGTACTGCATAGAAACAAAAGTTAAAAATAATGCTCCTTGCTAATTCTTGACACTCACAAATGCCTTAGTACTGGTTACAATGATAGTTCCTGGTTATGTCAAGCAACAGTAGTCAAAAGAATTGAAAAGCAAACTTCTACTGATTGTTAACTCATAAGATTCTGGCTTTTAATCATAAAGATGGAGTAGTTTTTTTGTAGTTCAAAGGCATGTCTGCTCCAACTTCACTAAGAAACTCTGGTAGAAATAAATTTTGCAAATACCCACATTTCTGCACCCAGTACTGGCTACTGAGTGCTTAATTGCATTTGAGTACAAAGAGAATTAATTTCTTTCCACAGATACGTTTCTGTATTGCAATATCTAGTTCTAGTTCGTCTTATGTTTTTCTAGAATAACAGAGGTCACAAGGGTATTTCAACACATGAATCACAATCCAATTCACATTTGATCTTCTATTTACCTGGAATTTTTAGGCAAGCTTCTTAGAGCTTAGAAGGCATTTGCATCACACCTTTGCAATACTTCTGATATGGAGGGTTGGCTATGGCAAGATGAAAGAATGGGTATGAGCTTCAGAAAAAGTGTACCACTTTTTTTTTTGATTACAGAAAGATGGAACTTTCTGTGTCTGCCAGCTAAATAACTGTTTTTTAAAACACGCCATAGCACTTTTCAGACTGGTTTACTCTTTTTGATGAATGTTTTTTGGATGTTGCAATCTTTTGAGATCCTTGTATATATGGAAATACCTCTAGTTCTAGTCTTGTTCAGTGTCTGAAGTAGATCTCCATTCTACACCTACCATGAAAAGAAGTAAGAAGATTGTTCTGGTAGAGTGGTGCACAAGTCCAGTTCCCTGCATAGTTTGTGTGGCATGGTGTTAGATGCAAACAGCTGATGAATAGATGCTCTACACCTTCATATTTAATAGAAAATGCACAGCCTGATTTTACAAGCTTTCTTAACAGTGAGCTAAAGAAAAAGAAAACAGATACCAGACAAATTGTAATTATCAGTAGTACATGATATAAGCTCTCATTTCTAGCCTGATGGGAGTCTGTGTTGTGTTGTGGACCTCTGTGGGTCTGACAATAATTTCTAGTGTCTCAGCAGGGCTATTGTCAATAGGCTTATATTTGCTGCACATGAGCCCACATGTCCACCAGAAATAAGACCACATATAGCTAATGATTTTAAAAAACATTATCGGAATTGGTTTTCTGGTGGGCAGACTGGTAATTCATCATATCTGTTATGCTTTATTTTCTATATTATTCTCTGTAATTTTCTGAAACTCAATAATTGGCAATTTAGGAAAATGCAAACACAACTGAAACAAAATGAGTCCTGTAGTTTGTTGCCAGAACTATTTGGAGTAGTTACCTAGCATTAATTACATGAAGCATGTTTGCAAAAATAGCCAACTGTGTAACACCAGAAATGGCAGAAAAAAAGACAGAAAAACTTTTCGGGCTCTTCCTTTTTTATAGAAAATCTTACACGTTTTTTTAGGACCAGCAACCCACTCTAAACCTTCTCAAAAGGGCAGGATTTGTAGTAATGAAAACCACCTTTTACTAGACCAGATTGACACATCTGGGAGATACAGGTGTTTGGGCACCTCAAATACAGGTCTCAAATAGCAATTGCAGCCTTTAAAGAAGAATACAAGTTGAGAATATACAAGCTGCATGCCTGAAGTTGCATATCCCAGGCCATCTGAGAGATAAAGGTGACAAGTATAAACTGATTTTAATAAAAATATGAGTGGCTGCACCAGGCCATAGCAGAGCTCTGTGTTTAAATCAACATCCTCTTAAGTAATGGCCCATACCAAAGAAAGTTCCCCTGGCTGCTCATGTTCCATTATCACATTCTACCTTAGATGATAAAAAAATTTTAAATGTAATAAATATACTAATTAAAATTCTACTTAGACTGAGGATACCTCACAGAAAAATGTGGGTAAAAGTTCACTGTGATTACAGTGCAAGTTTAAAAATTCAAGGCAATTTTGAGGGCTGAAATAAAACACAGCTCTATCAGTTTAGATAAATACTAGCAGTAAGATAAATAGTAACTTCTTAGCAATGGAATTACACATCATTAGAGTCTCATATCTTGGTCTTAGTTGACCATGGGTATTTTATCCTTAATCAAGAAATATACTATTACTGCTAATATCCAAAATATAACTAAATGTTTGGATTCTGACATACTCAGAGTAGTTAAGAAAACAATCAAGACAAAAAAAGAAAGAGCACGGAACTGCTGTGCACTAACATTCTCGATCCCTGTCAGAAGAGCACCAGACCCACCTAGTGGAATTTTCCTTTATTACAATGACTCTAAAATGCCATCTTGTAAGCGATATCGCAATATATGCTGCTTGGTGGGAAAGCTGATATGTGTTATTGCCACGGAATCACACAAGTTAGGGCTGGGGAGATTCCTGCTAGGTTTCTTCCTGTCACGCAGGACTATTATGCTGGTTTTCACCTACCTTAAATTTATGAAAAAATGATGTTTACACCGCTCATTTAGAGAGACAGTATTTTCTAATTTTTCATATGTCATGAACTTTTTTTTCCCTCTAACTAAATTAAATGTGTAATTTTTGTGTAATCTTATTTTTTAAGCAATTGAATACATTACTCTGAAAACTATCTGGTTTTAAACTTCAAACCTATAAAGTTCTGTCGCGTTCCTTCTGTAGTCCATAGCAGTATGGTAAGCAGTATTAAATTCTGTTACTGATATCTTTTAAACTCTCTGGTGAACTTTTTCTGTCTTCTTCTCAACTCCCTGAAGCACATACTAGTATCTTTCCGGGGATATGTGCAAAACTGTACTAAGATCATGCACAGAAATATCAAGGACACTTAAAAATATGTTTTGATAACATGCCTTTTTATAACTGCAAGCTATTTTTTATTTTAAATTAATCTCAGGAATATGGGCAGGAGTTGCTGATTCTGCATGTATGACTCCTCTGTTTTCAGAACACAGGAAAGCATAATCAGATTTCATTGATTCTTTGCCATATACATACTTTTTGTCTAAGAGAACACTAGAAAAATGTTTATACATTTTCTAGGCCTCAAATGTAAAGCAGATTTATTGGTTGAACCAGCAAGACATGCAGAGCTATACTTTCTCAAGTGCTTGGTTTGACTGCTGAACATAGAATAAATATTTATTATCTTGCTATGACGCTTACAAATTATCATTCTATATAAAATTTATCCTTAGGAAGTGCAAATCGGTCCAAATCTTTAGGCATAGCTGTAAAGAGCACAGCCCTTATAAGATCAGGTCTGTGCTATTTGAATGGGATTTATCTCGCCTGAATAAAAAACACAAGTCCTGGACAAAGCACAGGAATTTAAAAAGGAAATTGGAAAAACTGTTTTATATGGGATTATTCTGGACTGTTTCAGAAAAATGACATAGTAGAAAAATGAGGTTAGTTACTTGAGACGTTCTTTCTATCATAACTAAGAGTGGATTTAAAAAGACATGGTAGTTTTTCTCTTTTGTGATACAAATGCCGTAGAAGTACGAGAGACATAGCTGCAGGACTGAAAAAAGCCAGACATACGATACATGATGTTCCTAAGGAGTAGGCAGCATTTAGCAGTCTGGTACATCCAGTGGCTGTTAATGATAAAATGTGTTGGTATACGATGGTGTGCTACAATTACTTTCTCAGAACACACCGAGACTTTCCAGTACGTTTCCTCAAGTGAGAAACAGATTTCTAGGGGAAACAGGTTTCATCTCAGGAGTTTTGATACTGGGACTATTTTTTAATTATTATTTTTCCTGAATATCACAATTTTAAGTCAATAATTTCTATTGTATTTTCTCGAGTACAAAGCCAAGTAGAGATTCAGAGCAATATTCATCTTACGGCATATAAAATGTCCCCAACAAAGACCTCAGTACTCATATAAAGGTCTCTTTAATTAACAGGGAAAAATAGGCACCTTTAAGGCATGACTCATTTGATGTAATTTAAGCATTTGCTTTAGGACTAGATGAACCGCATCAGAGAAATGGCTGCATAGCTTCAATGATTATAGCAAGAAGCTAGACAGGTATCTCCTATGACTGAGTTGTAAATATGAATTTCACTGATATAGTCAGAAACGGAAATTTTATCCTTTCATAGATCCTTCTTTTGCTAAAGCAGAATACAATTTAGCATGTTCAATACAGGTCAAAGAAAACAATAATGATTTCATTCCAGTTGTCTGCAATTTCAAGTGATCACCTAGGTGTATAAAATACATTTTCAAGATTTTTTAAATATTTAAATATTTTAAAATCATATAGAATTTCAATTGCAATTTAATTTTTAAAATATTTTTAATAAATTTCTAAATTTTCTTTTCATAACTGTCATACAGTTATGAAAAGAAGTGTCTTTTTCTTAAGCCAATTTATTTTAGTAAAAATAAAATAATCTGGAAAGTTACCAGTATATCCATGATTGCATAGTGTAGGACCAGTCATCACAAGAAAGTTAAAAATTAACACATGCATAGGAAAAACATAGGGTTTTCCAACACTGTAATGTCTACCTTCCACCCACTTAATGAGTAGAATGTGTAAAATAAGTAATTAATATAATGAACAGATGAAAGACACAGTTATGAATTTTGCCCAACAGTGCCCTTTACTTGGAATAATTTAGTAAAGTTGTCCTGTAAACCCTTTTGAACTTGAAGCATTTTGGGAACAGCTGGTTAGAAGATGCACTCTAAAATACCAATAATGTAACAGGGTTCTTCTGCTTATCCATGAGGAGAGAAAGTGGTTGAGTTAAAGCTCTCTGAGAATATCGTTAGCCTTGTTTTTTCACTGCTCGTGCTGTAACACCATATGAAGGCTGGCAGAAGTCTTAAAAAATAAAAGCCAGGGGAGGGAGGCCATAAGCAAATTAAAAGTAAGGCAAGAAGCAGATCAGGATAAGTATACATTAAATTATATAACCCTGTTAAATGATAGTGAAATGCTTTTTTTTTTATATTGCTTTGTATACAGCTTTACATATCAACTGAACACCTCATGGTATTCTACTGCCAGAGACACTTGAGTGGACCCATTTAAAACATTCCCAAGAGCCTCATGGCAAGCAATGCACTCAACAAGCATGCTGGGTTACTAAAATACCAGTAAGTTTTATGAGGAGGTACAGAAGAATTCCAAATTTTCAGCTGCTGGCGAGACAGCTTTGGTGAAAGCACTGAAGGTATAAGGCCTCCAGGTATGGCCCAGAATGTACGTTGCACTGACCAGTGTTTGTTCTTTCTGTACCAAGACTACTTACTTTTGGCATGTCAAGATTAGAAAACAGGATTAGGAACTCAGGTGGGAGACTCACAGTGAGAGCAAACAAAGTTCTGAAATGTTTTAATGGGAGACTGCCCTTGAGAGAAAAAAGATGAAGCAGAAAACAAAATGAACAATGAAAATAATTGATTTCCCACAGTATTTTTCAAAGCCAAGTGTCAGCTAGCTTCTGAAATAAATAAAACATGCTATTACTTATTATTATTTTACTAGTTGCATGTAAAAACTGACTGTGGGTATTGTCACTAACACTCATCTCTCTTACAATTCAATAAAAGATTTGTTATACAGAGATAGCTCTTTTGACCGATACTTGGGAAAGATTTTGGTATCTTTTCCTTTTTTTTTGTTTTTCTGTTTTGTAATATTTTTCTTTTTACTTGCAAGACATCAGGAGGACATGACAAAGACTAAATCCAAGTACAAGATTTCACATATTCAGAATCATGTGTTGTGATTCTGATGACAGATTTCTGCAGTTATCAGTAAACACATTTCTGACCCTCCTATTCATTTAAACTTACCTTGACATTTTCCCATCAGAAGATTTATATTTCAGAACGTCTAAGTCTATTTAGTGTTTTGATAATTGCTACAAGCACAGTCAAACAAAATAAGTGTGTTTCAGGACCAAATAAAATTCTTCATTTTCGTATTAATTGGTCTGTGGTAAATTATCAGCAGCATCTTCCTTGATTCCTCGTAGAAAAATGCAGCAGCTAATTCCATACTTATACAAAAGAAAAACTTAGGTTAACACAAAAAATGGGATGCTAAATGCTGATGCTTATGGAAATATAACAAATTGACAGCAATAAACACAAAATCTCAGCCATTTTGCTTAACAGCACCTCCTGCAAAAGAGTGAGGGGGTTTTATCCTTGACACATTGGAATAATCTGTGTTAAATCCCTGGGGAAATGCAGAGAAGATATCAGCCAGATTGCTTCTCTTCCTTATCTGAATTCCAGAGACCATTAGAAATCTCATGGTGAAAAGCTGAAGTACACTATATCAAAATCCACAGGAAAATACTTTGCTGAGAACCTCATCTTAAATGAAACATCTCTAAAGAATCTTTTGTAAACTCCTAAACTCTTTCTCACATCAAGGCATTCTTGACACAAATGTCCTCACCTAAAACGCTCTCCAATGTTTTATTTCTTTTATAATATATGACGTGGTCATCTCTCATATTCTCTGTAAATCATCATTTTGATATACCATAGTATTGTTTATTAATAACACCATAAAAGTACCGAGAGAAACTATAATTTTTGATCCTATTTTAGAGAGTGTTCTAGGAGCTCGCTATCAAAACTTGAGTGATTCTCTGATGCAAAGGGTCAGCAAGCTGATTTGACTAAAGGAAAACAGAGAAAACTTAATTGTGAAAGCAATTTTGAATATTTGAAACTCTCTATGTACTTGTGTAGTCATTTGCTTCCATTTTAAATAGACATAAAATAAGGACTTTAATCTTTTTTCTGTTTTATATGATACTTAGATACTCTGTGTTTGTTTCTTCAAAATGCATTTCTAGTCATTCTTGCTAAGCCCATTAGCATCTAATGGCACTTGTTTCTGACTTTTGACATCTCATCCTTGCATATAACTCCCTCATTTACTACTAACTCTCCTCAGTTCTCAGTTTCCTCTTTCCCACGCTTCAGTTCTAGCGAATTTCCAAAGCCAACCACTCCATATGCTTAGAGGCATATTAAACTTCTGTCAATTTTTTTCTCTCACATTGTCACATCTTATGGTTCTGATTCCCAGGGAGCCACAAATTAACAAAAAAAAAATGTTCACAGATCAGAGCAGATAACCTAAAATAATGAACTTTTTTTGGTAGATGTCATGTACTAACCTAAAATAATGAACTTTTTTGCGGTGGATGTTATGTACTAGTGCTACTGTGTACTTTGCTATTAAAAGCAGGTAAGAAGAATTATTTCTNAGCAGATAACCTAAAATAATGAACTTTTTTGCGGTGGATGTTATGTACTAGTGCTACTGTGTACTTTGCTATTAAAAGCAGGTAAGAAGAATTATTTCTGCTTGCAAATTGTTGCTCAGCTTCAACTAAAGAAGCAGCATAGATCTATCACTTCTCTTTAATAATGTAAATTTATGAACTAACCTGGTGTTTTGCCATCCATCCTCCTCAGCTATGGCTTTGATGCTTATCTATTGCTTATATAAATCTTACATAAATTTAACTTATAAAGCAGGAAGCATAAACTACCTTGCATTTGGTTATGTTCACTGAAAACACAGTAGAACCATATTGCGTGTGGGAACACAAATGTTTTAAATACTTAGCTCTGCATAAGTCTTCTTGTGCTTTATATGTTCACATGAGTGCATATGCATTTCTTTGTGGCTTACTGGAGGGGAAAGTATTTTAAAGTATGACATTATGACTGTGTTTTCTGTTTTCAAGCAGATCATGCATGTAGAAGAGGAGATGATGAAAAAATCCTTTTGATGATAGAGACTCAAAGACAGTCATTAGAAGCTCATCTGCAACTATGCTATAGAATTATTATTGAATCTATTATTTTAAAGGGTGGCATGAAGTCCAGACCCTGAGAAAATCAGGATGGCCACGTGCTTGGCTGATGCCTCAAGAGTGATAAAAAATGCTATTTAGAAAACTGATATATATGTCCTTTACTGATGAGTGTGTTCATACAACCCGATTAGCTCAGGCAGGTTCTGATCCAGCTTTCAATACATGAAGAAAAGAATAACTAAGGTCTAACTATATTTTTTCCAGTAGCTTCTGTCATTAGTGCATGTGAATCAGGTACTTAGTTCATCGATTAAAAAAACACAGATAAAGCGTTCTAATAGATTTGAAACTGATTTTCTGTTTTGAACCCCATAAAACTAGAACTATCTCTAATTTTCTGTTAACAGACTCACAGATTTGCAACAGCTATGTTGTAATTCATTATCTGAATAACATTTTGAATATCGTTGCACAAAGAAACAAGTTTAAACTGCATTTTCTCAAATTATTTTTCAAATTACACTAGTGCATTCAAATGCATACACATACTGCTTTTGGATGAATACTGCATTTTCAAGATCTCTACGTGGTACAAAGAATATTCTTTAAAATAAGCAATGAGTAAGAAAGTACAAACTGAGGTAGGAATATAAAACAGGAGTTAAATGTACATAACCTTGCAATGTCTTGATCATTATGAAAGGGATCACAAATACCTGCCAATAACTATTTCAAGGATGTAAACATTTGGGCTGCCAGTGTGTTATTTACATCTATAGAAAACTCATAACTGGAGATAATGGTATGTAATTTTGAAATAATACAGACTGAATATGACAGGTTTCTCCGCACCAACAGCTATTAGAATTGTGTATTGCCCTTTATGGAAAGTGACTGAACCTTATTCCTTTGAAATTTAAAAATGCTGAAGGACAAAAATCCTTGAAGATGACTTTAAGGACTCAAGCCCTCTTGGCTGTAGGCTGCAATAGAACCTTTTACAGTTGAGTAAATACTTCGTTTCCCCTCAGCTTTATTGTTTCAAAAATTTTTGACCTTACTTCTATTAATAATCTTGGTATAATACTTTTCAGTCTTTTTTGAAATCCAGGACTGTATCTGTATGATACAAACGCAGTGGATCGCAGAGATATCCAAAGTAGCTCTGAACAATGTGAGACAGGAGAATCAAGCAAAAGACCCAGGGTAAGGCTGCTGTCCTAATTCTGGCACATTAATCACACTGAAAGGTCTATATGGCACAGCACTGCATTGGCTCTTGCACCTTAGAACGTTAATAAAATCTGCTATAGAAGGAAAATATTTCTAAAATATTTCTGATCTTCAAAATCTTTATAGTCAAAATGACTTCCATACAGTCCTCTTTACCTTTAACTTTTGAAATCGGTTGCAAACAGAAGACAAATCATGCTAGCCGAGATCTGATACACTTGGGAATTTTAATTGGAAATACCAACTCCTCACAATATCCTAGAAATCAATGTAGAAGCAGAAAAAAAAAAAAGATTTAAGAAGATTTTAAAGAAGAAATATTTCTCCTTTGCACACTACTAACACAGTATTCTTTTAAAAAGCACCAAAATAGTACTGCAGTCCTTGAAAACATTATGTAATAAATTCTGCAGCTTTCTTTCTTTGCAAAAAGGGGATATTTCTTTACGATTTTTATCATGCAAAATTACTTCAAAGTAAAGGCCGAAGCATTAGTTTACAACTTTAACACAATCATGTTCTTGTTTGCTTTTATCTATCATCACCCTCAAGTATTTTATATTGACCTTCAATCAACACAGTCTGTTTTAAAGTGCCTTAAGCTAAAACTATGAGAGGAAGGTTTTGTGGGCAGAAAATGCAAACATTTCAAACAAACAATTTATTCCAGCCCAAGTATCACAAATATTGTCTACAAAATAAAAATAAAATACCCATAATGAAATCATTTAGAGCAACTATCTTTTACTACAATAGAATTCTTGTTGTAATGAAGGATGCCATCCTAAGCCTGCACATTTCAGAGGTCAAATTCAAAATAGGATGTGTATAAAATTTCTAAATTAATATCAGCTTGATCTGAAAAAGGACATTATTTAAAAATAGAAATCCAATTTCCTTGCTGGCTCATCAACACTTAAAATGTTAACCTGGTAAAATATAATCCTTTATTCAGGCCTCTTCTAAGCTACTGAAGGCAGAACAAGTTGTTGCCTAGGACAACAAAATATTTAGTGACTGTATTTCATCTGTTTTTGTAGAGAACTTGTGGGGTGGCAGAAGAGGTTATTTTCCAGTGGTTTTAAAGGAAATAAGTCTATTCTACTCCCTGGAAAGGAGATCACATTCTGAAACTTGAAATATGAACCTTCTGATAGAACACTGAGATTTTAGACAGAAAATCAAATGATAAGCCAATTTATTCGTTTCCTGAAAGGAGAAAGATTTTGTTAGCATACTTCAGAGACAGTTCTCTCTCTGGCAATAGGTAGAGAAGGTTGCTTTATAATGCAAGATAATTTTTTTATTAAATCAATCATTTGTGCTACCTAGTGTGTTATAGGACAAGAAAATGATCCTGCAGATGAAACACAATAGGTGCTAAAATTGCTCAGCTTTGATTATTAGTGCTAAAAATGGCTGCCAATCACTACCTGATTATAATTTGTTTTGAAGAGAGCATGGGGGAAGGGAAGGAAAGAAATAAAAGAGAAAAAGAAGGGGGGAAAGCTCTGATTTTAAAAATTCCAAAGCAAATGCTTGCCTCAGAAAAGAGAGAAAAGTAATTGCTATCTGCAAATTTCAATATTATTGCTATAATATAAGGAAATAATAGAATCAGGGAAATTACTTCAAAGTACTTATATTATGTCTTCTACTTAAATAACATGCAGTGCAAAATGACATCAGATGGATTACAAAAGAATCATTATACAACCAAAAAAAGAAATTTCATAATATTGTTCACAGTGCAAATGTCTCCTCTTTCTTTCTTTACCATACTGTATTGTAAACTGAATAAAGCACTGCATTTGAACTAAAAGAAGTGTTTTTCCTCCCACTTCTCCTGAGTCTGGGCACTGCCATGATCCAAAGTGGGAGTGGGAAGAGGTAAACAGAAGATGTTTAAAGGAACTGCCATGGTTTATGTCATCTTGTGATCTTTTGCAGTAACAGTATAGAGGACAGAGAATGATGTATTTAAAAAGTATTTTCTTTAGCATGAGGAACAGATGGAATTTTGCACATGAAATCACTCCAAGGCTGTAAGATCACTACCTATGCAAAATGTTAAATGCAGAAACTGTACAGAAGAGCTAAATATGTTATGAAGTTAAAATACTGGCACATGGATTTGTTGAGGATACAGAGCTTCCAATGAGATTTCTAGAGACAGCCACTGCAATACTACAACATAACAACAGTTTCTAAATTATAAGTAACATCCACAGTAATTTAAGAACTGAGTGAGTAATGGAGATGCTATCAGCATTCAAAACAGAAAGAGTCTGACTTCAGAAAGAATAATTTTCAAATGCAAGATCCAAAGGAACAAATTTAATACATTATTGCAAATGTTAAGTATTTAATTATTGCAAGAGAAACAGATATGCATTATTGAAACCATTTTGAGACCTCTGTGGGTGCCCTAGATAAAGGAAATTTACACAACTACTGTATACAGGGAAAAAATGCTACTTGTATAATATCCCATGGCTTTTTTTGTACATTTAATGAACCTACTGATCCAGTTTCAAAGGGAAATAGAGTAATTCAGTTATCCTTTGTATTTGCAACCATAGTGGCTAACACATATTAATGGAATCCCATTTACAGCATTGTCCTACTAATGCAGGAGCAACTGAACAAATCCATATACATCTTACCTCATGAAGAAATAATGCATCATGATGAAAGCTATTCAGTTCCATACTCATCTTCAGAGTTTTTGATACGAAACATATGAACAACTCCTCTGTTCTCAAAAGCATGCTTAATATTTGGTCATATATATATATATATATATAAATATAT
Source organism: Rhagologus leucostigma (assembly GCA_013397725.1). Classification (NCBI taxonomy): domain Eukaryota; kingdom Metazoa; phylum Chordata; class Aves; order Passeriformes; genus Rhagologus; species Rhagologus leucostigma. The sequence goes on from VZTD01001533.1 coordinate 2,733,813, forward strand.
ATAAATTAGGATAGCTTTGAAAACTAAGCAAAAGAATTTGAATGTATATTGAAAGTTTCCTTCATGTTTTCTCACACAAACCAAGGCTGTCTATTACCCATTTGAAAAATGTAGTTATTTAATATAAAACCCACCATAAATGTAGTAGAAAATGTTTTCCTGAATGTCTTAATGCATCGTATACACAGACTACTACTCTACTAGTGAGTGAGAAGACCCAAAGTTCAGTCTGCCTGGCAGAGAATTTTAAAGATTCTCATTAAAATTTCAGAGGCTAGAAAGGTCTGTTCCTTAGCAAAAGAGGCACATTCGTTTTTTGCAGGATGTCAGAGATATTCTCAAGCATTTTATGCTACCTAGAAACTTTGAAATACAAGACTTTTGGTTTTGCACCAGTACATCAACATGGTTGTCTCGAAAGAAGTATTGGTTCACATAAATTAACTTCAAGAACTTGATCAAGTACCCTAGTAATATGCTTCCACAAGTTTGGAAACAGTGAACAAAGAAAAAGTCATACAGACAATTTTCTACTCTCCACAACGATAGAAGATATTTTTAATAACAAAATACCTAATGACTTGAGATCCCACAGCCTACTGCTAGTGCAGCCTCATGGTCTTGAAAGCTCTTCTGACCATCAAAATTGTTGGTGCCATTTAGAAAGCAACCACAGGAAGAGCTATGGGCAACTTTATCGATCAGCAGTGTTTCCAGGAGATCAGAAAGGACTGTGGCTCTAAACACTCTTAGTTCTTTTCAGTGATATGAAATCTAGCAGAGGGCTCTGAAGCAGAGAGGAAAAGGAACAGGAGCTGTAATTCTGCAGTTTCAGTGTCTGAGAGTATGTTTCATTCCTCTTCCAAAACTGTCTCTGCAGAGTGGCACACTTGGGAAATTAAGTAACAACAAGAGGAGTCACAGAGCAATTTTTCAAACAGAATCTGAAGGACAGCCCTCCTAAGAAAAAGACATCCTTTTCATGCTAGATAGCACGGGAAATTAAGCTGTCAAGTGAGCACTGTACAAAATTCATCCATTTGATGAGTACTACCCAAGCAAACTGTGGAGTTCCTATCTGCTTTGCTGGAGTAGATGAAAAGGCTGCTGAGCAAGACACTAACCTGATCAAGGTATCTGAATGCAGTATGTGCAGTAGGTTTAAGTTCTTTAAGCACAGACTATGAGATGTATAGACAATGTAGGTGTATTAGTCAGCTAAGTCCTTATGACAACTCTGAGAAGTAAATTCGACACAGTGGCTTCCATAACTTAGACCTATAGGCTCAAGCTAGATATGTATAAAGAAATTCTGACTTTGAAATTAACCATGTATCATTGCCACCCTGTGACTGTACTGGAGCTGTAAAGAGAAGGACCAGAAAGATACAGAACAAAGATTTCTGGATGTCTGAAATTACTAAATGATGTAAGACTCTCCAGTTTGCAAGTGAGACCATTGAATGGAGAAATGATAGAAGTGTTTTAAATGAGCCACAGCACAGAAAAGGTAAATAGAGAAGGAATTCAAAGATGAATTTGCTGAGCTGCTAGCAGCAATGTTGTAACTTTTCCCTTAAAAACTTGTTAACTGAGGGCTGGAGTGACAAAATTGATGCCAATTTTTGAAAAGAGTTTAATGGAAGTTCCACGCCTGTCCCAGGTGAAATAGCAGGAAATTAAAAATGCATACTAGTAATGGACACATGAATAAAGACAACAAAGAAGAGTTAATGTGACTGCATGTAAGCATACCTCATATCTCAGGAGCCTGTTCGTGTTCCTTGAAGCAGTCAAAATCATGCAGAGAAGGTTAATGATTTGCTTGATCTGCTTGTTTGCCTGAATTTCTAAAGTCTTTTGATGAAGTAACTCTTAAAAGGCTTTTATGAAAAAAAACCCAAAACCCACAAAACAGCAGTCATGACCTTAAGCCATAAGAAGATGTTCTTTCAAGGAGAAATAGCTGTTTTAACCAGGAAACTGCAGGAGAAATTGCAGTTTTCAAGGTGGAAGAAGGTTTCTAGTGAATTCCTCAAGAGATCTGTGAATGGACCTTGGCAGCTCAATATATTTATTCAGTCTGTAGGGAAGAAGACTAGCAGTAAGATCACAAAACTTGATGATGATAGGAACTTATTCACGGTCAAAAGTCAAGAACCAGTTGGGACAATTCCAGAAGTCCTTGAGCTCAAAATTATTATTTTAAGAGTGCTATGAAGATAATGCCTAATATGCTTGTTCATAATATACTTGCTATGTAGCCTTCCCTGGTCATCTGTTCATGGTGATTTTTATAGACACCACAGTGCGTTATGTAGACCCACTGATCTGCTTCACTATGGTCATTGCTAGGCTCTTTCATTCCTACAATAAAAACATCATGGGCTTCAATAATCATGTAGCCACTTTAAATAGAACTGAAGAATCCCTTTTCCACACAGAATATAATTCAATTAAACTGTGGGACTCATCAGAGATCTTGTGAAAGGTCCAAAGTATTTAGCTATTAACTAATGGAAGGCAGTCCAGTGGTAGCTAGTTTCTCTCTCTGGTATTTCTGCTCTGATCCTGAACAGCAATCATTCTACCCTAAGCGAAACAAGGAATGTAATTTGGGACAGAGTTTCAAGAACACTTCCCAAAAAGTTCAGGATCTGGACAATAATTGAACCATATCACAAAGACTAATTTTACAGAAGACAAAGACGGAATCACGCATGTGAAAGAAGTAGGTATGAGAAAAGAAGCTCACAGCACAAGATTAACTAATTGAGAAGAAATGTAAACCAGGCCACTTCCATGTAACCCTCCTCCTGGGAGTTCAACTATCTGTGATTCCAGACCCACTTTCAGTACAGCGCAGCTGTGCAACTGTTCTCAGTTTCCTTCTGAGAAAATTGCTAGGGCGTGAGAGGGAGCTGTGAGAGAGTGCACAGGCTGGAAGCATTCAAGATGAGAAAGGTAAAGTTGCAGACATAAGTAAGATTGTTGAGACAGGGAAAAATGGCTCCTCAAGGATTCAAGGAACAACACTCACATGAAGAGGTATAAAATCCTAATAAGAAAAAAGAAAGGGAAATCAGAAGATAGCAGCTCAGCAGTATCACAGATCAGCCTGTTCCAGTGAGCCCCAGAGGCTAGCTCTCCCCTACCTGAGTGATGATTACTTGCCCATTTCACTGACTGACTCATTCGGTGGGGGTTGATTTAATGCCTAGTTCATTAGTCCTACAATGAATTGTGTTACACGACAAATAACCTGCTTTGTGCTTTTAAGGTGTTTATATCTTGCCTGAAGAATCTCTATGGTAAAAGTTCCCTGTAAAGAGCGAGTCCCAGAGGGGGAGGGTTACGTAAGTAATCCAGAATAACAGACAAGAATAATATGATTAGTCATATAAAAAAGCATTTATACTTCAAACCACAGGTGCACAGGTGGGTTAGGGGATTACAGAACATACTGGACTTTTTTTCAGCACATGATATATATTTCAGAAAAGTTCCTTACAGCTACAGCTTTGAATAAATTATATCTGAAGCTAGATACAGAATCTGATCTCTCTAATGAGCCAAGAAACCTGAAAGACAGAAGCAAAAGTGTTGGGAAAGCCTAATCTGGGAGAAGGCATTCTGAATACTTACAATCCCAGAATAAGAAAATTAGAACAATTCTTCTCAGAAAGCATATCACAGAAAGAAATGGATCTGGGAAAATTCTAAATTATCTAAATGAAAAATTAATTAGAGAAACAAAATTTAAATTTCAAAGTCTGACTTGAAGAAGGACTGAGAATGCTGGTGGGAGCTTGAAAGAAACACAAGGAAATAACTTTTAAAATTACTCTTCTGATTCAAATGCTTTTAGAAATTGCTGCTTGAAAAATTGCTGCTGTTTGAAGAAACACACACTCTACATACACATAAAAATTTGAAAGAAACTAGCATGTAAGTCAGAGATGACATTACCTTGCCAGAATAATTTGCAATAGATTTTAGGAAGCTGAATATTAAATTTCGTTCTCAATGCCACAGAGCTGGCTGGAGGACCAGAAAAGCTGAGAGAAGATGCCCTTTACCACCAGTGCCTCAGACATTCTCCTTCTCTCATATGCTTGGTGTTTTCCTTGCGGTGGTTTAAAATGTGATTATCTAGATAGTAATTTACAAGAATAATAAAACTGTGTTGGAAATAAAGGAAGAACTGTTCTTTTTAGGAAGACAAGAAGATTCGAAGTTCTGATCATTCCAGTGTCCTATGGGAATAAAGAGTAAATCATGAAGGATAACTTTAATCATAGAATCATTTAAGTTGAAAAAGACCTTTAAGTTCATTGAGTTCAACCATAAACCTAATGCTGTCAGGGCCCACTAAACCATATCTCTAACTGCCACACCCACATGTCTTTGAAATATCCCCATGCATGGTGACTCAGTCCTGGTGACTTCACTGGGCAGCCTGTTCCAATACTTGACAACTCTTTCCTTTCAGTGAAGAAATTTTTCCTAATATTCAATACGAACCTTGAGGCCATTTCCTCTTATCCTATTGTTTGTTACTTGGGAGAAGAGACTGACCTCCACCTTGCTACAGCCTCCTTTCAGGTAGGTGTAGAGTGAAAGGGTCTGCCCTGAGCCTCCTTTTCTCCAGGCTGAACAACCCCAGCTCCCTCAGCCGCCCTTCATAGGACATGTGCTCCAGACCCTTCACCAAGTTTGCTGCCTTTTTGGGATACGCTCCAGCACCTCAAACTCTTTCTTGCAGTGAGGGGTCCAAATAGAAGATATTATCTCTACCATCAAACCTGTTTCTACCCCTCCAGAACCCATGGTTGATTTCCCAATAGCTAAATGGAAAGAAGCACCAAATATGAACAAATTCCTCAAACCAAACTGGGTATGGCTTTCATGACAAATTCAGTGGGTGTTTAAAAAACTGAAATGAAGAAGTTATCATTTCTGTAGTTATTGATATATTTTTATTGCATATTAGGCATAACTTTAATTTAAACTTCTTGTTCCATCTACAACTTAAGAGCCAAGAGACACCAAACCAAGGGTATTCTGAATTCTTTTCAGGATTGTGAGTCTGGTTTTTCTCTTATTTTTCAGGTGCCTGGATTTTGACCCACTCAAGTGAAGAGTCCTGTTCCTAACTTAGTGGCTTTGACCTTTATGCATTCTTTTATGAAAAACTTTCTGCAATAAGCTTTTCTTTGCCATCACCTGAAGAAGTGAGACCTTTGAAATCAATTTCAGACAGCAGGCCTGCTGGTCAGAGCTAAGTATCTCATTCTGACAGGCTGCACAATGCTTCAAACCAATTTCTTGTCCATTTCTGAAAGATTCCCATCAATTGAAAGAAAATAGTAATAGTAAATACCTTTCTAAGCTACAGATTTTCTCAGTGAACGTAATATCATTACACTGAGCTCCTGCTGTTTGGGGGGAATCAAATATGGCTAGACTAAAATAGAAATTCTTACAATGCAAAACTGTTTTATTAACTCTGCTCTTGAACAACATTATTCAAACATATCAGGTGGGAAAAATATTTATCTCTAGAGATTCCTATATCTATAGAAGTACTTATACAAGTATTAAACAGCTTCTTCTTGCAACCCATGGCAAAAGGGCGTTTTCCCAAGAAGTACAGACCTTTAAATGGAACATAATGTAAAGCTTTAAAATTAGAGGGACATAGTGGTCTGGTTTATATTAGTTTTACAGAAGTGTATTCCTGTTAACTTCAATGCAGGTACTCCTCTTTTCATCAGTTTAAGCAAGTTTGGACTCAAACCACAAACCTTTAATGACGTTTTAATGATCCACTTGGGGGAGCTAAAGGGTAATTTGTTTCCAAATTGACTATGGCAAAATGGGATGCAAAATTACGGAAAACAATAAGAGCAGAGTCTTCTACTATTTTTTCAATGCAGTGCTGGTTGATGACCTATATTAGCTTCTGAGGCAAAGGGTCCCCAATTCTTATTAAAATTCCAGCCACTTAGAGAAAGAAGAATCCCGGTTATAACTAGCTTAGCACAAGACACCCGTAATGCATCAGTCACATCCTGACTTCAATTATGCACCCAGAAGATGCACTGAATGCAAGAGACGTAACACATGAGGCGGAGTTTGGCCTTACACTACATTTTTGTCCTAGTTAACATCAACTGTGACAGCGTCAAAAGAAATTCCAACATACAATGGTTTTGTCTGTCAATTAATATGAAATAACTCCTTTTTTTATTTGTCTTTCTTTTCTTTAGGTGCTGGTCTCAGGCTACACCTGCCTGTGCCTCGTGCAGCAGATGCTGTGTTGAAACATGGCTTTGCACCATAGTTGTGTTCTTCATTTCTCCAGCCTGGGACCCAGCGGGAACTGTTTCCTAGCATACAACTACACCAGCTGCTTTATCTTATGTTTGATTGACTATGGTTACTGGTAGCCCTTTGACTGTTCTGGGACTCAGGCACTAATCAGAGATGTAGTATCTCCTACACTGGAAGGAAAAGCAGAGCCTTTTGTCTGTGAAGAATCAATAACATCTGATATTAGGCTTCTCTCCATGTAGGGGTTGCCCTAAAGTTCATATAAACTGACATTACAGTTGATTTCAGAAGTCACAGCAAAGGTACAATCATTCATCTTTTACAAGAGAAAACAACTCAGTTTCAGACACATAACTCACACAAAAATTCCACTGGCAGAGCTGTACTGTCCATGTCTTCACGGTAACATTACAAACTTCACTATAACAGTACAAACTTCCTCTCATTCCAAGCTACCCTGCAGCGCAGTCTACATTAAAGTTTATGGTTGTCCATATGTGGGCATCTAATTAAACTGAGTCACGTATATGAAGTTTCAAGCAGAAATGATAATTTAATTAAAAATTGTATTCTTTTAGCATAACTTTACTAATGATTTTTAAGCATAACCTACTAATGGTTTCCTTGTTTTATGTCTAATTCAGCTGGAGCATGTAGAAAAAGTAAACTGTAAGTATCTCTACAGGAAGTACTGTTTCTAGGCACTTTAAAAGCAAAGATGTGTGATTTGTAGCGATAAACTTCCAAAAAATATTTTTAAATGTCATTCAGCCTCCTGAAGGCAAACACAATCCTGCTGATTGAATACCACGCTAAAGACAATGGAAAAGTAAATGGAAGCAAAGGGTACAGTCAACCCAGCTATGGGCATGAAAGGTGTAGCCATCAACAGCACTTGACTATATTTGTAGAGCAAATTGCTTTTCTGCGTTCTCCTTGATGTATAGGGACAAGAACTAGACAATGTATTTGGGAGAAACTACTGCTATAAATTCATCAACTTACATTAATTAATTCAATCTCCCATATTTTTTTCACAAGGTCCATCGATGTATAGCCATTAATTAGAAAGGATTTGGTATAGTCACCCAGTTCAATGGAATCCAGCCATTCAGCTACAGAGGAGGGATTGTAGCCATCGTGACCGATCTGCTTCATCTGAAAAACAAGAATTGGCAAAAATTACCGGTGATACTCATTAAACACCTTTCAGAACAGGAGCTGCACGTATTATCTTCTTTGGGTCAGTTGTCTTATTCTCTGATCAACGTTGTTTTAATGGTTAGTACAAAATTAAACAATTTTGTAAGCAAAAGCAGTAATAAAACTTAGTTTTCAATGCATCTTTTTCTTATGGCTGCTTGCCTTTTACACCAGATTATACCAAGACTGTAGCTGGAGTTCAATTCCTTCTAGACATCAGAGAATTCATAAGTAGGGGCAGACAAAAGGGTAAAAGAGACATTAATATCCTTACTGCCCAAAAATGTCAGATTTTCACCTAAGATTTCATAGAAGGGGAAGAAATTAGACTGAGAAATGGTTCTTTTGGTATCATACTGCAAATGAAACATATGGTCTTGGTTATATTATTCCTAATTTATCTTTTCTACCAGGCTATATGTTATTTTATAACAGCTGAACTTGCACTATATTTTTCCGCCCCCGGGGAAGGTTTAAAAAAAGGCTCTTTCCTCTACCTGCTCACATTTTTCATGGAACTCCTGGGAATTTACCATGTTTTAGATTGCTCACTGTCTGTTAAGTTGCCTGAGATTGGACAATTGAATCAGATGTTATCAGAATGGAATTGACAGGATAATGTACACAGAAGTGCACCACTTGCATGTATATAGGAACACAGCCACCTAAGCTCATAAATCTTGTTTTCATAAAAAGCTAAAAAATACCACTGGCATCTAATTTTTCTGATTTTTTTAAGATGCCAGGAAGTAAAATCTGTAATTTCTCTTTCACAATTGCCTCTCAGTGACACAAGCGAAGATTTCCAAGCTAGCCATTAAAGATAAAAACGTATAAAGCCTATTCCTGTGCAGTTTGTTACGCCATACCGTTTTTATGAATTTTAAAGTAATCTACAATAGTGGCAGAAATAGAATGAACTAGAAAAAATTATGAAACAGTCTCAATTTTCAACAGTATTCTGCACATATCATCTTTCTATGGAAGCGTAACTATTGCTAACTTGATAATACACTGAACTGGTAAATTGTTAAGAAGCTTTAGAGAGTTAGAAACCATAGGCTTTGCATAGGTCCTCCTGACTGTGCAAGGGTGACTGCAAATAGTAAAAGCCAGTCTCCCATTTTTGCCTGCTAATATACATTCCTACTTTATGAGAAACAATGGAAGTGTGACAGAAACATAATGCTTTGAGCTTAAGTTTGAAGTGAGTGACAAAGTAATTTAAAAAGGAGAGAATTCTGATCTTAATATCTTGCCTGAACCAATTTATTTCTCACAGTTTATTTGAAATACAATTTAAATTCAGAGCAGAGAAAAGAAAATTAAAGTCTGCATTTGAAAGCCACAGCAGTGTTCGTCAATCTGTCCGTTCAAATGCAGAAAGCCAGCATGTCATGGTCTTGATCTTGGCTTCCTGCAGTGTAAGAGAGGAGTGATGCAGGCACACTGCAACGTGAATATGAGAGTTTACTCCTAGTCTTTTGCTGCAAATGTTGGGTATAAAATATTAATGGCAATATTTAAATGATGTAATGAAATCATTATCTTAAATCATAAAAGAAAGACAAGAGAAATCACATAATTAGGAGTGGAAATCATAGCCTTTCAGGTGACTGTTGTAACAAAGGAATCATACTGGAAAGAAAGAGCTCAGTTTTGTTGTTGCACTTGACATTTTGGAATTTATTTTCATCCTAATTTAGGATTAAATTATTCTATGTCAAAAGCATGGCAATGTCTTCTTTTATTGTCATTCAGACTTACATTAAATATTAGATGGACAGTAGTCTGTCCAGCAGACTGCAAAAACATTGGAGGATCCTGGGAGCTCTGGCTCCTAGGAAACTTATTTCAGGATCTGATTTTAAACAAGGTATGCTTAAATAGCAGACGCATGACAAGCAAGAACCTGATAATTGGAAGAAGAAAAATCTAGTGTACAGAAGACACGAAGACATATAGAGCCCACAGGGAACACATAAGTTTTGGAAAATATAAGTATTTTTGTTTTCTTTCTCTAAAAACAAAAACCCAAGCACCGTGAAAACAATTTTCAATGTAGCCAGATGCGGCACATCACGCAAATTATTTCTTTTGTTTATTACTATTTGATCCTTACATTTAATAGATTCTGATTTTAAAATCTTTTTTTTTTTGGCCAACTGATTTGAGAAAACCCATGCAGTCTGGTCCATACTTTTGGTAACCCATCAGCCTCTACGAAAATAAACACAATATGGCAAGTTTCTAAATTCTCCTTTCCCACTGGAGATCTCCATCAAAACGGTTGTTAAAATTGATATTCCTCTACTACACCAGAGTTGCAAAGGGCTGCAGGCAAGTAAACACAGGTGAACAATGCAATAAACAAGAGGCTGAGAACAACTGAAATGGATGTGACATTTCAGTCTTTGGATTTGGTGCCAATAGACGAAATTGTTATTGGGTCACTCAATAGCCTACATGAAAATACACTGGCCTGTTGTTGGGCAGCAGCTGATTCTGCAAGCATTTTCCCTCTTCCTGTTCTAGAGTTTTGGCTGCTTTTATTCAAGGCCACGCTGTGGGTAATGCAGCTGCTCAGCCTTGGATCAGACCCATGTGAGGAAGAGCAGTGAGAAGTCTCGCCAGAGCCACACCACCTTTTGCAGGAGCTGCATGTGAGCCCAGGTCCATGTCCTGACACTTGTCTGAGCTGCTCCCAGCCCATGCACCTTTGCTCATCCTCAACCACTGACCCTCCGGAGTGACCTTGTCCTGTCCTCATCCCTGTGAATGTCTTGTGGGTTTGCCCTGAGATGTGGCTGCTCACAGTCACTGCCACTGTCCCTGCCCTACTCACCCTGTCCCAGTACTCCCTGCCCACTGTTCCCCTGAGCTCTCAGCCCACCTGCCCTGGCAGGACAGTCGCTACTATCACAGAAGATAAATCTCAGCACTAGAATATTTACGATTAGTTTCAGCATAAAAGCAGTATTTTGTTTTGTTATGAACTGAGAACCACTCTCTCATCTAAAACAGGCTTTCTAAAATGTGTTTAAAATGAAAATTAATAAAATTTCAGTATCTGTCCTCTTGTATGGAAAGTCTCTTTCTGTCTTTTAATAATATAAACTTTATTAACTGTCATTCATAGTTACCTGAATGTTTTCCTTTCAAATACTTACTGACAGACATATTGGTTATCTAAATGTGACACTATCATTAACAGTATCTGCTTTTCATATAAAATGTTATAGAGTTTTTAAATAAAAACATTTTGAAATATCTGTCTGAAAGTGCTGCCCCTTCACTTCATCAGAGATCCAGTTTAGTCACATCTTACCCCAGTCTTCATTAACAGGTCATGGCTCTTAGACTGTATCTTTTCTTCTATACTGCACTATCTTGGAGTCCTCTCACGGATCATTTACAACCTGTAGGCTTCCTTGCTGATTGATATTTCTCGAAAGAAATACTCCCTCCCACCTACTGAGTGTATTTCCATGCATAATATTTCAATCATTTTGCACCAGCTATAACACAGGCACCAGTGGTGTCAAACATCCAAGCAAGGTGCACACTGTTTGACTGAGATCAGCGTAAAATCTGAACTGCAAGTCATGACAATGTTTCAAATATTAACTGCTCATAAATAGGAGCACTACTGTTCTTCCACAGACACTACTACTAGTTCATTCAGTTGTTTAGAGAACAATACCAGTGTTAGCTCTTTCTTTGCAGAAGATCTTCATGTGCTGACTGTGGAAAAGGCTAGGAATTTAAGCCCATAGGATTTAGAGAAAAATAAATGTTTAAGAAAATATGACTGAAAAGAAGTATGGAAGAAGATACAAACCATATGAGATTTCTCTCCTAGGTCCTATTGATATATCACCAGTATCACTTCCTTTGAAATGAATAGAAAGCAGAAGCCAGAAAAAGCTGTTTCTCATAATAAAATAGCAAAGTCAAGTAGTATCCTAATGGGTTGAGAAATCCTCACAAGAGACCATCTGTACAACAGACTTTTTAAAAAGTATATCACTGCTGTATCTATACAGCATTTTACACTAGGATAAAAGGTACTTGAGGTTTTCGTCTCTGAAAGGTGGTCAAATAAACACAAATAGAGCTTCAAAATAAACACATATGCACCAGAAACATCAAGGTAAATTCAGTGGCACGGACTATTGCCTGTTTTCTCTGATCTTCTCAGACAGATGGGGAATTAATACTATGTTCTCCAAAGGTAATATCACTATCTGGTGGAGCTTAACAGTATGTGTATGAAAATCAAGCCTTTTATGTTCTGTAAAAGGAGGATGAGATTACCTGACTTTCACAGCTTTTTAAATGATGGCTATGATTACAGTGAATTTATGCTTGTGTTCATTTGGAAGAAAGATCTTTTTAGCAAGCATATAATGCTTTCTTTTACACTGCTGGACCATTCAAGAGCTTTAAGCAGCATTTTTGGGAACTTATATGAAACTATCAACTACGTAGCTAAGAAATTTAGGTGATTGTAATGGGGGATATATCAGTTCTTTTTTCTTTCCTATCTTTGTGAGTTGTCTGTTATATATTACGTACTTTACAAATGTGGTCAGTTGGAGTCAAGTTGTTGGAAGAGGAGATCATTCCTCCTCTGGACTGTTGAAAGAAAAGGCTCAAAAGAATGACACTTCTGAAGCCCAGGGAGCCTGGCTGGCACAGGGGCACGACATGGAGTTGGTGCCTGCAGTGCCTGGGCAGAAATTGAGCCTGCAGTCAGGGGCAGAGGAACAGCTTTCACAGCGGATGGGCACAAATCACGAAGGACCTGAGAAGACTTTGGATGTGATGCTGTTGAGAAAGGCACTGAGTGAAAACAGGGTCTGCCTGCAGAGACACAGCAGGTGAGGAAGAACTGTATATAAACCTTTTGGGTTTCTATTCTGTCTACCCTGTCATATATTTTAAAAGTTAACTATTCAAGCTTATGTTCTATTAATGTTTGACTTTTCTTTCTACTAATCAAAAGCCTTCTGTCTTCTTGTGGAGCTTGCTAGAAAAAGACAGTACAGGCACATTCACTTCAAAGCATTGCCTGATTCAGGATCTTGCCTCAATGGTAGGTTCAGAATACCCCTAACTGAGTTCAGTATTTCCTACCTAAGATTGTCAGAATTTCGATAGGCATCCTTTCTATGGTTTTTTCAGTTGGAAATTGTCTTCCAAATTTAAAGGAAAATAGATGCACACATGGGGGGTTTTGTGTTTGTTTTTTCTTCTTTTTTTCTGGAGAAATGTAAACCGTTCCACATCCAGAAGAATGAAGAAACCACCTAGTTCTTCATCAGATACAGTATGTGGGACAAGGAAATCACAGTTGTCATTCAGTGATAATGCACGCAACAGTTCAGGACATATCCATTGCACAAAATACAGTCTTAAGAAAATCGAAATCTGAAGTTTGTGGACGAAGGGGAAGCTATGACCTTTGATCTCATGAAAAAGTTTATGTAATCTCCTTCAGGTTGTCATCCTAGTCTGGTTACCAAAAAAAGGGACTAGCATTTCCTCTCACAAAGCGTATTTCCTTGCCTGCTGACTATTCTCAGAGCAGCCAGTAGATATTGTGGAGTCAATCACAAATAAGAAAGTATAAAAGAAGCAGGAAGATAAGTAAGACATACTGTGTGGCAATGGTGGCAGGACCAGCAGCATGCTACCGTTATCTACATGATACAGATAAATGTCAGTGTATCATGTCTAGAGTGGCTCTCTGGCAGGCTCAAATAGGAAGAAAAATGTTTGCAATACTGCTTTCATCAGGCAGTTTTGAAGCATGTGCCTGGAGAGGACATTTGGTCTGTGGGACCAGTCTGAAGCTAGTCTGAAGTAAACACCTTGAACTAAAGCTTGCATGTATCTAACTGCTTTTACTGAATCATTCCTACTGTGCTGCATTACTTAAATAACACAGATTACCCATTTGTATTTCAGACTTGAAAAATTCATGTGTTATGCTGGATTCTAACGCTTTTTTGCTTTCCTTATGGTTAAAGGTCTTGCAAGTGGTGCAGTGAGCATGCGAGTGGCCTCCCTTCAAACCAGGAAAGTAACTCCTAGAGGCATTAGAAGCAGGGAAAACAGCAGAGTAGAAAGCATTTCTTTTGAATCCTGTGTTTCATCTTCACATCCAGCAGACCAGAAACAAGCAATCACAGTCAGAAAGGGTTAAAAACATCTTGCAGCATCTCCTAGTTTGGAAAATATCTTAGGAATGGAAGTGCTAAATGGGAGGTAATTAAACACCAGGATTAAAATCAGCTTGCTGAGCTCTGGGGTGTCTAAGCCAATAGCAATACAGCAACAGCATACACATGATATGATCTTTCTCTGTTACCTACACAGCATAGCTAATGAGCACATGCACAGTCGTTCTGTTTTCCTAAATGCCAGACTTACTGTGCTTGCACATATGAGTAATAAGTCCAGCACTTTTTGGAAGCAGAGCTTTATCGCTCTTACAACACCACTCGCAGACAGGATGTGCTCATAGCCTGCTCAAATCCTACTTCTTGTCTAGTTCTGCAAAGCACCCAAGAAGAGAGGCTGGCTGCCTGCACACCGCTGCCATTCCCAAACCTGCTTTGTGCTGAGACCTCTCTGTGCAGGAAGGAACTAGCTGCTTTAAGAATAGCTCTGAAGCCAGGAGAAAACTGCTCTCAGCTAACATCTTTCTCCCATCTGTCAAATGAGAGCATGTGTTCGCATTATATGCTGGAAGAAGGAGCCATACACTGAGCATCCCACACAAAACCAATCCTTTTCCTTAGATAAAATCTGAGATAAGCTAGGATAATTGTCATTAAAAAAAAAAAATGTTTTGAGGAACCCACGGAAGAGTCACTTGCACATAGGTTTGAGATGCTGAAATAGCTGGACAATGCTCCTTAGGTTTTCTATGTAACTTAAGTGTGACTAAAATTTTACGCCATAACTTTTATTACTTTCTTAGTCAATTAAGCATACACTGCGCACAATTCTTTTCTCAGTATTAATTTTTTTCTCAAGGGATTTGCAGCTGCAGTATCTTTTTATGTTGTCTCCACTTCTGAACATATGTGAACTTCCTTTTAATAAAGCATATAAAATCCTTCTCCAAACATTTATTGATTTCATTTTTTCATACAAAAAATCTTAAATGCAATATTAAATTCTGCTATGAAATCTGCTTTAAGACTGATGTCATGTATAAAATACTTCCATTTCAAGAATTAATTTCGTAAATAATATTTCTACTAGACTGTCTTAACCTTATGTTATTAAAATAAGCCATAAAGTGCTCTAGTAAATATTCATGTGAAACTTTAATAACTTAAATTACATTGGTAAAAGATGAGAATTAGAACTACAAGCTCTAATCCAACAAAAATAAAGGGTATTTTGGAAAGAAGAATTCTAACTCAAATGTTTCAAGCCTACCTACCTACTGGTGAATATACCAGTTTTCCCTCTTATGAAATATTCTCCTCAAATACAGACTATATGGGGAAAACATTTTGAGAAATCCAGGTAAACATACCCTTTTATACCAGTGAAACACTGCACAAGAGACTACAATGATTAATTAATCTATATTTGGCCAAAATGTGGGTATTTTTCCCTACTTAAAAATACTTCAAGCTCTAGAGAATGGTTCCTAATTAGGATACCGGTGTTTGACATCTAGAAATTCATCACTCTTTAGGAAGGCAGCAATTATGAGTAAAAAAGACAGTCTTTTTTTTCAGCTACTAAATACCTATTGCACTTCCAGGCTGCAGAGAAGAATATGTATCAGAATAACAAAAGGAGCTTTTAAAAAAGGTATTTTAAAACCTTGACAATAGATCTGTTGCTTGATTTTTACCCTCTAAACTTATTCAGTGCTTCCTGGGACTTTAAGGAAGTGTTGTTTGATAGATGATTTTTAAAGCACTTAACTTCCACCTCAAAATATGAGCTAAAAAGTATCTCAAGACAGGAAAGATTATTAGTAAAACTAAAAATAACATCATCAGCAATGTCATTAAGTAAAAAACACACGGAGTCATCGAGATTTAAATTAAATGAGGAACACAAAAGAGGTACATGTTCAAAACAAACAAACTAAAAGAATTTTTATCTAATGAGATTCAAATTAGTGAGACTCCAATTACGGTTTGAGGTCTTAATATATTTAGATGGTATGCACTAATTTGAACGCATGATGACAGAGCTGAACTTATCAACACAAATAGATATACAGCAATGTTTCATGGTTTGTTGCAGGATGTGAAAGTGTTCTACGTCTTTAGCAAGCTGTTGTGAATACAAGAGTATGTTACATTAGATAAAACTTCCCATGATCATAATTTTTGGGCTTTATAACTATTCTGCCTTCAAAAGAACTCACGTTTATATAGGAAAGTATGTATTTTTACTATGTAAGTTCTCTTACATTGCTGAATTATTTACGTGGAGAAACACAATGCACAACTTCAGCTTGCAACTGCCTTTGTTTTGGTGTAACATCCTTGCATCAAAGACATGTTAAAAATGTAGACCTTAGGGTATGCTTTTTTAGCTCAACAAGGAAGACGCTAAAAACTATCTCACCATTATTCAGCACATGCTTCAAGCCATCCTATGTTAATTATATTTGGTTCAGAATTCCTCTGAGTAACTGCATTACCATCTTGTTGTCAACTGGTTTCAAGAGTACCTCTAGATCTCAATTCTGTCTCATGCTAAGCAGATTTTAAAAGGACTGCAACTGTAGTTCGATAACAGAATCTGGTATCAGCATTAGTAAACTCTGCAAAAGCAGACAATATTAGCAATGTCTACAAAAACACCAGCCACTGAGTGCAGATAGCACTAACATGATGATATATTAACAATCGAGTCATTAATTTTGAAGAATGTAAACAAGACTACATGAAAACTGATCTCTCTAAGAGGTATGAAAAACAGAATAAACATATCATCAGCTATGAGCTGGGCTAAAGATTACAAAAATTTTGTTTAAATGATAACATTGCTGAAAAATTCATAAATTCATAGATAAATCTTTAATATCTTTTGTAATTCATCAAATGCTACTTTTAATACCCTACTTCTTATACCATTTATCTCATTTGTCCAATATGATACGTGGAAAATTATTGTCTTTAATCATCTTTGGTGTTTCCGTGCACAGACTCACTTGTAGTATATATGGATTGACTAATACCTCCAGATACAGAAATTGCTTCACAACTTCTGATTTTCCCATACAAAAGAAACCCTTGTGCTCTTTTATAAGTCATCCATCCAGGAAGCCTTGATACATCAAAAAGCCTTTTCCAACAACGTCAGCTTCATGATCTAAACTGAAAAGTCTTTTAATAACTCTTGTCATTCTCCAGCATTACGAAACTTCAAGAGGACTAATTTCTATTTACTGCGATTATTTCACTCATGCTGCTACCAGAACACTCAGTGCATTTTACATTTGGTTTTATTCCTGCCCTAATATTTTGCCTGAAGTACCAGCATCACAGGTGACAGCTTTCCGAACCTTACTGGTGTCTGCTATTCATCATTCATTCTCCTAATAAAGTTTCCCAAATTAAAGTACTAATTTTCCAAGCTAGGTCCGCTATCTCTTGTTTGGAATGGTAGTAGAAGCCTCCAATGATATATTCTGGTATGCAGAATATTCTATCACTGATTTTAAGATCTAGACATTAAATTGGCTAGCACTGAAAATGACCGGAAAAATGGCTACAAATTTTTCTGTCCACAGCTGAGAAGCAAAATTCATATACAGAGCAGAAAATTAAATATGAAACCTGCAGGAGGTCTCTGCATCTCACAAGAAAGGTAGGTATTAGGAAAACAATGTTTCCTCCAATGCTTTTAAGAGTACTTACATAAGGGGCAAAGTATTTCCAGGGCAACTGCTATGTTAAGACAGACAATCTGGGATTCATGGACAGCCTTATTTACACATATGTAATGGCAGTCTATAAATACATGGAAAGGCCAAAAATAATTCAAATACATTCCAAACAGCCATCACTTCAAATTACAGACTTTACTTTCGTTTGCTTTGTCAACTACATCCATACAAAAGGAGTCCAATGCATTGACATTATTTTATGCCACATTTGCATATGCAAAAAACATATCTACAAAACCAGTAGAGTTACGTCTATCTCCATTTGAAAAAGTGTTTTAAATTATGTGAAAGCTGCAGGGGTTAGTTCCCTCACTTGTATAACAACAGAAACTATACCTTTGGGAGAAGCTGGATTGCTTGGAGTATTCTCTGTCTGTGCCCAGAGTTAAGGATTCCTATTTCCAAGAGATCCTGGTCCTCCATCACGTTGCTTCCCTAAAAATGGGAAAAAAAGGTGGAATGAAAATGAAAAACTTAACAGATGCCCTCAACAGCCCGAAACAGATCCTTCTGTCGCATGTAAAAGAGAACACTTTGCTTAACTTAGAGCATCTGACAAGAATAATAAATTACTGATGATTGCATTCATTTTCATGATGCCAAAATATGGTGGAAGGAGCTTGAACCCATGGACAATTACTACACTGCTGGCAGCATTGCTGGTGGAGAAACTGTAGCTCTCACTTAAGCCAAATACCAGATGTGAACGTTCTTTCATTTGACTGGAATCAAGGACATGACTACAAAATTGTTCAGAAACTCTCCATTTTTTCAATTCACCTCCTACCTCACCTAGCTCTATATGATGTTCATTTTCCTCCAGACTGAAAAAAAACCAACACAGAAGATGAGGGGAGTGGATGAGCATAAAATTATTTAGTTCATGATAGTAAAATGATGAAGAAAGGGACTGCTATCAACAAACCCTATGCAGTCCCCGTCTCCCTAAACTTAACTGTACCAGTTCAATCCTAACTTTACTTGTCACTGCTTTTATCTTCCTGCTCGTGGGCAGGTCAAATAGTTCCAAACATTCAAATAGCTGAAAAAGACCATCTGTTTAAATAATACACAAAATTATTGCCCAGAAAAGTTCATGAAATAAACCTCCACAATTCAAGCATCTCTTCTTGGGAGTTGCTAGCAGTAGGAGTTATACAAACAGGATAACACAGTTCCTAAATTCAAGGAGTCTGACATCACCTAGTAAGTTCAGCATTTGAAGGTCAGTGATTTAAACAAGCTGGCAGTGACTACTGGAGGAATCATTGGAGGCACTATAGTGGCTCAAAAGGGGAATTGCAGACAGGGATCAAGCCAGGATTGCTGGAAATCTTGTGTTCTTTTTTGACCTTTTCATTTCAGAAAAAAAACCTCCGCTTTTAAAAAATATATTGTATTTTTTAAAAGTTTCTAACTCTTACAGTTGGAAACAAAATCTGAAAAAACAGATGACCTGTCCTGATCTCTTAGCACTGTTGGAGTCTCATGACACTAATTCAAGCAAGAATTCTTATTTGTACTCATTTAATTTGATCATGAAATAGGCTTTATGTGAGGAAATCCATGAAAACTTCATCTCTATCTTTCCATTTGGCTTGCTACTTCCGACTTAGCACAGCTCTTAAGAAGCAGCAAAATGAAAAGCAAATAGGAATGTAACAGAACATGCTTAAATGCTTTGCTGAGTCAGGGCTTAATAAAGGATATGACTTCTTTCTGAATATATAATCTCATGTCCCAAAACAGCATGGATTTCTTTCAAAAATCACACTGGAACAGGCAACACTTCACTCTGTTCAGCTGCTAAATCTTTACTCTTTTCAGACGGACTGATTAGTTTACAGGTGTACCCCTGAGGACTCTCAAGCGCTACTCCACACTGTACCCTGCAAAATCTAGGTGATGTCCTTTTAAGGGAATCACGGGAACTTTGCAAAGCTATTATATTTTAAATTATATTTTCCAGTAAGTGATATGATTTAAGACCACAAGTCTGCAAGTCATACCCTGAAACAATCTGTGTGCAGCATTCAGAACAGGGCAGGCGGAAACCCGCTGTACAAGGAGATGCTGTGCAATGATGCTGGTTTCAGTAGATCACCCAGTGTAAAAGTGCATGCAGCACAGGCTGTGCAAACAGTGATAGTGATTAGGTGGGGGTAATACCCACTTAATCTCCCTGGTAAACACATTAAAAATATAGTTTCCTCTTTCTGCCTTTCTCTTTTAAGCAACCAAAAGGAGGCTGTAAACTTACAGGAAAAACTCTTGAAAGAAGCCATCCATTTTGGGCTGGATTCTCCAGCTGCTGGAAATAGCTAGCATAAATGGATTTAAGGAAACTGAGCCAACTGAGGATCCAGTCCAAAACAAAGGCTATACATTTCCACTCATTTTAATAAATGCATCTATTTTGTTTGCAGCTACTGCTTTCACTTCATTTCACTGTTTTTTAGATTTCACCTTCATTACTGCATGATGTTTACACACAATCATGGTGTAGTCATCACTGTTTACTGGTGCCAGTAACCTTGGCATACAGCTTCAAATATTGCAATGTTTAAAACTCAATTAAACTAACAGGCACAGGAAAAATATATGCACATAGTTGCTGCACAGCACAGAAAGCATTATTCTATTAATTCTTTGCTATTGTTTTTTTTCCTTATAGATTACTTAATGTGTTTTTCAAAAGTATGTCAAGGTTACAAAAGCAAATATTTAAAACTCAGGAAAGCCTGAAATTCATGTTGCCTCCTCATTCCCAGTTTAATAAAGCAACAACCTTGTCTTTCAATGCACCCAGGTTTTAGAGCTTCTGCTGCATCAACGTTAAGTGTCAACAGCAGCAGACACTCATCCCTCCAGTAAAAGTGATTTTATTGTCTTCTGCCATGGAGCTAAAACAACTTTTCATCTTTCCACAAGAGCAAACCAGGAAAATTTAGATACTCAGTATAATCCACTATTGCTTAGCATAGAGGAATAAACTCATAGTACTAGAAAGCTGCTGTTTGGTTTGCAGAAATACCTGCGAAGAGAAAGAAACAGTCTATCCCCCACAGTCCTATCTCCCTAGTATCTGCTCACCTTGCCCCCTTAATCCTCTTCCCTGATTTTTTTTTTTTACCTGAGTATTCCTCTTATGCTCCTCCAGTATCTTTCCATAGGCTTCCACACTGAGAGTGAAGAAAACCTAACTTTCTTCTGCAGCAGAGAAGATACAAGGGGAGAAATTCTCTCCCTGCTCGTAGCTTCCATCTATTACACGCTGGGCCAAATGTAACCTCAGTTAACTTTACAGAGATGACATAGTAAATGTAATTAAAATGAATACGAATGCAAGACCGTCTTGTCACATTATTTCATCCTTAAAAATAGTTGAGCTATGTTAGCTAAAATATTCACCAAAAAGAAATTATCCTAGTAGACATCTAGAGAATTTGAGTCCAAAGATTTAACTTTTATATACTTACATACAAAACAGGTTCTTAAAACAGAAAATATGGGACAACAATCTTTACTGAGCTTACTATGCTTTCTGTAATGAAAACATAAGAGACTTTGTGATACTGTAGTTTCGTAAGTCTAAAAGAAAACTTAGTTGGAAGGAAAACTTCTTGGAATTAAAGCCATAAGAATACATCAGAATTGCTCATACAAGGACAGATTCAGATCTCGTTCACTGTTGGAATTCCTGTCTTATTAATGCATAATATTCTTATGAACTGGAAAGATCCTCATTCTGAAGTTCCAGTTACAAAAGCGTGTATCTGAAACCCTCCACTCCCCAGGTTTGTGGTTCGGCACAACTCCCAGCATCATCAACTTTTTCCCTGTAAGCACACAGGAAGCCAATCTCCTGAGCAAGAAGGCAGTAGTTTCACAGAACAGTTGGGCTCAAGAACGAAGGAAAAAAGACTCTGCATGTGGGAGACAGGAGGCATATGAAAAACAACATAATTTTAAAAACCCAGAAATTTTGCCAAATTCTGAGCTGGTTCCTATAAATAAGTTCAGAACAAAATGCATAACGATATATTATGAGATAAAGATGTCACTGGTATTTATTTGGGTTGTTCAGTACAAAATCACCTCTGGCATTCTCCTCCTAAATACAGTCTTTCCCAAAAATTCTGGATTAGACCTAAGCACCCATATGCATTCCACCTCCTGCAGGAACAAAAGAATTCTGAAGATTTGTCTCTGAAGATAATAAAATACGGTAATTGAAGAACACAGTAATTAGAATGGCAGGCATGACTGTATGTTTCCTATTCTTCCTTTCGTACCTATGTTTTTAATCTTCCTTTGCATATTTTCTGTGCTGCAGAACTATCATGAAAAATTTTAATGTCTGGTTCTGTCACCTAAGAAAAATGGTACAGAAGCTTTAAAATAGCTAGCGGATGTATCACTAGACTTATCTGAAAATTCAACCACTGAGGTTGGAAGAGATGAGCTGTGGGGAACAAAAAACCTGACTGAGAAAAGAGAACAAATTGATTTTGGGTTTAAAGCTTTCTTTCTCCCCTGCGAAGCAAAAAGACTGTTTCATAAGAAATAGAAGATTTGGGTGACTTTTGGCATTTTGACAATGCCAACTTAACCAGTTCTTTCAGTGTTCATCTATGTCAGCAGAGGAAGAAAAGCAGCAAATCTGATACCTAAAGCTGTGTAAGAGCTGCTGCTCAACAGACTGAGTTGAAGTCATTTGCTGTGCAGCCACTATTGAGACCAAGGCCAGCTGGAGATACCAAGTGCTGCTGGAGGTAGCAACAACTTCTGGTAACATTTTATGCTTCTGATGTACTGGAAACTGGTTTGACAAAGAACAGGATTGGTGTGGGTAAGGGAAGGATGACTTCTGAGGTAAGTACAAGATGGATGGGGCAACAGTGGTGCTTGCATCACTCCCAGAGTGAAGGGAGCACTTTACACTCTCCTTTTCCCCCTCCCAGCCATCCATGTAGGAATCTGCTGCATCATCAACATAATGAGATCAGAAGGGACTCTGAGGAGCTGGTCCAGGTGGCACCTAGCACACAGCAGTGGGTAGGATCATGGTGTATGTGCATGACAGATAAGCTCTGGTGGGTGTTTGAAGTGCCTTGCCAATGTCTCTACCAAACTGTACTGCACTGAGTCTCACCCTGACGGACTGAGACCTGGCACTGCAGGAGCACAGCTGGGGAATTTCAGCGGAGTTGTGCAACAAGCCTCATACTTCGGCTTACAGGGCTGCTGGAAATATGACCTGGTACAGAAAAGAAAATCTGCCTGGTTGTACACTTAGCTGGAGTATCCAAGAGTACCATCATTCCTGTCACTCAGATAAGAGAGCTGGGAGCAGGGCAGGAGCAGATGGGAATATTCTTCCATTACATATGATTGTAGACTGAAGTCAGAGACAGAAAAGTGAGATCAACAGCACCAAAGAGCTTTATTCTTTCTTACTTTCTGCCATCCCAAATGCATAACTGCTGAGGAAGAGAGCATGTATCTGGTACCAGTGGGAATAAGGACTGTTACAAAGCACACCCTCAACAGCTCACTTAAACCAGCCTCCTCAGTCTGAATTGCTCTGTTTCTCACCCCCCTAACTCTAACATCCTTCCAAAGTGGATCCCCTTGAAATAGTGGACATCTAAATTGTTCTCTGGCTGGGAACAAATTAAAGACATCTCACAATGTAATTAAGAACACACTGAATAACCAAGACATTTTTTTTTAATAATCTAAAGCACATGCCAAAAGGTTTTTTTTGACACAACTCAGTTTTTCCACAAGGTAAAAGAATTTATTTCTTAGAAACTTGCAAGAAAGGACTAGAGAAATGTAGCTTTCAGTAATGAGCATTGCTTCTTATTAGTGCAAAAATTTCAGGCAATGTGTCACATGCTTAATTTCCAAACAAAAACTGGCAAACGACCAGAATTTAGCAAGCTTCATTATAAGTGAAAAGGTTGCCTCTCACTAGTATTTCCACTGTTAACATGAAAACAAGATCTGTAAGAATTATTACTGAGTTAAATGCCCAACTTGTACTTTCAGGTCAGAAAGATTTATCAGATTCCTGAAGATACTGCAGACATTATTTAATCTAAAAACTCAACGAGATTTTGTTAGAAAAATCCCCTGAAAAAGCATGGAATTTTGTCTTGGGAGAAAGAGATTGATTATAAAATATGTTAGGAAGAAAGGACCAAGCAGGTTGCAAAATAATCATTTGATAACATTCTTCCAAAATCAATTTGAGTACAACTACTGATACTCATTCTCAGTCCTCACCTTGCTCCATTGTTAGTCTTTACAGTTATGACTTTCTTAGCAATTAAAAAACCCACAAAACCAGAGAAAACTGGAAGGGAATTTTCCATGTTAGTGTCATTCAGTCAGGAAGTAATAAAAAACTACTACTGAAATGTTAACTAAAAAAAAAGGCCATTTCACTCATAGATAAGGGTGGGATGATAGCACTTCTGTGTACAAATTTGCAACCTGCATAAAAAGTGGTGGTGTAAGCAGGGCCAGTTTAAAAAGGAGTCCCAGCAGATCTGAGGCCCAAATGATTTAAGTTTTAAAGATCTCTTTCTGGTTCACATTCAGCTCTTCCAGAAATGAACCTGAAGCAAGCAGTGCCATCAAAAGCTTTTCAAATATTGACATTCAAATGAGCATATAGTCACAGACCTTTCACACAACAGGAATAGTTAATTAAAGTGTAGTGGTAATTAAACAATAGGGATAGCTGGGACAAGGATCCTTGTAGGAAGAACTTCTGCTATTTTTATCCCTCCTCCATGTAGCACTGATTCATTACAACCAACACAATTGTCACATGCAAATTAGCTGCACATATAAGGTGGCAATTGAAAAAATTACCTCTGATGTCACACATGGCCCACTTAATTGCTAATACTGTGGACCCAACTCTGTCTACCTATTTAGTCATAACAATTCAATAATATAATTATTAATACTTACCTAAATTACATCTTAATGTCTTGAATGTATATTGTGAAGATAATTTCACTTCATTTGAGTAATGAAAATTCCAGAGAGTCTATATTGTACCATTATTCAGATTACTTGCTATAAATGCTGCTTAGCTTAGATGCTAAATTTCTCAAAGGACCCACTTTAAAAATCAGTATTACTATGAGCTAATTAACAGACTTATAAATTCTCAGAAAAATATTCCTTTCTCCAATAAGTGTGTAAAGCTGTGGAGTGCAGGAAAGGGGCAAAGATGATATTTTCAGATATAACAAATATGTTGAATACCTACTCTGCATGTCATATGGATTTTTAACCAGCTAACGCTGGTGGTATTGTAATAAATAAGGAGGTGATAATAAAACAACAAAGTAACTTTTGTAATAAAATTAGGTGGTGATTGCTGCCAGCCAACATGCCTTCACTAAGAGCAAACTGCGCCTGACAAATTTGGTGGCCTTCTGCAGTGCGGTTACAGCACTGGTGGATAAGGGAGGGACAAGTGATGTCCTCTACCTGGATTGTGCAAAGCATTTGACACTGTCCCACACAACATCCTTGTCTCTAAACTGAGAAGACATGGACTTGACAGATGTGCCTCTCACTGGGTAAAGAATTGGCTGGAAAGTTGCATTCAAAGAGTTGTGGTCCGAGTGGAAAGCAGGGACGAGTGGTATCCTCGGGGATTGGTGCTGCAACTGGCACTATTTAAGATCTTTGTCAGCACCATGGACAGTAGGATTGAGTGCACCCTCAGCAAGTTTGTCAACAACGCAGTCCGCACGGAGGGAAGGGATGCCATTCAGAGGGACCTTGACAGGCTTGAGAGGTGGGCTCATGTGAACCTCATGAAATTCAACAAGGCCAAGGGCAAGGCCCTGAACGTGGGTCAGGGAAATCCCAAGCACAAATACAAGCTGGGCAGAGAATGGAATGAGAGCAGCCCTGAGGAGAAGGGTTTGGTTGACATGACCTGGCAATGTGCACTCACAGCCCAGAAAGCCAACCATATCCTGGACTGCATCAAAAGAATTGTGGCCAGCAGGTCAAGGGAGGTGATTCTGCCCTTCTGCTCCGCTGTCATGAGAGCCCACCTGGAGTGTTGCATCCAGCTCTGGAGCCCTCAGCATAGGAAGGATATGGACCTCTAGTCCAGAGAAAGGTCATGATTATGATCATAGGGCTGGAAAACCTCTTTTATTAAAGCAGGCTGAGAGAGGGTTGTTCAGCCTGGAGAAGAACTATGTGATCTTTAAGGTCCCTTCCAACCCAACCTATTTTATAATTCTATGATTCTATAAAACATAAAACCTCAGTTCACCTTTCAGACTGTCCTGCACAAGTATTTCCTTCCCCATATTTTTATCAACTGTAGTCATGTTTTTTAAAAGGTGAGCCACCCAAATCACCCCAGAAAGCACAAAATGCAAAGTCAAAGATTCTAAAATTCTGGGCAGGATGCATAACTTAAAAATAGGTTATTCCCAGAAGGGGCCTGTCAAACAGCAGCAAGGAAAACATGCCCAACAAAATACATAAGCTTTCACACACTTATGTCCTAAAGTTATGACTGACATCTTCAAGCACTTGTTCACCTCCTGCCTGCAACTGAACCCTGCTCACACTGGTGGGCTTTACCTTTGGGCTGTCTGGTGTTCAAACTCTCTGTTCTGAGCAGACAGAGCAGCTAGGAAATCATGTCAGTGGACTTTGTGGGAGTCCAGAAAGTAGACCCTCCTCTGAAATGCCATCAGAGCTTGATCTGGTAGGAAGTCTCAGAGTATGCCCAAGGCAGAAACAGGAGCACGACATGAACTGGCTGCTGCTCTTTCTTAAAATGTGTTGAAAGGAGGAAGAATGGCTTTATCTTTCTTTCTCATAGCACAGCCCACCTGTTAGAGGATTAACGCAGAAGGTGGGAGATCAGATTTACGTGTCATTCTCTCATACTCAAATTTCCTAAAAACAGAGGAAACTATGCAACAACTGTTAGGAAGAGCACTCTGCAGTTGAGGAGGAATTGTTCATTGGTCCTGCTGAAACCAAACTGCTGTGAGGTTTAGTCAGTAAGCCAGAAAGGAATTTTATCCTTTAGACCAGTGACCGCTGGTTGCGGTAAATCAATCTTCTTGTGCTGTTTCTAGAAGCGTTTCTAGTTTATATCTAGTGACTGCCAAAAAAAAAAAGCAGGAAAAAAAGCTACAAATTCATGACTTTCTTTCATCCAAGCATCATAACTTCTAACAGGCTCATGCTTGTGTTTCAATTTGAAAGAAAACAACGAACCAGATGTCCTTATCCAAAGGACTGACTTTCATGTCAAGATCCAGGGAGCAGGACAGGAAATCCAGCCTCCAAACAGTGTCTAATGCAGGGATGCAAATGGAGGCAAAATTTTCAGATATAACTCCTGCTTTGGATCATCTCACTGGCTTCCTTCGCTTAGCATTGCAAACCCTTTTTCTACTTGCCTTTCTCTTCCTGTTAAGTTATGCAGGGTCTTCTTTGCCTAATTCAGCGGTAGACATCCTGCTCCCAGAAACAGGAATTCTACAGTCAAACATCGTGATGCTCACAAATCGCTGCAACTCACTGAGTTTTTATTGTGGTTTTGGAGGCCTCACTTGGCTGTTTTTTTAGTCCACCCTGTGTGCTGCAAAATGAAGGCACTACCTAACTTTCAGGTGCCCAAACCATTTTCAGGATCTAGCTGCTAGTAACTGGAGGTTGTTAGGTTGACTGAAACTGCTGGTTTGTTCAATATTACTAAACATAATAAAATATGAAGCAGCTCCCCAAAATGAGAAATACTGGAAAATGAATGGTGTTTTCTATGCACCACTGATTTGTTATGTTTAAATGTATTTCACAGTCCACCATGCTGCTTTTGATATGCAGCCATGCAGCAAGGGTAAAAGGTAAGAGACATCGTAAGCTAACAAGAAACTGGAATATACTACCTTTCTCTAGCTAAAAATTACTGTATTTAGTTTGCCTGCCAAATATAGTTGTTATATTGAGAATCATTTTAACATATTCTAACAGATTTTGTTTGCTAAGGCAAGCTCAAAGGATAGTAGGATTGAATAAGGTTTTGTCATCTCCCACTGCACACAGATATCTTTTACATGTGACTTTTCTTATACAAACCTCTGTGATTTATTTCCACAGTATGTACAGAGATATTACTAGCCAAATCCCTGAGGCTCAAGAGGTAAGCGGAGATGGTCTCCATTTTCTTCAAACCCTTTCTAAAAATAAGAGAACATTTGATTAAGGGTTGACATTTTTCTTTTCTTCCTTTGCTTGTTCTTGTAATTCATTTCACATGGGAAGTGGGCTGTGTTTTTCTTATCCCTTCCAACTCAGCAGCCAGGAGGCTGGCTTTGCGGGCCCACTCCTGTCACCACGGCAACCAGCGGATCGCTGTGATGCAGTCCCATGCGCTTTGTGTCACTACACAGTGCTATTGTTCTCCAGTAAGCATTTGGGAGAGCCATGTCAATATTCCCATAAAGTAGGACTGATTATCGTTCCACTGGCCATCCTGTGCATCATGCATGGACATCATGCTGCATCACCTTAGGATGTGCTTCACTTCCCATGCAGTGACTTCAGGAATGACTGGTTTGCACCGTGAAGCCTATGTTCAGCACTAAGCAGACCCTGCGCCCCAGAAACATTGCAGGGAATCTGAATTGAGGCTGCAGTTCAGAAGCATCAGTATGACCACACTAGATGAGATCAAAGGTCTCCCTAACTCATTGGTTCAGTGTTTCTCCTAGAGGACAAAACTACCCAGAAAAGGAAAATATATCAATAATTTACCTTATGTATATTTTTTTTACTCTCATCTTTGAGCTAATTTAAATTTAAGCACATGGGCATTTAGCTACACCAGAGACTGAGTGATATATATATATACATATATATATATATATACAGCAGGCAGAAGACCTGATTTTCCTAAATACAAATCTACCATAAATTTGAATGGATACATGAGATTCAGCAGCTCTTTAGCATTTGGAGGAAACGGATTTACCATGCCTTTTCTAGACTGCAGAAAAACATGCCTGCACTGCAAAGCTCTCTCTCTGTTTTTTTTTTTTTAATGTGTTGCAGAGACAACAGAAACTCTGGACTATCTTTCCTACAAATTAACTTTGGGAAGATATAATCCACAAGAATAGAAGTAAAAGCATACCCCTCAAAACTGTGTTATGATGGCAGACCCAAACTTGTAGAGATCATGCAAGAAAGGATATTTAGAATCAACCCCTGTACTTGGCACTGGGGAGGCCACACCTCAAATCCTGTGTTCAGTTTTAGGCCCTTCACTACAAGAAAGCCATTGAGGTGCTGCAGTGTGTCCAGAGAAGGGCAATGGAGCTGGGAAAGGGTCTGGAGCACAAGCCTGGTGAGGAGCAGCTGAGGGAGCTGGGGATGTTTAGCCTGGAGAAGAGGTTGCTCAGGAGGGACCTTATTGCTCTCTACAATTACCTGAAAGGAGGCTGTAGCCAGGTGGCAGTCAGTCTCTCCTCCTATGTTACAAGCAACAGGACAAGAGGAAATGGCCTCAACTTGCAGCAGGAGAAGTTTAGATTGTATATGAGGAAAAATTACTTCACTGAAAGGTTGGTCAAGTATTGTAACAGAGTGCCCAAGGAACTGGTTGAGTCACGATCCCTGGAGATATTTAGAAGACACATGGATGGGGTACTTAGGAACGTCATTTAGCAGTGGACTTGGAAGTGCTGGGGTAATGCTCGCACCTGATGGTCTTAAGAGTCTTTTCCAAACTAAATGATTCTACAGAGTCATAATCACAGGCTGGTTTGGGTCAGAAGGAATCTTCAAAGATCATCTAGTTCCCGTCATGCACAGGGACAGTTTTCATGTTGCTCAAAATCCCTTTCAACTTGATGAATGAGCCCAAAGAATGAGAAGGAAACACATCCCATTTATGCTAACTTTATCTAAACAGTAAAGGCTCCATTTTGGAAAACAACTAGGTAGCCACTGATATGTAAGAAGTGCACTCTGGAATGATTCACTACATTTCTTAGTATTTCATTTTCAGTGCCTGACAACATATTTCTAATATTAAACAGTACCATTTCATGTAGCATGGTCTAGCTACATCATGGATAACGCAGCAACTGTCACCCAGAACCTATAAAAAAATAAATGGCTACCACTTTGTAGCTGTTGACTGGATCTCACATAAAATATTAACTAACACAGGCTTCAAAATAGTTTGCCCACAAATTTTAAGTACCTTGCCATGGATCAATAACATTTATAATCCTAAAACATAAAAATAAACAAGCACATCCAAAAAATAAACAAATTCAAAATCAGATTTCTGGTTGTGTAAGTCAGATAGCAAATTTTCTACTTTCTGTTCCCTTTTTTCCTTCATATTTTTTTCTTTTCCCTCTGCAACTTATTCCCAGTCCACATAATTTATTAAGAAATTGTTCTAATACTGTGACCTTTCATTCTGTACACATTCTCTCCTTTATTTACACCCTTTCACTCTTTTGCAAATGTTCTTGAATTGTTTACCTCAGATACAACACAAAAGCAGTAACTAGACTACCACAGTTCTGTGTTTTCTACCTATACCTGAGTAGTTAGAAGATACAAATATTCGCACAAGATATCACTTTTACACCAGTCCATAAATTAGTTGCATATATAATGGCAGGCATAATCTCTTATTACCAGTGAATATAAGGAAAAAAAAATCCATCCATTTGAAGAAGCTTGTTCAGAGAAATGAACTATGTAACTTGAGTTCAGCCAAAGCAAGTACTGTCTGTGAAACCTAAAGTCATATATTGGTCTCACATACACAGTCCTAGCACTTTGTATAGAAGACTCCTGAAGACAAACACTGGTTGCCAGTCAGGATGGAGAGTTCAGAGGGTTATATCAAAGGTAAACTTGTTCTGCTTTTTGTCCAAGGGGCTGATTATTCTCCTCATGATGTACTGCATTTTCTTAAAAATCTGAAATAATGTGTTCAAAACCAATGAGAGGACAGCTTGATACACTCTTTGGGTGGTATTAACTGTACACAGACTAATTCAGTTGCAAAACACTATGGAAGGATTTTGTGATGTTGCTACACAGGTGATTTTCAAGGTGTTGGGATATCTACTGTCAAAGTCCATTTATCTGGCACTCTATTACTTCATTCTCTCAGTCACAAGGAAACCTTTATGCAAGCCAGTCCACCTTGTCTGGCACCCTTCTTCCTGATGCTATTGTGATGAGTGTTTCCACCAATCCCTTTCTATACAAGGATACTGCATTTGACAACTAACATTTAGGGATCTTTTGGAGCCTCCTCATATCCTAATTCAAGACAAGCGTTTTCCTGACGCTTTACGGATTGCTCCATGAGCTAGCTTTTTCTAATTTAACTTTTCTTTGCAGTAAAAAACTGCTCCTTATAGTTTGGTGAACACTTGTGAGTTTCCCTTGTCCCTTATGCCTCTAATATTTGGTCCAAACAGAGCAGTGCTATCAACAAATTGGACAACACAACTGTTTGCTCCTGATCTAGTGAGACAAGATTGTGGGCGACTGTGACTTCACTTGATATAATTTCTAGATTTCAGTACACCTTCCTAAAAGGAAAATCACTGCAATGAATAAAACAGACAAAACAGGAGTTACTAATTCCCACTACACATTATAGGAATGTCACGAAGCTACAAAATACCAGACTGCAGATTGTTCAACACTGGCTAACCACCCTTCGCCCCAGGTTCCCTAGCCCACATGGCACTAAACACACAGTATAATTATATTTCTGAATAATCAAAGAATTCAGTACAGGAGGATGTATGGTACTTGGAAAATAAGGCAGCTGATATTTCTTTTTTTAGCCTTTATAATTCTCTATGTGAGTCCACGTCTTATATATAGTTTCCCATTGAAGACCTCACCAGTATGAATGACTCACTTTCTTCAGACTTTTTTTAGACATTCATTGAAATAATATTAGGCAGCTCCAAACAATGAATTATTGTATTTTATAAGACTCCATCAAAGCAAGGTGGCATTTTAATACCCATTATACAGATAAAGAATTAAAGTAGAACAAATTAGGACTAGAATTAAAAAAAAATATAATATATTAGTTCTCAATGCCTAAATGCAGAGATTGCTTTCTTCCATTTCAGTAAGTATGTGGTATCTATCTACATACATATTCAAGGGACAACTGTAGTTATATTCTGTTTTAGCTGTGAGCACTCACACTTCAGCAAATCAAAATCTGCTCCTTCCCTTCCACATGTGTATTAAAGGATTTTGAGTGCAAGAGTTTTATCTGACAACTTTGTCACAATTAGTAGCTAGCTGTCCAGGTAAATCAGAAGCCTGAGATACTCCGGAAAATGGAAAAATCTGAATAACATGGATCTACAAAGCATGCTGCAAAGCATGGCCAACTCTCTGCAAGAAGTCATTTTATGCCCAGACAAGGAAGTCAGTTTTCACTCAGCACCAGCTCTGTCGGGTTTGAGGTGGGGGTGGCAAGAACATCACAGTGAAAACCATCCAGTCAAATGTCCCACTGCTTTTCAAATCAAGTTAAAATGTTTTAAGTCAGTTAAAGAACATGGATGCGAAGCAGGCATCATCTGTCCCCCTCTGTTTTCTGTTATTCCATCTCCTTTTTTCCTCTCCTTCTTTCCCTCTCTCCTTTGATTTGGAAACCAAAGAAAAGACATACGGTAATTTCTACTTAGGAAAGAGCAAAGGAAGAAAAGGAGGACATGGGTAGCACAAGAAGAGTCCAGCCTGCAGGAATGGTGAGGCAGAGAGAGATCTCACAAATCAAACAAGGGGAAAAGGTCAGATACAGAGAACCTCAGAAACAGAGAGAGAATGGAAGAGTGGTACCCAGGCAGGTCCAGGGGAGACAGAGGAATGTTAAGAAACCATTTCTGCCATGAGTTTGGTTTACAGAGTAAAATGCATGACTTGAAGATTAAAATAATATAAAATAATAATAAAATAATATAAATTACATTTAGGTAGCTCATACACAGAAAAATGTTTCTGATTCATTTTGTTTAATTATTAAATTAACTATTAAATACTTGTTTTGTTATTCTGCACTATTTTGAGCTTAAGTCCAATCCTTGCCACTGACTTAATTTGGAACTTAACTGAAGGTACTCACTGAGATTCCTCAGGTAATCTGGCTACCTCTGACTCTCTCCTGAGAAAGTGTTCTTCCCAAGTACAGGCACTTAGAAATCTGGATATCAAAGGTTAGACACAAGTAGATAATTGTTCACAAGATAGCTCAAAGTACACAGATATTTCTATCCCAGGATCCTCTCTTGATTTCATCTATGTAGGCCAGCAAAGTTATGTAATTTCCTCTAGCCAGATAAGGGAACAGAGAGGCACTCTCCCCAAACTCATAATCCAAATCCAAAAACTGACCTCAGAGAAGACCCTTAGATATATTGCCCTATGGATTCTCCATGGACCAGGCTGCTTCTGCATGTGCTAGCAAGTGTTTTGTTTATTCTCTTTTACCCCAAGTCTCCATTTCTTGTTTTTAAAGAATGAGGAAAATCAGAATGCTTTTTAAAAATGCATATATTTGAAGCAGAGTTAGGAGATAGAGGAAAATCAACCATACAAGCAGGGAGAGCAGAACTTTCTGACAAAAAGCTTGTATTACTGAGAATCATAGATTTGTGGGTATGTTGATTCTTTGGTGTAATATTCCATTCTTGCTGCATAAAGTTATTTTCCTGAGCAGAAAGTGAAGATCTACTATTTCTATAAGCAGTAGAACAAGTACCTAAAAAATCAGAATGTCAGGAAATGAAAAGTTCATGGACAGAATAGACACATTTCCAAATCCCAAGGGAGATGGAAAACAAAATAACTTGCATTGTCAATTTGTAATTCCTTTCTGGCAACAAGAGGGATGCCTAGGGAGTTCAGAGAAGCTAACAGGGCTATAATATTCATACTATATTTAAAAATGGATCAAAGCTAAAAACCAACTCAGTTGTGCAATCTTTTATCCTAATGCAGCATAGCAGCTAAGAACTGCTATTTCTGTTCAAACACCATCTTAACTTACTTCAAGAAGTGGCCCTTCTATATGATTAAAACGGGAGCTATTTGGAGAGAGCAAACCTCAGGAAGTGAAAAAGCTGGTAAATAGTGTGGCTACTGAAGAACAGAAGCTATCAATCATTTCAGAGATTTAAGAGCTGTAACCAGCTGCAACAAATAACATCCTTTTTTGTAGTGTAAGCTGTAAGATACCAGTGAATAACACGCAGACTTTCCCCCTTCTTTCTGACTGCAGTGGGGGATTGCACACAGAGGGGCAATTATTTGCTAATTTTTGGCTGCTAACTTGACATTCTGAGAAAATACCATTTGAGGTTTATATTGGAAAGTAATTTGTTACATATTTATCCAGAGTATTTTTATTCATGGTATTCCAGATTTTACTATTTAGCACTTCTATTCACAGTAACCTTATCTCTCAACTTCTGTCACCTCGGCAAATACTTCGGCTTTTATGTTTCAAAACTTCCATCTAGATCTAGCCTTTGGATCAAAAAAAAGTCAAATAATCATTATCTAATCAAAGACTTTCAACACAAATCTAGAGCAGGTATGGTACATCTTGCAAATTTAACCCATTGTTGTTCCCATCAATAATGTTATAAAGCATTCAATTTCCAGTAATTTGATAAAATACTGCATAAGATAAGAGTAATAAACATCTGAAATATGAGGTTTCAGTTAAGTCAAGGCAACAAGTGTATATACCCTCAGTTTCATCAGTACTAGCCAGTCTAAAGCAAATATATGCTGCATGGAGATTTTATCCCATATGCACAATAATTGGGGTTTAATGAGGGACAGCAAAACATACAGAATAGAATGTGTTCCATAGTGAATAAAACATTTGAAATGTTTAATGTAGTGTTTTAAAGACTACAGAAGTAAATTATTTGGGGATTAAAGTATAATTTGTATTTCTTGTTTTACTGAAAACATATTTCAATCAGGAGTGGACTAAGAACAAGACCAGAGACCAGGTGTGAATTTCACTGTGTGACCTTGCACTTAAAATGAACAAAAGCTTTCTGTTAATTCGATCAATTACGCATATGTGGAATAAAACCATAGTTTAGACACAGCAGCTTGCTTTGTCTACACTGGGCTTTTACCTTACTTTCAGCAGATTGAAGAATGTCTCTTTCGTCCCATATAAAGTCAAGAACACCAAACTTTCTTATAACCGA
Source organism: Rhagologus leucostigma (assembly GCA_013397725.1). Classification (NCBI taxonomy): domain Eukaryota; kingdom Metazoa; phylum Chordata; class Aves; order Passeriformes; genus Rhagologus; species Rhagologus leucostigma. The sequence goes on from VZTD01001533.1 coordinate 2,768,607, forward strand.
GTTTATGCTTAGACCCATGTGAAACACAAGCAAAGTTTTTGGAAGTGACTTCTGCTGCACAGTTCTCAGCTTCTGAAAAATCGTGACAAAAGTGTTTCTAATTGAGTATACCTATTTTCAATTGTCTAAAGTCATAATCTGAAGTATTACGATTTTATTTTTTCTAACTCTTTACAATCCAGTTTCTAAAATGCAAATGGAAAAGCATCCTCAGATATATAGGTACTTTCTCTAATGTTCCAGATGAACAACACTACGCAAGTGTACATCACTGCTGAATGAGAAAAGAAGGCAGTTTAGGGGTCTAATTATTGTTTTAAAAGACTGTTGGGCTAAGGTCGTAAAATTTAAGAAATGCAGCATTAGAAAAATAAAAAGAAGTTTTATTTTAACTGCTAGTTCTTTGAAATATGTGCCTGTGCATACTCAAATCTCAGTACACTTAATGAGAAAGGAATTTTGAGGGAAAAAAAAAATTAGTAAAGAAACTCGTGACTGAAGACTCTATCATAAAGCATATGAATATGAGGGATGAACTGAGGTCACCCAGGTACTGTAACTCCGCAGTTCTTTTTTTCTGAGCACGTGGAATATTTCACTATAATGAATTACCTTTTTGTAATAGGTGTATGCACAAACGTGAGCGTGTGGATGTGTGTGTGTGTGAACAGACAGAATGGACAGCATGGTGATAAAGGCTACACAGGTGTCACCGCTTTTGTCATTGCCAAGGTTAAAACAGATGCGGGGGTGTTGGCACCATAAACAATATATGGGCATGGTGTGCAGAAGAAAAAAAATCACCAGCATGTGGGAAAACAAAAGATTTCCGAATTGAAGGACAGAAAATGTAGATATCCAGGAAATTTAGAAGCAGTCAGGAAAACTCTGTACCAGGAATGGTTTGCTTGCATGGCAATTCTGGTACATCATTCTAAAACAGCTTTTAAAAGGTAGCTGTAGTTTTACTAGCAAAATTAAGCTTGTCTCCCTTGTCGAAATTCTAGTTACTTTTGACAGAAAAAAAATTTCTCATCTAAATGATGGGGAGCACAATGTGTTGCAGAGTACATCTGTTTCTTTACTGGTTTCCTTTAAGTAGTTCATCTCCCAACTGCTGAGTTATTTCATTTAGCTTTATTCTCTTCCCATTACATCCCATTGCAGCATTCTGTATACTTCCCCATTTTCTCTCCACCAGAGTCAGTACTAATGACAGTAACTATCTGTTGCCAGTAACAACACCATACATTTCCCTCCTGATTTAGGCAAAGGTTGTATGGTGAATGGTTGAAGACAAACAGCTCAGGAAACTGGAAATCTGTACTGATGAAGAATCCTGTGATCTGACATACAGATTGGTATTACATTTATACTTTAGTTGTCCTCTAATAATTTAGTCATTCTCCGGAAGTTCTCAAAAATGATTGCTAAAGAATCTGGTATTTTCTCTTCAGTTTCTTAAAACTATTCATCAAACATCACCTAACTTAGATGATTCAGATATTCTAATTAACCAAGTATTATTTTCTCTGTTTGCAGTATGATTACTCTCACTCTCTCTCTTCCTTCAGTTTCTCAGTGGTCATCATTAACGCTATACTTGACTAATTATTATATTTTGTTCTTTACGCTAAAACAAAAATGCATTTTATCTGATTCCAACAGTGGTGGTAGCTTTCTTAATAGTCCTTTTAGCTATAGTATATTGATAAAAACTTCTCTGAAAATATTCTACTCACATAGTTAATGACATTGCATTTTTTCCCCTAATTATTTTTCCTTTTCGGATTTTGATTATTTGTCTGTTCTTTCACAATGTATTCTTTCTTTATTTTAGATTGTTTCTATTTTTTGATCAGCATTAATACTTGTTCTTATAACTGCCCGAGCTTTTCTTACATTATCTGGTCTTCCTTCAAAAAGGATAACATGCTCGAGAATCATGTTTATTTCCAGTTATCTGTTTGTACTCATTAATCTTTGCCTGAAAACTCCTTCAGAGTCCCACCATGCCATTATCTGTAATTAAGCAACTCTATACTGCTCTGTCCTTTAACTTAGTCAGGGAAGTCTGTTATTGTTTGAAATTAATTGATCTACTGTTCCAGATTCCATTTAATTGCTTCCTGTTGGACAATGCTGTTCTAAAGAAGTAATATACACAACTGTATACTATGCTTCTTGGAGAATTTCTTTCATTCTGTTTGGTTTTTTTTCTTAATTCAATTAAGAATTATTCCCATATGGAATAACTAAGAATAAGCTGTAACTTCTTATTACATACAGGACATTAGTTTTAAAACTGTAAATAGAACTAAAAACTGATTGTCCTGCAAATCTTCAGTTTTTTGCCCTGAAGCATAAAACCTCTTTGATTTTCTGCCTTTCTTAATCTTTAAATTTTCTGTTACTTTTAATGACTTTTATATCTTGTCAGGTTTTCCATAACTTTCATCAGTTATCGAGAACAGCATCATGCGCATCACTCTATACACAAACGTTTCTAACTCTTGAAGGTTTACCGTTGTTCTTTTTGGTCAACAAAATCAGCTGGAAGGTTTCGGCCTCAAATAAATACTTAGCAAGATCATTTTACTAGCATTATACCTGTTATTCTAGGAGTTATTAAAACACCATGCTTTATTCTGATTATTAGAGTTTTCATCCACTTTATCAAACTAACTTTCAGATTAAATACTTGCTACTAGTTTCTCATAAAATTGCATTTAGGGCCAATAGCCAATCCCTCATATATGTAGTCTCAAAATACAGCTCATCAGTGTTTGTACATCAAAATGAGGCCACCCTCTGCATTAGGCAGGCTTTTAGCTTAAACACACTGTTTAACATTAACATTTAACATATTGTTAGAACAGATGGGACTAATTCCCATCCCCACACATCATACTCACAGATATGTACCATGAAATGGTTTCACTGTTAGTGGTGACTGTACATGCAGTGGCTTTCAGTGTGGATTTGGCCCTTTGTTCCTAGGGAGGGTAGGACTGAGCCCAATACATTTCTGTGTACCTTGGACAAGCTCTTTTCTCTAAGACTGAGCTTAGCACAGTAGCACATACACACCACATGTCCACATGTCACTAAGCACATACACACCACATGTCACTAACCTGAATGGTAGTGGTGAGTGCAAGGATATTCCACTCAAGATACTGGCACCCGGATTGTTGACCAGGAGTGCAGCCCAATGTCCTATCTCTCTGCCTTGTGTGTACAACCTCGTGTGGAACAACACTTAAATGAAGACAGCCAAATATTCCAGAACAACCAGAGAAACCCTCACCTAAAGGTTAACTTAGCAGAACCTAACATACAGGCAGATGGACCCATCACCGATCATACCTTCAAGATACAATTGCTGAGACAGGTTTAGATGAAAACATACTCCCTCTGACTCTCAAGGGATCCACCATACCCAGGATGTCTTAATGAAGCCAACAGTCTGTTTGGAGGTGTGTTCCTTATGAATCAATCGTTAGAGTGAAATACACAAAAACTTCATCTCTCTGTTGAGCAATCATTACTGCCAAACTTTATAAAAAGTCCTCTGTCAAGTGCAGGACCAGTCCCCAGCCTGCAGCGCTATGTTTTTCACACACACACATTACATATATATAGATATATATATAAACACGATGCAGATTCCTCTAAATTCCCTTTCCACTGGGGAATGAGCACTGCCTCTCCATTTCTGCATGCACTCACACAGGCTGATGCAGACTTGCCAGAGACCTCAAGAGAGAAAGACAGCCTAAGCTATTATTTACACATGCAATACTGGGTAGTACATTAATAAGCCCCTCTGTTTCTTGACTAGCTTGAGGAATACCATGACAGAAGCATTAACAGGAGCATGTGGAATGGGATCATTTGTTAGACCCGCTGCTGTTGCAGGATGACAGGCACAATCTTCAACTCTGGCACCCACCTGAGCTCTAATTTGCAGTTTCTATAGTAAGAATTCCTACTAGGATGAAAAAGAAGATCTTGAGGCCTCAGGGCTGAATGTTCCGAAGGAGGAGTAAAAGCTCTGATAAAAATACTTTGTGTTTTGTTTTCAGTGAACCCTGTATGGATTCTAGCCCAAACTGAACCATCAAAACTTTTGTGTTTACGTTATAGCTTAAGGAGATCTAGTACAAAACCATCAATACAGCCTAGACAGTGGTTCAGCTGATCAGATGAATCTACTTTAATTTATCCTCAAATAACTACCCTAATAGTTATTCAGCCACCCAGCTAAATTGCATTCTATGCTCCACTGGCTTTAATGTCTGATTAGGTGCTTCACTTAGTCACCCACAGAAATGAATCTAGAGTCATCTGAGGTGCTGCAAATGTACGTTGCTTGGAATCTGACTGAAGCTCCAGACAGGTATGGCTATTTTATAGATCCTGTATCATAAAGTGCAAGCCTACATAGATGTCTCAGACATCTCAATTTCAATATGAGAGCAACTGAACTGAGCCCTACTGACGTGTAAATAGACATGTAATTGTCTATATCTGAACTTTAAATCTGCCCCATTCTGTCTGGGCGAAGGGAAAAGGTGGCCTGCCTGAAGACCCACAGGTGCAAAGGTTACTGGGGTAAAGGAGAGGAAGACTCAGAAGACACCAGAATGGCAGAGTCACTTTACCCATGCAAAAAGCCAAGGCTACACTCGTACTGAGAGAAGCTCCACAATTTTAATATTAAGTTCTGTAGATCTGCCATGAAACTAAAAGCAAATCCTGGTCTAAGAGTGAGGTCTGGGTGAGGGAACTGAAGCTCATAGTTTCAGGCATATATTCTAATACTTTATTAGATGTACAGTAAATCTTAAACCACAGTTTATTCCAGTATCAGTGGAACTCATATTCCTTCTACTCTGCCAGAAGTATGGCTTGCTGTATATCACCAATCAATGGCCAGTTTTAAGGTTGCCTTAAACAATCCTTAATTTCTGGGTGAACTACACACAGACAATGCCTCGTAAATCTACTTAGGGTCCAGATGCTCGAGTACCCTGGTGAGTCCCAGTGGTAGCCATTATGGGTCTGGAGAGCTCATAGCCTGGATGCTGCAGAGGTTGATCTGCTTGTTAGAGTTGGCTTCTGGAAGTCACCAAAGTCACTACAGACTAGAACCCTTGTCAAAAATCAGCCTATTTTTCATCACCTGCCACGTGGTTAATTTAAGAAAGGTGTTGGCAGACTGACAGACTCTTTTTTAGCTTTCATCTAACTCATAAATCATCAATTTCCGCCCCATGTATCTTTGGTCAAAAGATCTGGTGGTCTCCACAAGTGCAGGACATGGAGCCAATGCACACAGAGATTTTCTTTTAGGTGCATTTCACTCTAAGGAAATAAAACGGCTTCTGTCCTCTATACTTGATACAGAGTTTAAGATCCTTGAGGAAGATTAAAAGCAAGAAGAATTACTGTGTATTCCAGAGGAGCAAATCCCAGGAATGACACCTGAGAGAATGTAAGTCTCCAGATAAACTTCAGCTAATCAATCTCCAGAACTAGTAACAAAACGAAAGAAAAGAAACGAAGAAAGAGACAGAGAGGAAGGGAGAAAGAAAAGCCAAAACTTAGCTCAAAACTACATCCAAAGCAGTCAGCTAAGGGGAACTGAGAAGGTAGACCACGCCTAGCAGTGAGAAACCAGGTAAATACTTTTGCAGGTAAGTTCACAGGATGAATACAAATACAGAAAATTATTAGAAGGTAAAGAAATTTGAATATGCAAATAAATAGAAACTCAAGACATATATATTCAGTTTCTAGACATGTCACTGTGTAATTTAAGATTCGTTTCAGCTGCCTAAGCATCAGGACTCTACAGCTATCTAAGGAGCTATCTGAGCTTGAGCTGCTAATCATGAAGGGTCTGGCTGTCTCTGGTCCTCAGCAATATCTGTCAGCCTTATCTAGATTTCCTGGATTCCCATGGTATTTCAATTGGTACTAGACACCTACATTTAAGCAACTGACTTGATCTGTTAAGCATTCTCTTAGTAGGTATTTCTTACATCAAATATGTAAGAGTTTTAAATCCCACCCTGCAGTCACTCTATGCCTCAGTTTCCCAACAGCGAAAAAGAGAGGAAAAAACCCCAAACCACCTACACAATGCTTAGATCATTAGGCAACGGAAGCCACAGAATTACTTGGAGGGGCAGAGATGCATGTCTTTTAAAACCAGGAATGAAAGCCTAGGGTCTAACGCAAATACTAACTGTTGATAGTGAACAGTACTTTAGAATGCCAATGATATAATAAAATACTTCATATTTTTCTGTTAACTCACTTTGAATGCTGGTCCCTGTTTCTGTCATAGTGTGCTTTATAAACCTTTTTAAGAGACTTTTTTTTCATCAAACTGCAATTGTAAGCCTTAAAACTTCAGAATATCTTAAATGATTAGGACAATCTACAAATAGATAGTCATATGCAAATCAGAACTAGTCCCCACTGGGCAGTGATTTGATTGAACTGCTTTTATCTCTGTGAATCCAAAATGGAGTCTTTGATGAAGTTTCACAGTTGTAGAAAGCTGCATGAGAGCTTTTAGTGACCTCGCACATTTATATATTTACATCTGTTTCTCTGCAAGTCAACTTTTTTTTTCTCAGCATACTAAGTGATGTAGGTCTGCAAGTCTGCATAAAATTACAGCTTGTCCCAGGGATATCCATTGCACCTATGCATCAAAAAGATGCATGAGTTTTGTTATTGTTTATATCTAGTTCATATACTGTGATTTATGACTGATCTAATTGTTTTCTTGCACTTTGGAATTGGTTTACCTGCAAAATACCCTTCACATCAAGAAACTGCAGTATCATCTGCATCTTCAAATATAGAGTATCTGCACAAAGTCACTACACATTTTTACATCTGAAGGACACTGCAGCCTATTACACAACAAATTATCAAAGTTAATGATGATTGCGTATCCATATACATATTCAAGTATCATACTATTATAAGCGCATGTGAACCAAGTCTTGGGACTGAATCTGCCTGGGGCCTACTAAATATGATGGAAGTGTCATTCCTGCATGACACTAGCTGGGGGTAGGAAGTGCACTTGCTATGTGCGCAAACATACTTTAAGTAGAAATAAAGTATTTAATGAAAAAACACTAATTTTTTTAATACTGTGTTTCAATGTATTTTTAAAACATACATATTGATAAAGTAATGAAAAATATTTATACTGTAAAGTTAACAGGAATCCAGCTGTTTCTTCGTATAAAGTCCACGCACTTCAGATAAGATAAACAAATCTTCCTAATTCTAACTACAGTCTAGTGAATAACGTTCCTAATGCCCAAGGGAGACTAAACACAAGGAGTTAATTTCCATGATCTAATGAATGACTAACCATGAAATCTTTTTATCAGAAAATCACCTTTTTATTAAAATGCTAATTTAATTAATAGAATTTTGCTGTTGAGAGTAGTATATATATGATACATCTGTTCTCAGATGTATGTTATTCCATGGACATTAATTATAACATTGTGATATTCCTTCTTCTGTTCTGAACAGCTAGTAAGACCTGTACTACTAAATCATACTTAATAGGAGTGTGATGGTTGTTGCTTAGGCAACAGAATGAATAAATGCAGGTCAGAATGTGCTTCCAGAAAAACAAAAGCAGGAATATAGTACAGAATGAATAAGAAATATGTCTTAACTGATTTTTACTGCATTGAACTATTAGATTTCTTCAATGCAAAGTAGCTAACCTATCTGAAACATTTAAGTTAATAAGATTTTAAACTCCAGTTTAATATGTAAACCACTGTAATGAAGGTAAAGCTGTTCTGTCATATTAAGGAAGACTACAATATACTAAGTTTGGAATAATCTGAATTTTTCTCTTAGCATAGCAGGTGTTTCTTCTCTCATTTTCCTGTATATTTCCTAAGTTTCATTTTCCCTTTAACATTTTGGCTAGGAGGAGAATAGCTTTTAAAACACTCATTTAAATTTTTCAAGAGAGGCTTTTCTTACATAATGCTGATGTATTCAAAGGAGTGATATAAAAAGAAATCGATGTTCTATCTCCAATAAAATATAGGAAATATTCAATTTCTGGTACAAACAAAAACTGAAATATGCAAAAGCATGATGAACAGTGAAATCAATACATTGGAAATTATAAAACTATTGAAATTATACATTTTTTTTATTACTACACAATTTCCCAGCTCTTTTTTTGTTATTGGATTCATGGGTCTAATATTCCATTCCCATACACATGCTACCCCAGCTAGTATTAAGAGTAATCATGTATTTTATCTGTAATATATCAGAAAAGGCTTAAAATGACCAGAAAACACTGGCTAACAGAAGTATGCAAGCAAAACTTAATCTGCCTGATACATTAAAAGTTTGATTTGTATATAGCATAATAAAATCTTGTATGTAATTTGTATGTTTACATAAGTATAGTAATAAGAGATGTAGGAAAGTCTTAGAAATTCCCCATGAACATGGTTCAGGCCCCTCCAGAGCCAGGATATGACTGAAAAGCCCTCCACGGCAGTTTATTTGAACTTCTCTGGTGCTCATAATTTACGTGTGGTAGGTGTACCCCTCTGCATTTGTTATGCCTCCTACAGCCTCTTGTGAACAATTTCCTTTTGTAACCTCTTTAAGACTAAATGATCACCTACTTATGTAACTAATGCTACAACACTACAACATATATAAGAATATGTAGTTACATTTTGGGAAACTGCAGCATGAAACCCCTTTTTATTTTTTTCTTCCCCATATTGCTGGGCTGACAGCACAGATTTGTTTTAAAGAATATTTAAAGAATATTTAAGGTATAGATTACAATGATTTTTACTGATCTAAGCAAATGATCACATGGCAGCCATGTAAAAACAGGAAGAAACCTCTACACTCTTATAATATGGAAATGGCAGAGATATGTGCCTTAATTTTTTCATCATTAGCCCAAAGGCATATAATGATGTTGGCAAAATAACTTAAAGATGAAGGACACAACTCATGTGATGATTTTATACTTGTAATATTCATGCCATTTCACTTCAGTTTCTTATATGCCAGATACAAGTTACGAAAAGTTAGAATTGTTCCCAGATATACATAGGTACTTAAAATATATTTTAAAGATATTTTAAAATATTTTTTAAGCCCTGACACTTTTTAAGAAATACAGTCAGGATTTTCGGAAGTGGCTCAAGTAAGAGGAATATTGAAGCAGGTAGAAAAGCGATTATATAACAGCCTTATAAGTAAGCTTCTCTCTTTACTGTCAATATTCATTTCAGTGGAAAGTTTGTGCATGACAGGTCTGTTACTTTACACCACATGGTGATATTGTACATCCTGAAGTAACTAAAATTTCATTTCATTCAAATATTCCTGATAAATGCCTAGAGTTAAAACATGAAAATGGAACAATTAATAGGAATCCATTACTTTTTCTCCCAGGGCATAAGTTTCAACAAGTGAATCCCATAGCCTGATTATCTAAGACACAAAAAATATTTAATCGAGACATCCAGAATTACTTGCAGAGAGAGCACACTTTATTAAATAATTTTATGTTATTAAAATACCTCTCAAGGCAAGAATGGCATTGTGTGTTCTTTAATTATCATTACAAGCTAATGTTGAAATAAAAGTAAGACTGTGATGCACTGCAGAAAGGGGTGTTTGCAGCTTTTTCATACTATGAAAATCCTGCAATGGATTAAAAGAACTGTGCATTTTTCATCTTTAATCAGAAGATCAATGAGGGAGAGAAAGAACCTTAATATTCAGTTTTTATTTTACCAAATTTCAGGCTAGACTATTTTGTAATGTGTACAGTCTGGAAGTTTATAAAAGGACAGTTTATATATTAATTCAGCTACACATAGGAAAGTGAAACATGAAACAGATCTTAGTGCAATGCAGAATAGCTCTAAGGTTTTTATGAGCACATAAGAGACAGACAAAAAAGGCAGCTACAGTGTATATACACAGCTATGCACAGAAGATTTCTTACCATAAATTGAACATTGTCAAATCCATTAGCCAGCAAGTGGTTTTCATACTGAGGTAGCCCAATATTTTCCAACCATTGTCCCACTGTCTGGACAGGGCATCGGGGTCCTGTAGGAGGGTGAAGAGGGAGGCGTTTAAGCAACGAATAACCATCCACTGGATAATAGCGGTAGTCCTGGGCTGAGAGGTGGCATTGCCACATCGTGTTCCTGGAAAAGTTGGTATCAAACGAGCCCGCCAGCTTGACAGATTAATGTTTTCAGCAAGCAGAAAAGTCAGAAGTAAAACATAGTTTTCAGGGCAGTATATAACGCAAGATCTGATCGCAGCTCTACATTTCTTGGTTATTAATCTTTACTACAGACCAGTACGTCATACAGTAGGGGAAAAAAAAAAAAAAGCATATCAAGCTGTCAGCTAAGCTGTTCTCCGCTATATGTGATTGTTGGAATACTCCACAATGAGCAATGCACTGCCAGCAGCAAGAATTCTTTTTATCAAGTACTCCTACACTCATCAGTATGCAGCTCCATGCTTCTTGCTCCCCCTCGCTCGCTCCCCTTCATTACCCAGCCTAGGCTACACCTCGCATTTTCAATAATAGCCATCAGATAAGGCAGATTTTTTTTTGTCTGCAAGCTGTAAGCCTGCTGCTGCTGCTTCCTCCTACACACCCATCCAAGCGTCAATCTTGAATGATGAGAGCAGTCAAAACAAATGCAGAAAATAGCAAGATTCAGAAGCAACCTAGAGCACTTAAATCTGAATAGAATCTTCATACCAGTTACACTTTACATATCTATTTGTTGTAGATTTTTACATTTCACAAGACATTAGGAGATGCAATACTTAAAGCATAGCCCATGGCATGGTTTACTATGCCTTCCCTTTTCCCCTTTTAATATAAGATAAGTAGTGGTCTGCATCTCTGCTTATATAATAGCAAAACCCTTTCATGAATCAATAATGAATATATTTCACAGTTTCTCTCCTGTAGTATAGCAAGACATAAAAGGCACAACAATTTTAGTCAAAGTAATTAGATTATCTGCATGATTTCTTCAACCGTAAAATATTATAGGACACAAAAAAACCTTCATGTTGATGTATAATAATTCAACTTGAAAAGGTCATAATTTCAAATGAATAATTAAAAGAATAAAATTGTAAGTTTATATCCTTTTTTAAAAAAATGTGAATGATAGCAAGTAGACGTATAAGATTTGCATGATTTCTAGAGAGGATTTAAATTTTATCAACTATAACTGGGAAAGAAAAGATTATGAATTTTAAATGAGCGGAAAATTAATGTTCTGCATAAGAAACCAAATACCTCATGATGTGTTTTCTGTCTACATTCCGTCTTTGAGACAGTTTCACTCGAGATGGTAATATTTTATTCCTTTGTTCTACAAGGAATGTTTACTAAACTTTTGCTTTTCATAATCGTATGAAAGAACTTAGCAAAAAAGGCAGGAAACAGGTATATTCAGGGTAAAATTCTAGAAGGAATCTTGCCAGTGGTGCTTCATTTATTGAACATATTAATTACTTTTTTGTTTGTCTTATCTATTGTGAATCTCGAGCAATGACCACCTCTAAGGAGGAATTTAATTCCAGGCATGAGGAAATTATAGATATTTGTCAAGGGGATAATATGGGACTGATGGTATAATGGCAGATAATTGTTTCATAGAAATCCAAAGCTACAGTCTGAGCAACACATTATACAAAGTCTCTGCAAGTGCCACACAGAAGGTCCCTGAGCAGTCACAGAACAGATTTTAAATATAGTTGAATATTTACAATATTTTAACAATATTAACAATATTTTAAGAGTTTCAGCTCTAATCTGACTAGTTCTTGGACTAAAACTGGATGACCTTTCACTCAGATACTGATGCTTGGATTTGTGAAATATCTCATGCAAACCGAAGTCCATAATAATTTTGTAGAATAATTTTCATTGAGCCATAGAAGACCTTTCATGAGGTTGGAAAGTTGCCTAAGGTCTTTTATAAGATCTTCTGTTATTCCAGGTATTCTTACTGACTTGATAAATTAACTACACAAAGTATGAAAGGTTCATTAGGTCTTTAAAACAAATACTGAACATTCACTAGGCACTGGTAAATCTGCCATTGCTGAAGAAACTTTTAAGTGTTTTCTAATTGCTAGACGTACTTCAAATAAATGACTGGATGATTAATTTCTTCTCAGAGAAAGTAGGTATACCAAATTGATAGGAAATCTAGGACTCATGGAGGTACAAAATCATTTGTTCACACATGTCTGGAAATCATCCCTATTTTGCCAAGTTTTCTCTACTATGAATCAATATCTCTGTATATAGACAGATCATAATCTCTTCAGGATTGTGCCCAGTCAGCAGCATGAAGAAAGGTAGGCTATGTTGAGTTGAAATATAGGGGACTTCCCATGAGTAGGAAAATCCAAAAGGCTGGGCAAGATCTTCAGAGGGAAAATTGAGAACAAAGTCGTCTTGAGATGAGAGTTATATCCTTTCTGAATTTTTCTTAGTTGACTGAGAATTAATAAACTTCTTTGGAAAGGATTCCTGATTTTGTATTCCCTTTTCCCCTGTAAGCAGAAAAATTGATATCAGGAAGAGATCTAGTGAAGCATAATCCCTTTGAATGGATTATACATGGCTGGCTCCTGTATTTCCTAAAAATGCAGAGACATAAATGTCTCTGCATTGTGTTTCCCAACACCAAAAGTTTTCTGCCCACGAAAAGGCACACACAACAATCAATACACTAGTTCCATGGTCAAACTGCTTCTTCCTTACCTTACTATAAACGGCATGGAAGCTATGCTGCCAGTGATGAGGAGTGCTTGGCTCAATGCCTAGCAACAGTGTAGGCAAAATTCAGTTGCTGAGTGGCTCCCCAGACACATTTCCTCACGTAGCTGTTGGTACTGTGTCTAACTATCGCCATGGCTCCAGCACTGGATGATTATAGCACTGCTGGTCCCACTGTGCACTCTCCTCCAACTCTGTCCTTTGTCAATATAACTACACGTCTGAACCCACCAACATAACATAAGGTTGCTCAGCAAGGGGAAAGAAAATGAGGAGAAACAGTCAGCTTGCTGTCTAGTCCTCATCCCTGACTATTGTCTCATTGCTAAAGTATCCTGTAATCTACAAGTTTTCTTCCCTTCTTCTCCCACAAAAGGCTGTAGCAAGGCAAGGGCAAAGGCAGGCACAGAACAGAGCCAGGACTGTTTGGATTAGGGAACTTGCAGCTCTTTTAGATCTCCAGATCTTGAGCCAGTTCAGGTGTCTTAGCTCAGCAGGGTTGCTTGGGCAGTTTCTCTGAGCCAATGCAATGGGAACCTGGAGCAGATGCTCCTGCTTTGAGACTAAAAGGCTATCTCTTGATTTTTTTAAGTCTATGACTCAGTGCCAGCCCCACCAGTGTGCTGCTGCAGGCAGTGCCTACACTTTGCCTGTGCCTAAAGCTGGTCCCAACATTGAAAAACGCCTTGCAGACTGTATGAGATGGTCTCACCTCAACATATTTACACACTACTATGCTTTCCTGTCATTTCAAAGGACATAAATTTCATGATAATCCTTCTGTGATACCACAATCAAAAAAGATATACCCATTCCTACATGGGAAAACTGACACGTAAGTCTCTTACAGAGATAGCAGTACTTGGCTCTTTCTTCTCCAAGGCAACAGAAGAAGCACACTGAAGTGATGTCTGCAAGAAAGATGCCATCTGGTATGCTATACGATAATTTCTACAAGACATCTTGTTCCCAATGGGATTCAGAATATGTTTATTGTGGGGTTTGGAACTGACTGAATCTGTGATATCAGAGGGCACATGATTTCAAACACGCTGTAAGGCAGATCTGCTCTAAATGCTAAGTAATTTAAGGTCCTCTCAATTTTATTTTTTCTACTGTTAACAATATGAATTTTTCTTGATTTTTCTTTATTTGTTTTTTGACTGAGGAGGAGGAGAAGAAACTGCAGCGATTATGAGGAGGTGTTTCCCCAGTCATTATGTATAGACTATTTTAAACAATTCTTTTTCGGTACCTAAATACCTGTTAAACATTGCTAAATACTTCTGATGTTAAGGAATCAAAAAGTGGAGGATTTTAGTAGTGACTAGTAGTGACCAAAAAATTTCTGAGTAGAGAATATGAAAGAACGAATCATTTAGGTAAGCTGGCAGCCAGTTTAGCAAAGCTGGAGAAGAAATTGATGCTAGAGCAAGTACTAAAAACTTTTTTTTTAATAAAGATTTCAGCCTTGTCCAAAGCTGATTAATTAATTATAATTAATCTCTTTATATTTATGAATTCAGGCAGACAAAAAAGTTACCTGTCTACATCGTGACAGAACTTGGGTGACAGCAGTTAGCATGGCAGGGTGTTCTGGTGAATAAACTAACCTAATGCATGTATTTCTGAGAGGAGATAAATATAGCTAGGAACAGGATGTTGTATGAGAAAAACTATGCCTAACATCCAGCAGACCACTAGAATTAAAGTTTATTATGGGAGAAGCATACTAGGTTCCAAGAACTGTATGCAGGATTCTGGTTTATCTTACACATTTCAGTAATACTGTAAGGCAACTCCAAAGGCTTCGAGACTTTAAATGATCTTTTTCATAAAACTCTGAAAAAAATGGATGCCTTACATAAAATCTGTAACTTCTGTCAGCAGCCTGGCTCTCTGGATGACAATGACACTGTGGATGATAATATTTGGTGATGCTGAATATTTCTCTGAAAGTGCTTTTAGAGACATTTTTCATGGCATATAAAGAAACAAAACAAAATCAACAGGGACAGCTTGAATTTAAGTAACACTATCTAGTATCTGTGATCTAAAGGTTACATTCCATTGCTTATGTGTAGCTCAGAACTCACAAAAATAGCTCTCAGATCACAGCTAATCAAGCTAACGGAAAAACCCTCAGCAACTAGGAAAAACCATCCTCACAGTTCTTTTCTGATTTTTATACCAGTACTGATTATAACTCTACATTACCACTGTGTAAGTACTGTATCTATAATAACTATAACCCCAAAGTCAACAAGGAAAATAATTTTATTTGACAGATGATTTGTCAACAGTGACCTGTACTTTGTGAACTGCACTGGCCCTTCTACGAGTTTGCATTTCTGCCCGATGATGCATTATTTACCCAGAAAGAGCTCAGTCAAAGCACTCCACTATATCATGAAACATACATTTGTCACAGACACTTCAAAGTTAGAATATTTTTCATGTTCAGTTGATTGCTTTGACAACTTTAATTTAGCCTCCTTCAGAACGCATGCTGTTCAGTCAATGAGGAGCAGATCTTACTGGAAAATTAAAGTACCTGTTTTCTAGAGCACAGCCACTGGACTAGGACAATTTTCTATTTTAAATTAATAGATTTGGGGGATAATTTCTTTCTAAAGACATTGGGATAATCAAACTATATTATATAGCATTGCAACACTCACGACTTCAGTCAGATATATATCCTTGTCTTACAGAACAGAAATACAAGATGCAGCCTACCGAATCACAAGAATTAGCTAAGAACAGATAGATTTTTCACTGCAAGACCACAGGATCAACTGCACTGGATCAGAGAACAGCTTTATCTAGCTCATAATTCATCAGCTTCAATCACAGTGACTACTATTAGATGATTACAGAAGAGCATAACATGGACATCCAGTGATCGTTTCCTAGCATTTTCCCAGTTTCCAGCAATTTGCAGCTAAATGTCTTCCTGAAAGAGAAAGCGTCTTTATGTTTAATTGTCCTTTATGTATTTTTCTGACAGTTTGGTGCTTGATGAAATATGGTCGAAGAAAGAGTCATCCTTATTCTGACTTTAATGGAAGTTAATAAAATTTTCTGAGAAAAAGGAGTGACTGTCACAGAGCAATTTCTGTCCTTGTCTTGGGAAGTTTTATGGGATAATAGTAACACTATACTCACCACCTATGAGTAATCATTTTCACTGCTTTCATCTAGTCAGAAAAAAAAACTTTGAAAATTTACATGACACCATGACCAATCAAAATATTTTAGTTAATTCAGTAAAAATTTTAGACTACTGTTAAAAGCTAGTACACTGAGTGCATATATATAAAAGATGTATACTACATAGTCTTGCTAAAAATACTAAGGAAGCTCAACCCTTTATACTATAATTCCTGGCACCATAAACCCAAATTTATGGAATTTCAAATTTGAGCAAATCTTTTTACAGCTCTGTGCTAAGCAACACTGGACTAGCAAACAAGCAGAACTAGGTAACACAGAACTGAGTAACAGAAAACTATTTGAAGAAAGTGCTCAAAAAAAGGTATCTGCACAGAGATGTCTTAAGAAGCTAAATACAGCTGTTAAATAAATGGTAACCTTGATTTCATAGATTTGGTAACTGCTGCAAGTTCCTGTGAAGAGCTGTGGAAATGAGAAGCATGCACTGGCACATATCTTTGAAATTACGAATCATGAAATTATACATGATGGAAGATTAAAGATTTCTCCTGGCATTATTTTATAAAGCAGATTCAACCTGAGACAGCGTGGCATTTTTTTTCTGTTTGCTTTTGCCTAGCTGGGTTCAGAGGCTCCCTTGTCCCCAGTGAACCATGTTTTAGAGTGAACTCCTCCTTTGAACAGCTGATCAGGTGAATTCCCTTCTCTCCTTCCTATTCTTTCTAACTTCGTTTTATAATTCATTTTCTATGCTCCCTATTTATCTCACTTCATCTTATTCTCCTTGTAAATTATGGTCATTTTCTCTTTTGTCATCCATCACCTCCAGCTACTACAATTTGTTGTTTTGTTTCACATCAGTCTTTTTCCTTCTCTAATCTTTTTCTCCCACTTTCCCTTTCAAATCTTCTAAAACAGGTAAAAAAAAAAGTTCATTTAAAAATGAAATTACTTATCTGAGATTAAATTACCCCTTGAGATTTCTTTAGAAGTGAGACTAGGTTGGATTTGGTATTTGAGGTAATACTAACTTAACTTCAGTGGTCAGTGGAGCGTGTTACCAGCACCTGGCTCTGCCCACTGGGTGCAGACAGCTCCCTGCTTTTTAGGGAACAACCATCCCTCTCAGCTTCCTGACAAAAAGTCAGGTTCTCAACAGGAACTTGCCTTACTACACAAAAGCTCTATAACCAACTTCTGTAATATTTATGCCCTGCTAACACAAGCTCTTCAGCACCCCAAGAAAACGGCAGCATCTTTCAATGAATAATAAAGACTTTACTTGAGTGGGTGGCATGCTGGCACAGCTCTGGCAACTCACTGGACTGTTTGCATATGGATGAGCTTACATAAACCCAGTTCATCCTGTCTGTGAGCTCCCTCATGCCAACAGCTCTATTCTCACTCTCCCACCTCTGGAGCCTAGGGTCTTGTTTCAAGAAGCTGTGCTGATGCTTACAGCAGTGCAAATACCTCTCATGGCATTGTACTTAGTCCTGCACGGCTTTTTGTTTTAGAAATTGGAACGATACAAACGCAACTCTTCAGACAAGTTTCATAAAATGTACTCCAGGAATCATTCCTTACCTAGTTCATTTGTCAAGACTAAAGGATCCTACCTTGAGCTCAAGTGATCCTACAGGTACATGTAAGCCGAAAATGCACTCATCAGACTAGTTCCACTAATGTTTTATAATGATTATTGTATGTTAATGATTAATTCCTATACTGCAAAGCAGATCAAAACTTGAACTGGTTTAATAAGCAAACCCAAGACCTACATTTAGTCTCTTACATTCTCATCTAGAGCTGTTTAGCCACATTTCTTGCCACTCACTTCAAAAATTTCATGAACATGGATTTTCTTCTTGCATAAATTTGAGAAGAATGGCTGGTCTCTATACAAATTCCATATTGATATGCAAATAGGGGGATTTGTGTACTGACAAGATAATATATTCTTTAGAATTATGCTCTATGAAACACTTCAAATAGCCTACCAGAAAACAAAAGTAGCATGAAGTAACTGATAGGCCATCATACTCTGTAAATAGAAAAGCAAACAGCAGAGTTTGTAAGAAATATTTATCTAAACTCATGCATGAAGTGCAAGTATTGTCAATGAATAATAAATACACTTTAGAAACAGCTTCCAGAACAATTCACCACTTTAGACTAAATGCTATTTTTAGCATTTAATGAAAATTCTTATTAGCAATCAGTAACTTAACCTCAGCCAATCTCAGAATTGTCATAATGCAATAACCTAAAATAAAGAACTAAAGGCAGCAATGGATGAAAGCAGAAAAATAGTTTTGTAAAATTCCTCGTATCGTGAGTTATGATGTAGGGGTGGTAAGTAGTCAATAGCAAATAATTTTTGAAGGATGTGAAGGCATTCAAATGCAGTATCTTCCTGAACACAGGGAAATGAAACAAGAAAATACTGATCCTAGCGTTACAATCATGAACTCAGGTTAACAGTCTGGGTTAGAAAGTAAATTAATTCACTTTAGTAAGTTCAATATCCTGAATTACTTCATTTTCTGTAGGTGGAAGGAAATCTAGAAACAATTTGGTGTGCTGTAAATTCTATAACAAGCCAAAGATTTTTCAACTAGCATGTGATGTTCTTGTGATTATTCAAAACGTGATTACTAGAAATATGAATCCAAGCATTCATATCTATTTAAATCCAAGGACTACTAGAAGGAAACATGAGTGAATCAGCTGAACTTTCAAGAAACCATTATTAATACAGTTTTAGTAGACTTAGATCTCTATATTATTTATGAAAGATAAAGTTCATCATAGTCTCACCTGCCACAACATCTTCAACCCTAACATGTTTGTAAGGGTAAAACTCCTATCATCTCATACAAAACACCACCAGAGATACTGAACAAAGTTTTAGAGATTTGCCCTTAGCAATCATGTATGAAAATAACAAACTGATTACTAAAGGCAAATCTGTAAAATCTATTTTAGAAGTTAGGAATATTCTGTTGCCTTTAAAGTATTTCCTGACCACAAGCTGTGAAAGCCTCATTTTTCATCAGATATTTTTCATTCCATTGATATGCTAATTCCTATTCTGCATAGATTTTTTCAACCTGGTATTGAATTTGATTCTGCTTTAGAAATAAATGCTGTTTAATTTAGTCAAATTGAATAAAATATTAACATACATGTGTGTAAGTGGCTACATAGTTGCAAGGTTTGGATTAAACAACAAGGAAAAAGCTGAATCTAAACATGTGATTTCTAAAACTTTCAAGTAATCTGATAATTCTTTCCACGTCATTTATCATGGTCTGAAAAAATATCTCTTAACCTCTGGAATTACAGTAGGATGATTACTAGAGCATTATAGAATGAGGGCATCATTGGTTTGTTCCTTTTTAGGCACTCTTGCAAGCACTCTGGCATTAACTTTGTGAAATCCAGCCAAACTGTCCTTGTGGAGAAGACACAGATTATTAGTACTCCCCTCATACCGTTGTGGTTTGGTGGAGAAACAGACAAGACCTCAGTCTTACTGGAAATAACTTTGAAAATGTTTTAATCCATTTTTTTTCAAGTTCTTTAATCTGAAGTCTTCCTTTGTTGATCCTTTTATTTCTTATCTAGATGGGCAAAGCTCAGACATATATTCAACCCCATGGAGGAAAAAGATACATTCTATACAGCTCAGTGACTCCAGGGATTGGTCTGACAGAGGAGAGAATTGAACAGGAAGAGCAGATTTCAGCATTAACATCATCCTCAGAAATGTTTTAAAATCCATTTAAGAGTAAGGGACCCATTTATTACCAATAGAACCCAGGAGGTAATATGAGCAATATTATTTTTAAGCAACTTTCACAACCAATTTTTTTGAGCTCTAACATGATTTGTTTTTGTCAGTGTGATTCTGTAAGGTTAGGCCATACGCAGGTATATCCAAACTTTTAAAGTGAGAATAACTTTTATTCACTTAATTTTGATTTTCTGTAGAGTAACATATACAGTTTTTCTAAGCACTGTCCCCAAATATGCTTAAACATCATGGTACTGAACTCTCCATTTTACTATTGTTTGTCAGTATTTCTGGGCTTCATGGCCTTGGAAGTAACTGAAAATCTGATTTTCTGAATTTTGCACTCTGTGTGTTCACACCATTCTGCACTCTTGTGTCAAAACAAAAATTAGAGGTGTATATGAATATAAAATAGGTCTATATCAAAACATATTTACTTATTTCCATACACATCTTCTTTATAACTCATTACCTCTCACTTCTTCTAAAAGGAAATGACATAATGTGAGAATATTTTTAAAATACTGAAACAAGGCTTTAATAACAGTGGTAAGTATACTATTTGAATTTTCATAGATTTCAGTAGCATTCAAATTGTACATAAATCGTTTATGTCTGTGGTCACAAAGACTTCTTTTTTAACCACATTTAACAGTAGAATGTACAGATCAGCTATTAGTTTAAGAACAAAATAAAAGAAGAGATGGTAGGGATTCATTACTTCTCTTTCTGAGAATAAGTATTTCTAGAAAATAAAAAATAAGTACCTTTAGATCTGAAAATTTTTTCCAAAGAAGAATACATTATTTGTATTCTGTGAAGGAGGAAAAAAAAAAGTTTGGTTGCTCAGAAATAACAGCACAGCAGACCAGACCGCTGAGGTTTTTACTTTTTAAAAAGAAGAAAATATCAGTATTGAAACAGGGCCTTAATTTCCTACGCTGTTTCAATAAAACACTACATCTGATGTGGGGAAATACTGCTGAAAAGTCTCAGCATATTAAGTCAGTCAAAATTACATGCCAATCCTCCAATTAAAAGAGATTTTGTAGAAGACTCCTTTGTTCAAGCAGTTCTGTTGCAGACCAGGTCTGACAGCCACAAGCAGACTACACCAAAATTGACAAGAATTAAACTATACCTTTACTCTCTGACGTATGTCAATATTTATGACATTATAGTTCCATTTTCCTAAGTTTCTTTGTTTGCTATCAATATTCTCTATTCCTTCTAGAAGACGTATGTCAGAAATCATTTATCCAAGTCTGTGAATACAATGACTGAATTGCTTTGCAACAGTTTTGGAAAAAGAAGCCTAAAACGGAAAAGCATGGACAGAGGTAAAAGGTAGATGTTGATTAGCACTTACAGAGAGAGTGGAAATGTAAAAAGAAAATGTATCAGAGTTAAAGACTACTTTGGTAAATATGGTCCAATGACTTACATTTTTACTCTATTTTCTGTTTAGCCTGAGTCTTCCTTTGTAGTAGGCTGTTTCAAACAAAATTGGTGTATGAAGAACATAGAGCTGAATATTATATTTATGACACTACAGGGTAAAATTGCTATTATAATAGGAAAACTTGAGTATAAGAAAATAAAATAAATGCCTGCAGCTTTTTGCATCCAACTCCCATTGCATTTATTATAAAACATAGCTAAAAGCACTACAATTATCTTCCAGTTTGCCCAGTTTCTGTAAGGTTTGTTTTGGGATTCAATGAATCATTGAAACACATTCATTTTTATCTCTTGTTTAGGTTTTTACAACGTAGAAGGCAAAAAAATATTAACCCAGTTATATGTGATAACTTCCGTAGAATTTATATCATCTTTAGGTAAGTTCAGTGACATGCAATACATTAGGACTATCACGGTCTCAGTAAATAAATGCTAAAAATATTTCCTCATGTTTTATAGCTATATGCCTTCTGTTCTCCACTATTTTATAATCTAGATGATTGCACACACTTAAATTACAATTCAAATAATTTGAAATGAAGATATCAGTAATAGAAATAGGAAGATTGGTACGAATAATGCAAGGACAGAAACGCATGTCTGAAAGCACCAGAAGAGACAGTGCCTCAAAGAGTTAAAGGTATGGTCTGTACTGATAATCAAGGACACTGCTGGCAGTGGTGAAACACAAGGGAATATGTTCCCGTCAAGAGGAGGAGTGTGCTCTGATAAAACAACAGCTCAGACAATTTATCAGCAGAAGACCCTGGACTACAGCAACAACATTACGGCACATGCACGTGATATTCATCTTTTTGTTATTCCAAAAGGATGACCCAAAATATCCGAGAAGAGGAAGCAAAAACAATGAGTGCCACTGAAGAAAATTTTGGATCAAAAGGACCCTACCACAGCAAATGTTGATTCCTAAAGGTCTGTGAAAAACTAGTTTGCTTTTCCTAATCAAAAGGAACCCAACAGATACAATAAGAATGCAATAGTCAGCCTACCACAACACACATAAGCGACAACGGACAGCCAACTTGGCCACGCACATGTGCACACCTTGGTGCTTTTGGGTACTGAGTGTGGCAGGCTCCATACGAGAATGTGACTGACTGAAAACAGTTTTACTTCAAAGAAGAATCCCTTTTGCCTTCCGTAACATTGCAAATTGACTTTGGTTATGCAAATCCCCCCAGTTGTTCTGCCATTGCAAATTAAAATTCCACATTCACATTCCAGTTGTTAATAAGATACAAGGAAGGGCAGAACCAAACACAAATGTGTGTCTCTCTTTCCTAAAGTGCAGTCCTATAATTGTTGCTAAAGAGTTCAAAGACTTGCAGCTTAATAATTTCAGACTGCATATTTCCTATTGAGGAGCCATCAAACAGCACTGGGAGCAGACTCCAGCTTGCTGGAGCTGCCTCGTCTCATTGGGTCCTTTTTCTACCAGCTACACAGTCAGGTTCCTTCTTCTTTTACTTTTTTTGCCATCTATGATGCTACAGGTATTTTGGTCTTTTTGCACAGCATATTAGCTTCAAAGGGAAGTTGGGAGAAGTGATGTTATCCTTATTTTACAGTCCAGTTGTTGTAGTTGGCAATCGCAAAATTATAGAGTTATGTGTTCAAAACTGTAAGCTTAAGAGGTGTCTCATTTCATGAGAAGTTTCATGGCTCATTTTATTAAATTCTGTTATTAAGTCCACTTTATCAAAGCTCTTAGTTTAACCAAATGGAGATTTTAAAAGGATAAGGTAAATGCTGCAAAACAGGGACTAAAATATAATAAAAATATATACTTTTAAGTCTGTAATGTAACACTGTGAAATCTGCCTTACGCCAACATGCCTACACATATCCAATTAAAATTCTGCCTTAATTAAGTACTTATATTTTATCTGTTTTCAGCTCTTGGGGGAGGGAGGATATTAACAGCTTTGGAGGAAAACCGCTTTGCCAAAACTGCAGCCATATGGCAGCAAACAGAAAAGGGCCAGACTAACAAGGCTTCCTTTGTTAAAAGGAAGTTTGACTTATAGTTATATATTAGCTTTTATAGGCAGAACCACACCAGGAATGATGAAGGCTTCATGTCTCAGCAGTGGCGCAGATGGAAGAATGAGAGGAAACCAAGCGTGTAGCTTCAGGCAGTAAAAGGTTTTGCCCAATTTCAATTATATTACAGCTGTATAGGGCACAACACAAACCCTTACGCTTCTCATTCAGCTTTCCTGGCTGTGGCCCCACCTGATTCCATCTTTTCCTAAGCTGCTGAAGTCACATCTACTTTAATTTCCAAATCTTTGTGTTCAAAGTCACTTCCCTCACAAATCTGAAAAGTAAGATTTCTTAAAATTTTCCCCATACTGCAAAGGAGAAATCATCAATAATAGCCTTGGTCATAGCAGTAGAGAAGGAAAATAAACAAAGAAAATAACTTTTGTACGATGACTGTCTACAACTTTCATCCTGAAATGGAAGATTTGAGAAAGAACACTACAAAATGTATTCTAATACAGTGCTCTCTGACCTACTGTCAGTCCCTGGCATTAAATTTGGACTACATGACATTGAAACACAAATATATAGCGGGCATATCAAGAAGCAATAAGGTCGTGCTCAAGCAAAAACTTGACATAAAGTGGAGTTGTAGGGTTTATTCTGAATACAGAACAATGCAGTGCAGTCCTGCTTTGAAATGAGATACAGTTGGTGCAGTCAACTCAGGCATAGCCTTTGGGGATCCAGGGACCTTCCGGTTTCAAAGCAGCCCTGAAAGAGCCAATTCACAAGTCTCTCTGAAGCTTTAGACATGAGGATACACACTGCTAAAGTAAATATTCTGCAAGATTTGCTAGCTTCCTTGAAAGTCTTTTTTTTTCATGTGGTGTGATTCCGTTTCATATACCTCTTCCAGTAAAAAGCAGCATTAATCCTTGAAAGGCAATTGCTTAGGTTGTGTCAGTGAGCAAGGTTTGTAGCCTTGATATTGATATTAAGACATAGACACTGCATGTGGTGCTAGGATTATCTCCAAGCACAGGAAAAGGCACTGCTCTCACAAAAGGGCAACAAAAACCCCTGTAAAATACAAACTCGCTAAATGCAATAAGAATTTTGCTTATTTCAGCTGTAAGAAAAAGGCTTGTTCAGTATATTACTTTTCAAACTAAAATTTTAGATCAAGAAAATTAAGGTAATTCAGTAAACTCTACCCTGTCAGCCTCTAGGTGGAACAATGATAGCACTCAAGGGTAGGTACATGCTCAGCTGACCAAAAATATCCTGACTTGTACACACACAGCAACTGTTTAGCGCATTTATGGATAGCTCCCGAAATAGAATTTACGATTAGTAGAATTATAAAGCTGTAAATCACCCTCCATGTGCTAGAACACATTTGACAGAAGTGGCTCTCTCAAAAGTCCTGCACAAACCTAGAATGATCGTTGACTATTTTGATGTGGAATAACTTTCAACAATTATTTTCTTAGTCATTATATTAATTCATCTGATTTGAAACAATTCTAGTTTTAATCATGATGATGATATGATACCCATTACCCATGTTAGTTTGGGTCTTTTTGAAGTAGATTATTTTTTGATTATTCCCTTCCAAGTGGTTTGCGAATAAAAGTAAACTCTGAGTCACGCACCTGCAAACAGCTCCAAACCAAGCTCCAACTAACACAGAATTACTGCTATATATGTCTTGAAAGACTTCGTATTGTTGAAAAAAAAATTGTTTATCATTAGGCAAAGAAAATATAATATTGTAGTGTTTCTTTTCACTTTACTTTATAGATAGGTTCCTTCTAAATCATGTTATCACAGGAGTGACAGAACCATTACAAAACAGACTCAAAGGGGCATAATCCAGTGACATATTCCATTCTGACTCAAGCCAAGGTTAGTTACATCCCAACTGCTATTCTTTCTCATTTTGGCAAATATTCAAAAGCCTTGAAGATGCTGATGAATGTAACCAAAGTTATAATCTTCCTAATAATCTATTTGGGTGCTTCACTGTATCACCTTTATAATTTTGTCCTGCAGAAGAGGGGGAGATTCATTTTAGGTAGTTTTATACAGCTCCATCTGAGGAGGTCCTCTAAGGCACTCCCAGTGCTGTTTTGGATGCTTCAGACATTTAGACATGATGAACAACAACAAAAAAGTGCCTGCTTATCTAACTCAGCATTAGTGGCTCAGATGTGCTCAATGCAGTCCACACTCCACAACTCCGAATTTAGACATTATGAATAAGATTAATCTGTCTGACCCACCATTCACATGTCTGACCTACCATTATTTCCACCAAGCTCATGCTTTCTTAATTCATTTGCAAGGAAAACACACGAGACAATGTCAAAATCCTAAATGAAGTCCAAATACTGGACGCCTACTGTTTTTCCCTTATCTAAAAAATTTCATATCCACTCCTAGAAGGGAATTAGATGGCTTTAATGGGTTTGCTTTTGGCAAATCCATGTTGTTTATTACTTATTTCTTCATTATTTTCTAGCTACTTAAAGTAGTGTATCTGTCCATTGACTTGTCTATCAAGCAAAAATAATTCCCCGCATTCTTCCTTTCCTCTTTTAAAGATAGGTTCTATGTCATTCTCTTTTAGTCTTTTGGTACCTGATACATCCTTCAAGAAATCTCACAGAAACCCACTAATAAGCTTAGGTTTGCAGATAGTTAAGAAACCTAACCTATATGGTCTGTTCTTTCGTTATCTACAGTTGAGGTTCTAGCTCTAGGATTAACTGTGCATGTCATATGTTCACCAACAACCTTGTCAGTAAACTTATGTAATAAAAAAATCACTGTATGCTTTTCCTTCACTGTATGCTGCACCTTCTCCATACACCTTTTCCTTTCCTCCAGTTGCTCTCTTATGTGCTGAATATTTCTTAGTTCTTCTCCTATCTATTGATGTACTAATATAATTATGTTATATTAAATCTTGCTAGCTGCATCTCACTGAGTGCTTTGGTACTTCTGACATGTCTCTACATGTGTGTGTTATTCCACCATGTTTAGTAAAGAAAGAAATTTTCCTCATTTTGCATAAAGTGAAAGAAGAGATGAAAATTTAGCTCAGCTGGTCTTTTGCACTTTCTTTTCTTTGCATTGGTGAAGGTTGTACTACGGTCTTTAGTAGATTTTTGTTGAAAACCCCACAGATTTGTCTTTAACCTGTGTCCTATATATTTTTTTAAATAAAATCTCTGAATTTATTGACATCTATCTTCTTCAGCCTTTTTTTTTCCTGGGCAGTCTGTCAATGGAATTTCTTACATGAAAACAGCAACTGAAAACCCCCATTACTATCATGTCTGATGTCTTTGGAAAAGTATCAAGAACAAATACGCTCTTTTCTGCTTCCCCAGACACCAACAGGTATTTAAAAGCTCTATCTAGTCCTATTCTTGAGATCTCAAAGCAGCAACTTTTGAAACACAAGCCAAAGTTTCTTTTCTTGCCTTCTTCTAGATGACTATACTACTATTGTGATATATATGATAAATTGCCTACAATGTCAATTTTGTTGTAATAACCAATTAATTCCTGTTTTCCTCATTAATTCTTCATTTAATTCTTCTCTGTTCCTCTTCATTCTACCATTAGTATACAAACAGCTAAGATACCTTGCAAACTGACCCATTACTTTCTCTAGTCACTTCTTTAATCTTGTTTTAAATAATCCCAGGGATGAGACCTATGTTCAAGTCGCCTTACTTAAGATTATGATTTTTGTTCTTGCCAAAAGTTCTCATTTTAAACTTCTCTCAGGAGAGAGAATAGTTATATTTAGGGTGTATCTGACTGATGCTAGACTTGGACATGAGATGAGAGACAATACTATCTTGAATCTTCAACCTCTTTAATAACTGCCTCAGAGCCTGATAAGAACTTTTGATTTGCTAGGATAATTCTTAGCAGTACCTTTATTATTCTTTATCCTATGCTAATGATTGGTGAAAACCTTTGCAATTTGGCAAAATTTGACTCTTGTGAAGAAACACATCAGCCATAATTTAAGTGCCAGGTGTCACA
The DNA here is from genome assembly GCA_013397725.1 of Rhagologus leucostigma. Classification (NCBI taxonomy): domain Eukaryota; kingdom Metazoa; phylum Chordata; class Aves; order Passeriformes; genus Rhagologus; species Rhagologus leucostigma. The sequence goes on from VZTD01001533.1 coordinate 2,796,002, forward strand.
GATGTTTCCACACTACCTTGAGTAGAAGATCAGTAGCCAGCTGCATCTTTTACTTCCTCTTGGTAACAGAGATTTTGTATTCGTTGGGCTAGTGTTTCGGGTTTTTGTCTATTATCAAGATTTGTTCTTACTTGCTTCCTGGTCAGCAGTCCTGCTTTCGATTTGTCAGAGGACATCAACAGCCATCTTCCTCTCTGTAGTTTTAAGCTTGCTCCTCCAGTACCTGTACTGCTACCAAACTGAAAGTTCTGCTTTAATTCTTTTGTTCCTGAATGCATGCTGTGGATGAAGTCCTCATGAGCATACTCAGCTTTGAATCTCTCCTTTTACTTCTCCTCTAATTGCTTCTTAAGAGATTTCCCCGGAGATCTAAGAGAATTCTTTCCCGATATCACCAGGAGGAAAATATAGGCCAAAGTTCTGGCAAGTCCGTTCAAGAATTTCATCATAAGATGTCACCATTATCTAATATTAAATATAGCTATTTAATTATGAGTATATAACATATTTCCTCTCAAATATTTTTCACTGAGAATGAGATACTATGTAGTACAAAAAGCTCTTTATGTTCATGACTGATAGAGTATTCGTGTTTAAATTTTACATATTTTTTATTAGCAGTTCATAAAAACACTAAAGTATAATATGACGTACAGGACTAAGCAAACACTAAAATGAAGGATTCCATAGGAAACTACATTTGCCCTTCAGTATTATCAGAAATTTTCCTACTTGCTAAAAAGTTATTAGACAAGTGAAGTTTACTGAATACAGTGCTCAATAATCTAGATGCTTTCAGTTCAACAGTAGAAGTTTCTTTGACTTAGACACTCTGAACATTAAAAACATTATTTTTAAGTTTACTGGATAACCTTTTTCCACATATATTCAAGTAAAAACTAAAAAACCTCATATTTATACAAAAACTGATTTAAGGAAACATAGCTGTATTTTGATTATGGTAGCTTGATTTCTTAATTAAGAGCAAAATCAAATTATCATCCTAAACTAGCTAAAGACCATTAAGTAGTTGACTGGAAAGAAAAAAAATGTTGATGTTCATAAAGCTGCACACTGAATAGAAAGTAAGTTGGGACTCAGTGTCCACTCTGTGAAAAGAAGCAAAGAAAAGAGTAGATCTTCTGCCAGGTGCAAGAGTTGAAACACCACATGCCATATTTGAATGTCAAGAAAAATAATGTATGCAGGAGAAGCCACAAAATGGCTGATGACAAGAGTTGTGAGGTATTTTCTGATCTTAAAAAAGTTGAAAAAGAAAAGCAGTGGTCAATCAGGAACAGATAGAGTAATATTTACACATCCCTGAGTTATGGAAATTCGAAAATTTGAAACCAAAGGAAAACAAAAGATTTATTCTCTACTTCCTATCAGCTGGTGATATCCAGCCTCCCCCTCCTTTTTCTTAGCTTTTATTGCTGAACAGCCTTGTCTGGTATGGAATATTCCTTTGCAGCTTGAGTCAGCTGTCCTGGCTATGTCCCCTCCCAAGATCTTGCCCACCCTCTCCCCACTGGCGAGGAGGGAATGCTGGAGAGGCAGCCTTGGTGCTGAGTGAGCACTGCTGTGCAGTAGCCAAAACACCGGGGTGTTTGACAGGTGAACACCTTTCTAGCTACCAACGCAAAGCACCATGAAGGCTGCTATGGGAAAGATAACTCCATCTCCAGAAGACTCAGTACAGCTACCATGATAAAATATAATAAGCAGAAAATCCTGAATTATTTATAATAGCTTCAGAAATTATTCACTATCTCCTAACGTAGAGTTTGTTTACAAATAATCCTGTTTTCCAACACTGCAAGATTCAGAAAGAAAGAACAGACTGCCAGTACAACACGCCTGGCATTTCTTGTGATATTGCCCCTTAGTCTTTCTAGAATAAAAATAAGCTGAATCTGCTTGTTTTATTGCAATTATATTTGCATTCAAATCAGTTATTTTCTCTTTATCCTAGATCCCCTTTTCACTGTTAAAAGTGAGCTGCTGTTAAAACAGCTGTGTCAATTATATTTAATTGATAAGAGACAGTTTCATCCTTCATATATATAATAATCCACGAAATGCACAGTTGTTCAGATATATCCTTTTCCAAATTTTAAGCGATAAGGTACATAACATCATGCCCTATACATAAACCCAATCCAATTTTTAGCAGGGATGTACCAGTGCAGGTGAGTTAACACAGCTTTGCCTCAGGACTAAATTATTCGGATATGCAAGTCAGTTTTCCCTCCATGAGTTAGGGAGAAGACATAATAAAATGCTTTAAAAATTCTTATCAGCACAGTTGCACAGGTCTGTGCTGACAGACCAACAGGCTAGGCATGACTTAGGGTTCTTAGAAGTCTCCATGGTAGGGAAGGTTTGCTAATTTTCCCATCATTGCTAACACCAGACACTGACTGTCAGCAACATTTTCAGCCCTGTGTCAAATATTTCTTCGAAGCAGCATTATATAATACAATACTTTAAAAAGTGTCAGCAGTTATTGGATTGCATATACGCAGAGTTCCATCATTTCAAACAAAACCTCATCTGAAAAAGATTGTAAAATAGCCCCCTAGAAGAAAGCTTCAGTACAAAGACATTAATGGAATATTTTCTCTGGTAAGATTTCAAAACAACATTAATGACTCCAAGATGCTATTTAAAGCAACAGCTCCAGGACACTGGGCCTAATGCATCTCTAACAGTAAACAACATAGATTCTGTTCATGGTTATTCAAATATCTACAAATGATTTCAAAACAGTGGTTTACTTAGCAATATCTTATCTACAGTTTCCCTACGGACAATTAAGTCAAAATTAAACAATAGTTGGTTCTTTTTCCTTACTTGTAGCGTAATCTTTCATCTCCCCCAGTCCAGTATTAATTCCAGCATCTATTGAACTCATGATTTTATCAATCTACAAAAGAGAGAACAATGAAACAATTGATGGATCCCATCTTCATTATTTTCGTTTAGTTCTTCACACATAGATTTATGGCATTATTACTCTCATTAGCAAAACAACAATCAAAATTGTAAAAATGTATAAATCAAAGGTAGAAAATTAATTTCTTCACTTTGATTTTTATTTTTCAAAATTTGTATGGTAGCAAAAACCAAAGCTTGGGACTAGTATTTCTTTTTCCATGGTAGAGTTCCTTTCATACTGACGACTCTGGCCATCTAGGTATAACCACTAGTGGTTTAAGCAGTAATATTAATGAATAAAAAATATTATCTTGTATGATCTAAAATATTTAGAATAAACACAATTAAATCAATTGTTCAATTAACATTTCCAGAGAATTTCCTAGCCCTCTTTGTTTTCCCCATCTGCCCCAAGGGCACTGAATAGGTTTGAAACATAGTTGTGTCCCCACATATCCCATTCTCTGTGAAACAGCACCGCACTGATCCCAAGATTTACTTGCATGTTTCTAAGGCACACTGAACTTACTAGGTCAAAACTGTTATATCTATTTTATTTTCTGTAAGAATGGGACAAAACAAAAAGTGAATCAAAAAGTTGCTGCGGACTAAGAAGGTAGACAAAGAGAAACACACTTCACTAAGCTTAATATTAGGACTAGTAGGAAAAGTATGTATAAGTCACTGGTGACAGGAGAAAGTCTAGTAATTATGATAGAACCTGCAGATTGAGAATTCATACTTTATAGATATATATATACAAATTGCACTTTGTTTACTCTTAAGAACAACCAAATCTTGATGACCATGTAGAAAGGCAAACCTGGACCTGACTCTAATCAGGATTTTATAAAAACATATCAAAGTTGTAATGATCAAAACCTGATACCCTTAGTACATTTCCACTGAGTGTCTCCTTTATGAAGGAGAATGAAAAGTGCCTTAAAATGCCCTATCAAATCAGACATTTAGGCTGCTTGGAACATTTTCCTAGAAAAATAACCAACCACATAATCAAACTCTGGGTTCTTTCTGAACACAACAGCACCCTGGAGATAGATGCATTTCCTCATTGTAGTAGTTTTAAAGAGAAATTGCTCACTTCTCCGTAGGAGCAGTAAAGATCTAAACATTTCACACTCTTAATTTACCTCAATGAGATAGGAACTTCTGTGTCTATGAAGAACCATCTACATTCTTGAAATGCATCACAGGAAAAAAAAAATTAAACATAAGGTGTCTAAAAGTTAATTTAAATTTAATTCTAAACCTAAAATAAAATCTCTCATATGAGCAAGCATGTGCACTACAAATTCAGTGTGGAAATTTCTGTTAGTAGTCCTGAATTCACTGCAGCTATAAGAGTACTCCCACTTCACACAGCAGTTAGGTATGTGCCAAGCATTCAGTACACAGGCTACATACCAGTTAGAGGATACATAAAGAGGGTTTGTAGAATGCACAATCAACTCTCTATTGCTGCCATTTTCTCCTGGCTCTTGATGAGGGGCACTGCCATGGTGGAAATAATTAGCAAATATGTAAACAATAGGCACAGTTACTAAGGATTTTACCAATTTTATTAGTGTCAACAGTGAGGGCTTTAGTAGACAATAATTTCAGTGCCACAAAAAATTGCAGAATTACTTCTGGTTAACTTCATTCACTACGGAAACAATAGACTTTATTGAGTGGGCAGCACTTGAACAGAAATACTGTGCATTTTGTGCCAGCTGTTGAACTATCATGCAGTACACTGTGACATTCTCTCTGAGGCTTTGCGGTGTGGAAGATTCACTTTTTATTTCGTCTCTGAAACTGAAAACAATAACAGCGTCTTCACAAGACCACAGTACTTAAAAAATTAAAAACTTACTTCTTCCCATTCTGATGTGAAGGAAGGTGTTCTCTCCGAATTCCCTTTGGAGCACTGTGGCTTTGGTGTGGGTTCACTCCAATTGCTTCTTGCTTTTTTATCATTTGGTGGATGGGTGATAAGATTAGAATCAGATTTTGAAACATTTTTGCACAAATGCATTTCCAGCAAAGTCTTTGGTAAAGATCGTATTCTGCCCAGCGTGCACGCTCGCTCCACAAATCCCCCAGTGGTAATAACCCATTGTTCACTTATCCTTGGCGCACCAACCAGGGTATGATTTTCTGCTGGTTTATTTTTAGTATGAAATATGGTTCTGTTTACAATTGGTGGCTTTTTTTTCTTAACAGGAGGATCAGAGCTGCTTTCTTTCCGGAGCTGTATCTGCTGCGCTGCACTCTTGCTCAAAATGCTTTTCTCTAGTGGCCCACTGCACAGGTTTACTTTGCTGTACAGCTGGAGTGGGTTTTCAGGTGGGTCACATGCAGGTGATGATCCATGAAGTAAACCTGCAAACTGCTCAGCAGGGTGTCCTTCAGGAAGCTCACTTTCAGTGGTTGTTTCACCCTGGCAAAGTTGCTCTGAAATGAGAGAGTACTTTGTAAACATAAAAGCCTGATAAAATACTGCAAACAACAAAATCTTTCCTCAAAATTAGTTTTTTATGCTGCTTTGTTCTTTCTTATGTAAAGAAACAAAAGACAATTATGCCATGAACTGAATTATTATTCTCTTACAAAAAATTAAAATCTTAAATTTGACTGATTTATCCTGACTGGTTGAAGATCAGCCAGCAATGCTCAGAGCTATATATAAACCCATGAAAAAACAAATTTATAAGATAAAATAGGCCATTGCTATTCCATCAACTTGATGATGTCTCTTTTAATTTGTTATTGAGCTGAAATGTGCAAAAATTATACAGTTTAGTATGATGAATTAGGTAGTTAGTTTGTAGGTGGTAAAATACATGAAGAGCAAGTATTGTCAGGAGTATTCTTAGTAATTTTTCTTTTTATAGTCATTATAATAATAGTGAATTTACACTATGATGCCTTTTTACTGACAGTCTCTAAGGAATAGATCTGAGTGTTGTTTTCATTTCTGGGAACTTTTGAGAATAGTAATAATAACCACTGGGGAAAAAGAATACAAAATCAAGTCTTTTCAAACAAGCTTTATATGTAATTTAGCACACACATACACAAAAGGCAACTGCAGAAAAATGCACTTTTTGGCATAGTTCAGAGTGGATTATTAAAATTTTATAGCTTTCTTTTTTACACTTGTTGCTGTAAGGACTAGGAGGGGAAAAAAAAAGAGGCTTGTGCTGCCTCAAAGTGTTGGTGCGGTTATCATTACTCTATCAACATGGCATTAAGTTAGTATGTTCTAGTCAGAATAACTGTGTCCCTACTAATGGTCACATCTGTATAACTACTCATTAAAGATGAATAAATTCACCTCATTCTTGCTTAAAGTTGTATGTTCTAGATTCTAACTGTAGGACTGTGTGCACAGCAGTAGCTACCACAAGGAATCAAGCATAGCATCATGTTATAATTTGCAAAGATGTTGAGCAGTTTTCTCCAATTAAGTAAAATATCTGCTGGCAAAAAAAAATCCCAATCAAATCTCAAAATATCCCTTCTAAAAGAAAGCAGTGCTTGACTTTATGAATGACAGAAGAAAGATTTTGGTGTGTACTTCAAAACTTCATCAACTCTTTTACTAGTCAGCAGCTTAAAAATATAAAATTAAATGTTTTTCTTATTTGTTTAAATATCAAAGATATTTGATATATGATATAAATGAGATATATATAATTAAATTCCAAGAACCTCAGTAAATATACCTTTCTTCTTTGAGAAACAATTGACTAGAACATACACTTCAGACATTTTGCAACCAAAAAGATGCGATGTGTTATGGAGAAAGGTTAAATGTAGGACATGACAGTACTTAAGGGATCAATAAACTCAGAAAACTTTGGTTTAGGGGAAAAATTCAGGGGAAAAGGAGGTCGTGGGGCATTCTCTCTTTGATTTCTGAAAGTTGCTGATTTATACATATGTCTGCAATCTTGAAGGTGAATTCAAAATGAGGAATAAATGATGCAAGTAATTATTGGCTTTGGTGCTTTTCCTTTACACGAAAAACTCAACAGCTGAGGTTCTGCTCCAGATTAAGACATCTCACTTTTCTACATGTGTAAGAAGCATGTTGGCTCCTGCCATAGCCAGAGATCAGATTAATAAAAATCAGTGGAACTTATCACTCCCTGTACTCTGTTACTGGGCTGACTACGCTGCCAGTGACTTACGGGAGACAGCATTCAGTTTGTGCTCTAATACCTACATTTATATATCTCAGTCATGAACTGAATCCTGTTCTGATGTTCCAGACAGGTATCTTACAGCTGTATTGAACTCATTGAAGAGATAAATATTTTTGTCAGGACAAAGTAAACCAGGAGGAGTAAACCAGGAAAAAGAAAAGCTTACAGACACCTGGATTGCATGAATTTCACTACTATCTTTACTACATATCTATGTTACTAAATAGTACTGGCCAACAGCTATTAGAACCTAAAGGAATTACTAGGCTCATGTCCTTTAAGTTAAACTCTCCTCCTCAAGACAGAGCCAGCCCATCCAAATAATTACTGGGAATAGTCTCTGATCTCAGCTACAACTTGCACTGTGCCTGGATACTGTCTAGGTGGGTCTATCCAGTATTGGCCAAAGACTGGCAAAACCCAAACAGTTTAACAGTACAGACTGCCAAGCACCAACCATCTCATGCCCTGATTTTGTTCAATTTATTACTGTAAACAAAAGAAGTTCTTGCTGAGAACTCCCACTCCTCTGTGGTCAGTAAATACATGTAGTGACCACTAGAAAGCATGTGTGCATGTCTGTGTGTCTGTCTCCTACTTCCCAGCAGTGTTGCAGTGACAGCATATCAAAACATTAATTATGGGTGGTTTTTTTGTTAGTCGAAGTGGCAGCAGTTTACCATGTATTCAAAGATTCCAAATATATTATATGAGCCTTTTTCAGCTTGATCTTTCACAGCAGCTACTGTCCTGAGTACACATAAGTATATTTATTCTACTTTAGGTATAAGTTTCATCTTTAAAATACCCACACAAATACTTTAAGGAAGCCAGGAAAGATTAAAACAAAGGTTGCTTGTGCGCCCATTAGTCTTCTTTTATGTTAGCAAACACTCTATTTCACTTTTTATAAGATCACTACTAGTTTTCAAAAATACCCTGTCTGTTTCACTTAGTGTTCAGAATGAAGTTTGCTTAATGAAGAAGAAGCTCCTCAACATTTTCATCGTATCATAGAATCATAGAACTGTTTAGTTTGGAAAAGGCATCTAAGATCATCAAGTCCAACTGTTAAACCAGCACTGCCAAGCCCACCACCAATCCATGTCCTTAAGTGTCACATCTTCACATCTTTTAAATATCTCCAGGGACTTATATTCTCTTTGTTCAAAAAGACCAGTCCTATTACCTATTTATTGCACAGCATTTAAATTCTTCTTTGAATATCAAGTTATTCAACAGCTTCTCAAATTTTTATGACAGCCATTATCTAACGGGTTCACAAATATGGCCTCATGTATCTTTTTAAGGTGAGACTGTAATGTGATACTATACTAATTTGATAAATGGGAGATAAGGCACAAGGATATAATGCTGAAAATGTACAAATGTTTGGGCATCTGATTCGAAATTCCTCAAGATCTTCTTTGTTCAGAGTATTTAACTTTTTTTAGCACGGAATATTTTCGAAGCATGGTTACTATTCACTTCAGTAGATCAAGAAAATCAGACCCCTAATGTGCCAAATTCACCACTCAAAAACCAAGGAACACTGCTAACGGCTACTTGGACAAACTTTGGTCTGTCTTGACCAGAATAACAAAAGCTCTGGCAGAGACAGAGTATTGTCTCTGTTGCTTTCAGCTGCCTCAGTTGTCACTTCTTCTCTTTAATACCTTCTGCTTTCAATAAGAGCTTTGTTAATTATGTGACAAAATAAGCAAAGATCTCATAGCTATACCTTCTTCACCCCACAATTTTGAGCAATGCAAACCACATCTACACCAGGCAACAAAAAGACTGGGGCTGTCAGGAAAAAAAAAATCCATGTTGTCATGATGAAGGTTAAGAAGCAAGCAGCATCCCATGCTGCCCTGCAGCCCTTAAACAGGTTATCCAGAGTGGTGCCATCTGCACCCTTGGAGGGTTTCAAGAGCTGACTAGGAAAAGACACGTCTGATCTCATGATGACAGTCCTGCTCCAAACAGGACGATGGACTAGAAATCCTCCAGACATCCCTTCAAACTGACACTTTAATGAGCCAATTATAATTCTAAATCTTTTGACTTCTGAACTGATAACTGTTGGGGCTAATGCTCTTTGAATACAGACTGGTATTATTATTTTAGTTTCCTAGTGTAGTTCATGTTTAATACTTTTATGTTCAGCAAATAAGGAGAGCACAGAGATGGACTACAGCACTGCTCTAAATAGTATAGTAGCCAACCACTCACTGTCATGTTCTAAAGAAATGATAGAAGCAAAGAAAACAAACCATGCAACAGATAACCATAAAATAATTTGCCAGCATAGGCTTATCTATCTTGTTGACCTAAGACCTGAAACATGAGATGTTAAATAACCTCTTCAAACTCCATCACTAGCTAAAAATGCAGCTTCATTGTCCATGGGAATATTCAAGATCTCCATCTCAAGAACTTAAAAGTATGAAAAGCTGTACACAGGATAACATAATAGTACTACTATATCCTTGCCAAAATAGGCAACTTTACATAAAAAAATTTAAAAATCTTAGCTTTTAATAATTACCCATCTCTGAGATAGGTATTTTATTGTTGCATATTTCTGTCATAAATTTCAAGAAAAGTGATACTGAAATCAGTATTTCTCCTGAGGCTTAGAAGTAATGCACAAAAAGTGATATTTTATATATTATTTTCTGTTTCTTAACACATAAAAATAATTCTTGTTTTGAATATTGCTTTTTATTGAAAAAACCCATGCTACTGAACCTTTCATTAATTCTTATTTTTATTTCTTATTATTTCAACCAACTTAACTGGCACTAAGAAGTGATATAAACAATTACATCACATAGGTCTATACTCAGTGAACAGTCATTTAATAATGCCAGGTTTTCTTTCTCACAGGCATTTGAGTAAGCTTTCTGAGAAGAGACTTTAGGAATGACGGTGGGGATACTAGGGAGAGCAAACAGGAGAAGTTCAAGCTCTTGGACTGAATCCCAGTGGAGAGAAGCATTCAGCTTATAAATAATTTTTTTTTTGCAAGTATATTTATTTTTGTAATAAAAAAAAAGCCAACAGAAAGAGATCTTGTTTCCTTACCAGATACTGCTTTCCTTACCACTTTATCTTTTAACTTGTAAATAGTATAATAAATACCAAAACATAAACAGATGTCATTTCTACAGAACTTTAGTGCTATTACAAGTGCACATACAGCTTATCCATCTGAGCGGATTACTTCTGAAAGTCACTGTGATACTGCCATATCTGTGCTACAAGGAAAACATTTACATTTGGAACTACAAATAAATTCAGTTGTGCCATAATCTCAAAGCCACAGATACATATTGCTATTATCACCAGTTTATATACAACCAAACTGGTATTTAGGCAGCAGATTGCAATTCAATCAGCTATTTATTTTCACATTGATGCACCCCAGCACAGTTGCTTTTGGTACATATATAGAACTCTACGGAATACCATTTCTCACTTTCAGTATTCGAGAGTTATAATTTACAGATGCTTCATAAAACTCAGATATTTTTTCCTGATTCTGACTCCAAGACTGCAGAGCACATTAAGAAAATCAGAAGCATACTGAATATTGCGAATTTTGCATTCATGTAAAATTGGAAATTGTCTTATTCACATTTGTATCTCAAGAGATTCCATATTCCAAACTAAAGAACATTCAGGAGAATAACAGTTGTTAATAACACTAATGAAAAGAGCTGTAATAGATAAATTATAATGACAGAGTTAGATCTTTAACAGACATTGCTGTTGCCATGGCACAAATTTCTAATGTAAAATAAAAATCCACTAGAAAATTGTTCTATAGCTATGGTAACAACTGTATTGTGACACGATTAATCTATTCAAGTTCTGTTTTCATTTGATCCAGAAAGATGTTTTTAGCATCACACTCGCACATGTGTAATATCTGCCCAAAAATGTATTCTCAACTCCCTTTTCCCCACATTCAGTTGATTGCTAAAACCAACAGTCAGAACTGAGTAATGTTTGGAAACTACCCTGTCATAGAAGGATGGGTAAGCATATTTGCATAGTAAAGATTGCTTTGCAGACACTAGGATACCCTCAGTAGTGAGGGTATCAGTTGTATTGCCAAAGTGATATAAAAGGGGATGATCAGCTAGAAAAGATGTAAGACAGAAAATTCATAGTATTTAAAAACAGAAGTAGCAATATTCAGGAAGGCATTATTTCACACAGCAAATAACATCATGTTCCAACCAAGCTACAACCAAGCTCTTTGATGGCAGCACTTCGCTGCAGATATCTCAGATGACGCAGAGCAATGTTTTCTCACTCAAGTAAATGCTATAGCAAGGTACTATGGACCTGGGAGATAGAACAAGATTACTAAGCAAGTAATGAAGACTATGGGTTTCTCCCGCCACCAGCAACAACACAGAAGAGGAGCAATAGTGCCCAGCCAGATTGCAGTTTCTTCTTCTGCTTATTCCTAAACCTGGAGAAACCACCAGAAGGTGGTTGGCAAGGTTGGTGTTGATGGTCTTCAGGCTCTGTGCCCAGGTTCCAAAACTGCTAGCTTCTCAAAACCCATTCCCTTAGATATCACAGTGAGCGTCTCCGTGCATTGGGAGTTTGCTCTTACAAGCTTCAAAACTGCCAATTCACCCCTTAGCGTCGCAGTCTGCACGTGACTCTGTACTGAGAGGTTTTACTGCCTCGCTATCTCTACCTTCACAGTTTCACTGTCCTCATCTGTTTCACAATGACCCATAGGAACTGAAAAGATGAGAAAGTTTTTCTGGGAAAGATATCTTCATATGGAGCTTTCTGAACATTGCTTGCCAGCATCTAACAAAGAAAAAAAGCTTTGGGTGAGGAAGGATATTAGGCAGTAATTACTGCTAATTCCAACCACATTATAATGCTTAAATATAGTCCTTGCCCAAATTTTCAGCAATAGCAGTGTAATCTGGTACAAACAGAGTTAATTTTAGCTCTTATTGAGCTGTTTCGACTCTTCTGTACATCTTCAGAAATTTTTTTTGGACACATATATATTCCATATCTGCGGAGGACGTAAATGTAATTTTCACAATCACATAAAGGGTTAACCTTTTACTGCAAAATTCAACACAGACAAAAATAAAGAGCTGCAGCTGCCACCTCCATAATGCCGTTTCCATGAGGATTTCTTTCTATGTGACTATATAAGGCATAGTTCCTAGACATCTTAAAGACAGACAGGCTCTCATGAACCATCACATTTTACAGCACAAAATTCTGCCTTATGCCTGCACATCAAAATAAGGATTCTTCAGAAAAATAACATGCTAACATTTTATGGACTAAACATACCAGACAGATCAAATAATGGTCAACATCCCTCAGGTGAAATAGTGGACAAATTCAAGACTCACATTCAAGCTAAAATTCTACTGGAATGTTTCAGCTCTGCCATGCAACAAACGTTAAAAAAAACCTTCTCAGTGTTTCTTTGCAACTTTCAGTGAATCTTTCATAAGAAATTCTGAGAGATGAATGGCAATGGATGTAAAATGTAATTTTGCAGAAAGATCACATATAATCGCATTGAGAAGCTCTCTGACGATCTCTTTTTGCAGCAGAAAGCAGTTGAGTGGGTTGTGGCTGTGCTCAGAAAGTACATGTTAATTTGATAACACAGTACAGCAGGGAAGAGTAATACACGAGGAAAACTTGGTGATACTTAATAACCAAAATCAGTGCAAAGCAATATCAATGTGATAGATAAGCTCCTGAAATCATATCCTTTCGTTGAAGACTGTAAAAAAACCCTGTTACATGTTACACTCCTGATATTTCACACATGCAAAGAAGGAATGACAAATTCTTCCACCAAGTGGGAACAAAACTTACTAATATTCAAGGCAAAAGAAACGGTAAAAATTAATGGATGATTCTTAGAATAACGTTTCTAAAACGAGACACTGCACAACAATGTCATTTTAAAGGAATGATTTGCCATAGTAACAGCTCAGTTTCTCCCAGCACGAGACAAGACCAGAAAGCAAACAAAGTGTATGTTCTGTCATCTGAACTGACCATACATTTATCTTTTCTAACCTTAGCAAAGAATGTATTTCTGATCAGAGCAGTATTTTTAAGACACTTCATCTTGTCTCATTCCTCATTCCACATACAAGATGAGATATGCTCTGTTTCAACTTACGTTTCAAATCCAGAGAGAATGGAATTGGTGTTTTCACAAGAAATAATGTAAAATAAAAGCCCCCTATCCCAAATGGCCTCTTCCAGTTTTTGCTAAATCTCTTGTTAGGTTGTAGCAACAAAGCTGTAAGGGACAAAAAGTGTACAAAATTTAAGAATGTCTAGAAAATATCTCTGGCTGTAGAATGAAAGCTCAGTTCTAGATGTAGGTACATATACAGTCATGGAAAATTACATCTAGATTTTCAAATCTATGTGGAACATTTACTGAAATTTTATGTAACTGCTTACATGTGACTGTACTGAAACTAATCACTAAAAATCAAGTCTTTTAGGAAGCTTGCAGCTCACCACATCTTTTTAATTATAAATACTGAGTGGGAAAAAATGAGAGAATAAAAAATAGATTAACTGTATTTACTTTCTCCTAATGATTTATTTAGGGGTTGCAAATGTGAGACGATAACCATTTAAATTCTTTTTAAAAGTATTTACAAAACACAAATGATCTTAAAAAAATCTACACAATTATGTGCAAATAATTTACCTAACAATAATAACTTTCTATGCATACTGACAACCTCTAAAAGTGGTTTACTTTTCACAAGTAACTGCATTTAGTTTAAAAAGCAATATTACACACAGGATGCTTAAAAACCGATGTGAAAAGAAGGGCAGGGATTCAGGTGGCTAAATAAAGACACATATGGCCATTTTAGACACTATAGGGTATCCAAAGTGACTGCAAGGGCTAACAGGTCTGACACACAACTTGGAAACCCTTGTCTTTTTGGTGAAGCAGCAAGAGGTCAGAAACAATACTTGTATTATCCAGGCTGGTCTAGACATCTGTTTTGGCACTTGAATTGTTTCTTAGAGGTCATATGGTAGCAGACAAGGAGTAGTGATGGTAGATGTAGACAACACATCTCAAAGAATCCTTTACTGAAGAATAAATAATTTAATATGTGCACACATTCTACTTCAGATTGATGCCTTAGGATTTTAGCTTTTATATTTTTCATATATTTGTAATTCTGCAATTCTTTAGTGTATACCTCTAAACTCCATATACAGTGTTAGCTATTGTTCTCCCATTTTGGTCAGACAAAACAATTCTTCTCTAGGCCTGGAAATCAAGGACACCTTACTGTCTCAGGCCCTGAGAAATGTAAACCAAAGTGAGTTGGGGGGGGAGCAAACTTGGAGTAAATTATTTTGTTACCTGAAGCTGTAATTGGAGGATTAACCCTGATATGCAAATGGACCAAACTTATAAAAATATGAAAGCCCGTGGCCCGTCGTCCATTTTTTGGGTGTAGCACCTGGGCCTGTATGGCTTTGTCTGTCCTAAATGTACCTGAAGGCCCTCCAGTAAATATAACTGCTTTTTATTCTCTTAATTTTGTCTAGTCTCTGTTTTTAGGTAGTCCCTCAAGGCATCAAGATGACTTACATACGCTTACTTTAGATAGGAACTGAAAACTCGTTAGTATTTTAAGTGATGATTGTTGATACTTCTACCAAAACAGCCATCAAGCTAAGAGGCCAGATCACCTGAGTGACACAGAGCACGAAAGGTTGGCTGACCCCAGGTATCAGTTCAGGATATTTTGGAAACATATGTGCATTTGGAACACGGAATTAACCTGCTATAAATTATCTATGACTGCTAGGAGAATAAATGAGTAGCTTTATTAAGCTACTAGGATGCAGAAAAGCACTTGCTCAATTTTAGACATAGCTAAAGAAAAAACAAGCATTAGACTACAGTTGCATAGCCGTGGAAGAGCTGGGAACGGCGTTGGAATACAATTACAAACTTTCATGCTCCATCACAAATGATACTTTACTAAGTTCTCCTACTAAATAAATACAATTGAGTAAACCAAAATATTATTATGAAAAACTCTATGAATCATCAACTAGTTGAAGGACAGAAGCTCCCACAAAAACAGAGAGGGACAGTTTAACGTAATTAAAACCCCTCTTACACAACTGGCCACAAAGTCACACACAACAAATGCTATGCATAGAAACCCTGAACGATTTATCTTCTGTTAGGATCATAGAAGAGTTAGAGGACAGAGTTTCATCTACTGAATAGCTGTGGCCACAGAAAACATTACCACTCACCCTGCTGCTCTTCAGACAGAAGGGATCACTTAACAGCTGCACAACCAGAGCTGGGTGTAAGAATGGCCTCTGATCTGCTTATAGGGCTAATCAGCTGCCCCAATTTGGGTAGACTAGTTGAGTTCACCTGGTTTATTTTGCTTGAGATGGATTAAAGTTTCTCAAGGAAACCCTTCTGTTGAAGCCATATCTAGGGACAGTCTATGAAAGAAGTGCAATGACCTGGAGGTGCTGGTCACACCTTCAGCTGCTTCCACAGAATTCTGCCATTCATGAAAGGATGATGCTTCTCTGCAAAGTAAGGGTCAGCTGTTCTCTCTGAAACGCAGCAGGCAGGTATTCCCCTCAGGCACCAAATAGCTCTGCTTTTCAAATATGTTTCACCTACTAATAACATTTTCTTAACTAGGAGTAATAATACACATGAGAATAAGAAATATTAGCATGGTCTAATAAAGAGAACTAATTTATCAAGCTAAAAGCACTAAGATGGTACAGCTTTCAAAAACATCCTCCAGACCAGTAGAAATACATACATAATTTTTTTTAAGAGTCCAGGAACTGTAAATAGGAAAACAGAAACTGAGTCTAAGGGATCAGGAAACAGACTAATATTTGTGGGACTGATACCATTCTAGTCCCATAATTGATAGACCAGATTCTGTTCAGGTAACAGTCTGATCAGAAGACCAGGAATAATAGATGGTAGAAAACTCTTCCTTACCAAAGAACCTCATCAAGCCATCGGCACATGTTTAATAGTAAATGAAACTTCCTTACTATGTAATTAGATACTTTGGATCTAGAAAACACCTTTTTTGATAGTGAGTTATTTACTTCTCATCTACAGTGCTTCAAGACAAGTGGTAACAAGTTCATTAGATCCTTAAACCAGATACATCTGAAGCAAGGCAGCCCTAGAATGTTATTATTGCTTCATTCTGCTCTAATTTATTTATGTTACACTTGGTATCATCAATAATTATGTTTACCTGTGAACTAAGGAGTCAAACCAGGCATATCTGATCTTCCTATCATTTATGTATTTCCGCTATTCAAGCAAATGAACTCACATTTCACCTGAGGAAGAGATGAGGAGACAACAGATCACTGAGACCTTGTTTTGTAGATATGTAGATGGGAAGAATCTCCATCAACAGGGAAGTTCCTTGCAAATGCAAGGTGAAGAGATATAGCAAATTAGCTAACTTACCACACACGCAAGAGAAATGAGTGTGTAGCAGTAGTTCCTTAAGTCAATCCTAAGTAACAAATAATTGCAGAAACAATATTACAGTTGTTTTAATCAGTGTGTTCTTCATTTGGAATAAATTGGAAATCAGATGATCACGGTCTCCTGAGAAATTTAAACAAGTCACTTTTGCTCTCTTTCTAAAAGCAAACAAGCATGACTAGGAGCTCAACATATCAGGTAGCACTGTAAGAGATATATCACAAAAAAAATCTGCAGATGATTTCTTTCTTTTTCTAGATTTTATTGTTAAAATAATGAGAAATTACCATGAAAACATTTAAATCACTTTTCTGATTGAAAGTGGGCAAACACCTTTTTTTTTTGTAAAAGTAGGAAAGAGAGAGAAGAAGGGACGGCAGAGAGAGAACAAGAGGAAAGAAAGAAGCCATTCTGATAACCACAGATAGTAAACCCAGAAACTCTTGATGAGACTTTCAAATTACAATTGGTCCCAAAAAGGACTTTTTAAAATGTGCAGTGTGGTTTTATGCTTGGTTTTTTTTTAATTAGCTTGCAAAAATCTCTTGAAGATACGAAGACTAAATGTCAAGTATTTAGCCAACGCTTGTTTCTTGAAAGCATTTTTATGGAAGCACCTATTACAAAGAAGCACAGTAAAAGAAAATTAAAGATGGTCACTCCTGGAATAGGTTGCCTGGAAAATTATAGCCTTATTAGCATTTCAGATTAAGTTAGTTTTTCTAACTAGATTTTCTTCAAGTCTTTAGATGGAAAAGAAGACACTAAGCTATTAAAATCTTCTCTGCTCAGAGAATACCTGGTGAGCCAGAATTTAAAGTCATTGGGACAGCTACAGTATTGGTAAACAAAGAATAAATCTGCATAGAGTAAAGAGGCATATATACCTTTTTTTTTTGAAAGCAGTTTCCTTTCTTCCAAGCATAACTTGGACAAGTTTTAAAAAACTCGAAAACCATCTACACATATGTGAGGATATACTACGTGTTTCTAAACCAAAATTAACTCCACAGATATGAAAATTGATGAGTGAAGTTTAAAAGTAAATTTTAAGTGAAACTTGACTTAAGTTCACCTTGCAGTCAGACTATCAATATGAAGACTAAAAGTCTGTCACTTGTAAGTGCTTTCAAATTATCTCTAATCAATCTGAACTTCAACTGTTTTTGTCATTTTATAGAATCCCAAGACATGCAGTAATCACCACAGGGAAGTGCAGAAGTTTCAATCAAAATAACTGCCTGCTCCTTAAAAATGGCATCTTTCTTCTACATCAGGTAAACCCCACTTTATACTGAAGCCAACACAGCAATGTTTATCACACCAAAGACAAAGATCATCACACTTTCTCAGGTGAAGGATTGCAGAGCAATATTCTTCCCCTACATGGCTAATCCTATAAGAACTCCTGTGGGAAAGTAAGAATTCTGAGCTTTGTGGTATGAGTTCTTAATTTATCTTGGCAGTTAGAGAGACTAACTCATAGAAAGTAAAACCATTTCATCTTCATTGTGGGAATGGAAGTATCGCTACACACCAAGATGTGAGAGGTCTACAGTGAGGAGGTGATTTTGCCTCTCTACTCCACTCTGGTAAGATCCCACCTCGAGTACTGGATCCAGCTCTGGAGTCCTCAGTACTGGAAAAACGTGGACCTGTTGGAGTGGGTGCAGAGGAGGGCCAAAAAAATTATCAGAGAGGTGGACCACCTCTCCCATGAAGACAGGCTGAGAGACTGAGGGTTGTTCAGCCTGGAGAAGACTGCATGAAGACATTATTGTGGCCTTCCAATAATTAAACAGGGATTAGAAGAAAGATGGGGACAGAATTTTTAGTACAACCTGTAGCAATGGGTCAGGGGGTAATGGTTTTCAACTACAAAAGAAGGTATATTTAGACTAGATATAAAGAAGTAGATTTTT
Source organism: Rhagologus leucostigma (assembly GCA_013397725.1). Classification (NCBI taxonomy): domain Eukaryota; kingdom Metazoa; phylum Chordata; class Aves; order Passeriformes; genus Rhagologus; species Rhagologus leucostigma. The sequence continues at coordinate 2,814,649 of VZTD01001533.1, forward strand.
ACAACGTGGGTGGTGAAACACTAGAACAGGTTTCCCAGAGAGGTGGTGGATGTTTCATTGCCAGAAAAATTTGAGGCCAGTCTGGATGGGGTTTTCACCTGGTTCAGTAGAAGGTGTCCCAGCACATTGCACAGGTGTCCAACTGGATGACCTTTAAAGGTGTCTTCCAACCTCAACCATTCTATGAATTTTAAAGTTAGGCATCAGACAAAGGTCCCTGGCTGATTAAAGTGCACCAGAGCTTAAGGCAGTGCTGGCCTGTCTTCTTCAGAAGCTGACAGGTGTGCTACAATGTCTTTTAGAAAAACACACAGCAGTTGGTAACACAAAATCATGAATTTGGTGTCAGAAAGTGTCCCATCTGCCCTGCACATAAGAGCATAGAATAATGATGTTCATCTCCCGGAATACATCTGACACTAAGGCACTAAATATGGAAATCAGTTTTCAGTTTTAATCACGGGATGGTTCTTTCACAAATTAATGTTTGTTGAAGTATTTTTAAAAGGCAAAGCCCCAATAAACTCACTTTATTTCTATTTCACACTGCATTCATATATGGAATATACAAAACGGCTGCTTGAAGATATGTAAAAAAGAAACCAACCAAGAAAAAAGGAGAAAACTTAAAAGAGCTACTATACCAGAAAAAATTAAAAATATTCTAGAAGAGTAAGCAAGAAAATGAGAGTGGGACAACACAGAAGCAGAAGTCAAGGGGGAATATGAATTATATATATATATATATATAAATAGTTCTATATGGTTTTATATATATATTTATAATTCCAGGGAACTATTACCAGAACTGCACTACTCGACAAGTGCTTTCAGTCTTCTTGCCACATCTGTCTCTCCTGTCAGGAAGCTCCTTTGATCAAAATACTGAAATCAGACATCTCTGTCCTTACTTTCTGCTATGTTCTTTACTCATATTATCACAGCCACAGCAACTCTAAATTACTTCCCAAGTACAAGCTGAGGTTTTCAAATACTTGTTGAGTGGATGTTGCTCAGTTTGCTGTTTCTCTGTAGATGAAGAGAATTGCAGAGCTTTTATTTTTACAGCGCATCTTGCCTGAAGTCAATCACATTTAAATGCAACTTTTCTTACACAAATAACAGTGACGTTACTTTCTGTATTACATTTTATTTTCCTGCTTTAATTAAACCCATAAATTTGTCATTGACAGTTTCTGGACTAAGTCATAATAATGTTCTCAGTATCACAATCATGACAATCATGGGAAAACTTATGACAAAATCAAGGACAAATTTACAGTACCTAAAGTACCTTTGAAAAACTGTGTGTTGACTCAATTAAACGGAACAGAGTAACCCCAAATATCTTTCAGTTATTCATTTTAGATGGGGGTTTTTTGCTAACTTAATTTTGACAGATGTCTTTTTTTTTGTTTTTAAATGAAGGCATCTCACATGTTTAGCTGTGACAACAGTGAGTTTTCTTAGCATATTTCATATTCACTCAGCAATCCTTTCAGCTGTGCCATGTGGGAAGCTCAGCCATGCTGTTCTGAGTTGTAAACCAGGTTGTAAAATCAAGGCTATTGCTAAGCAAAGATAGCCTTCAGTCATGAAGGCAGAATTTTTTCAAAGTCATCAAAGACACTTTCTCAGTCCATATATACTTATTTCTTTGGTGTGCAGTCTTATATATGGCATGTGTTTTGACTCCTGAAGGAGGATGAGTGGGCTTCAGATAAAAGTCTGGTGTTCCAAGTGTTTTCTTCAGTAACTGTAATTTTCCAGAACCAATTGAAAACAAACAAACAAACATCATCCCAAACCTAACAAAAGAGTACAAATCTCAAAGCTGGAAGCCAAGCTTCTGGCATAGCTGGAAGTAGATACCAAGATCATACCTGATTCCTGGACCAACACAAGAAGTCACCACTTTGGGAGAATTCAAATAATATCTGAAAAACTAGGGGCAGAGGAGGCAAAGTTCAACCAAACAAGTGAAAAGAAGACAGATGGGGTCAAAGAGAAGGAACAGAATACGGAAAGTATTTTTAGCCTGTTTCATGCACCTACGCCTTTCTTGTGAAGAGCTGGCCTATACTGGACAAAACAACACAAAAATCAAAAATCCCAAACGCACATGTCCATTACTACATAGACTTACATTTGCCATCACAAATCTCGTAAACTGGAAGACATCAATACACACTCACAGAACTTACTTTTCCTTCTGCTAACTTTACAGAGAGAACCCCAACCTAAAAACGTTAAGTTTCATTCTAAATCCTCATGAGATTACAAATGTATTCACGGAGATTGTACACCTAAGAAACACACTGGGATAGAGGGAAAGAAGGAAAATAGTTTAAGCAGGTAAAGAAGTCACTGGGTTCTATCACTTTAAGGAATACTACAGAATCTTAGGATGAATTTCAGCCTTTTCCCAATACCTTTCAGCCTTTTGACAAAAAGGTTATTTGATGAGCCAGGAAATTATGTACCCTATTGACCGCATTCTTCAGAAAATAGAAACACTGCTAATATGCAGATCCAATGTTTGTGATAGAGCACAAGTAAAGTTTGGAAAAGCTGTGCCTGAAATTTTTATTGTTCTGTTTCCTCTACAACTTCAAAGCCAGTTATTACAATTATACATACACATACTCCTAAATTAAATGGGTGAATGAGACATACTTCTTTCTCAATTTCATGTATAAACACTATGACTGATTCGGAAGCATTATCCATAACTGAGTGCTAGGTGTGACTCTCATCCCTTACACACCCTCAACACCACTAAACCATACTAACATGAGGATGGCACACAGAGCCTTTACTGGGGCACTCTCAGCAGCAACAGGAGCACTTAATTGACAGCTGTGATCTTACAGACACCAATCACATCCCACTCCAGTGACACAGCTGGCAATGTTATCGGCCACATCTCTACATCTCTGGTGGCCTTCAAGCATTTGCTTCTCAAAATCCTGTCTCCACCTCAAAGCTTTCCGTCTTCTTACAAAAGAAATTCCCTTCCCACAATTTCAGTGGGAATACTGCAGATCTGTCAGTAAGGTCATGGTAATTTTTTTTTCATAAATCTGTACTCATGAAAAATTTCCACTCTCCTAACCAAAAAGTAGTTCAAGGTAACAACTGCTTTTTCTTGAGAATGTGGGAATGTAATGGTGCTTTCTTGGAAAATGTCTTTGTACATGTGACACAGACTAGCTGAACAATAATAACAATACTAATAATAATAATGATGATGATTCAACTACATTCACCAATATGAAGCCATTTTGTGTTTACGGTTTTTTTTTCGCAGTAGAACATTCAAAACCTACTAAATCAAAACTAGAATAAAGATTTTACATATTTAGAAAGAAACTTGATTTTTACATAAGCCACTGGAGGGGAATTGATTTTCTTGAAAGAGATCAATTATTTATTAGGATTTTACAGACCCTCAAGAATCACATAAATCAAGAGATTAAGATATTTTTCATTTATTTCTAAAGTAATTTTTTTTTTAAGTATGAAGGAAGAAAAATTGAACATAATTTAAGCTTCTAGTCTTAGCATCACACTAAGGCTGAGTCACAAAATCGCTGAAGACAGCTGTAATCATATAAAATTTACTGTGTACCAGCTGTTCACTGAGAGTATTATGTTAAGAAATTACCCCTTCCAAACATAAATTGCAGCATCCAGTGAAAAATCTGAACTACCTGATGTGGTAATTCCCTTCTACCAAGAGGACATAAGGTTCTACACAACTTCTAGATACAAAAGAGGATATATAGACTTTGTTTATGAAACATTGAAAATGTATTCATTATCTGGTTTAAATTTGCTTCTGTTCTGAAAGATGCTCTAGCTGTCAGAAAAAGGTTTAAGAGGTTAAAACTAATTCAAAGAAAATAAGAGTTTGCATTGAAATTCTGTTAAATACCCCTCTGCTCTAAGTATTAATGCAAGTGTACACTAGAAACAAACTCTGCAGACATGAACACTTCAGAACTGTCTTGTTGAATGGCTGGATACTTGCATGCCTACAGAAAATCCACAAAAATCACTTTCTTGTAACTTAAAAAAAATACCTTTGCTTGCATCAAGCTCTCTCATCAGTATTTAACATTGCAGCTGAATCACAAAAAGGGGGCAAAGAGGTGATAGAAAAGGTCAGCAGGAATTTCCTCAGCTGCAAAAACACCAATCCTTCTAAAGGGCTTTAAGACCTGCTAAGGAAAACAGCACTGTAGGAAAGCTAAGTATTATCAGCATCTTTTAAGATGTTTGTCAGACTTCACCATAAACCCTAAATTTTTCAGAAGTCCTTTAAAAATGCTTATGCTGTGGTTTTATACTTCTCTAATGTTTGTAGGAATCTTTTTTAACATGAAAGGAACTGAATGTATGTGAAAACAAATTTAACTACAGAGTATACAAAGTGTCATTATATATATCTAGTAAATTGAAAAATTGGAGAATGTTTTATAAAGCCCTCTGGCTATAATAATGATGTGTTACTCCTAGGCACACATACTTCAAAAGGAAATAGTTATGGTTTAACTCCAACAGAAGGAATTTAAAATATTTAAAAGATTCAAATGATTAAATATTATTTTGCAAAACATGATTTTTCACACAGTATGATACAATGAATTTAAATCAGAAGCAGATGGTACCCATTATTCTCACTGAGAGGACTGGTATGTCAGACAATGTAGTGTTTTGTTCTGTTTAAGATCAACGGAGTCTCTAGGGTCTTCAAAAGTCATTTTATATTGGAAGGGGAGCTAGAAATACGGTGTTCACTTAAAACGTTTATTTACTGTGCAACTGTACACAGAAAAGTAAGGAGAAAAATTGCATCAGGAGTCTGCAGTGTTGTCATGAATGCCAGGTTCAATTAAATACCTTGCCTTTTTATGATCTTTCCCACAGCAGCCCATCTAGCTTTTAGAGTTCTATTCATTACCCCTTTTTTGGTAATAAAAGCAGTATTCATACTCTTTAATGCTGGCAAGAAAATCCTCTCAAAAATCCCCAAATAATCTCTGCAAATATAACCTTATTTCAAAAGCTGTGGCTGGCTCACTAACTATGACAGAGATGACCACTGACCATAAAGTTCTCTAAAAAACAAAGCAGTATTTTTTGAGAAGACACATTCTCAAGAAACTATCTAGGTAACTAGGCAGTCACTGAGCTTACTGCCTAGAGCCTGATACGATTTAAGGTCATCTGAGTAACCGAAATAATTTAATTCCATATCAAAAGTAACATCCCTTGAGATTTTATACCCGCCTCTGTGACACCTAACCTTAGAAAATATGAAAGTTGAGACTCTATCAATCCAGCTATGAAACTTCCATTTAAAACACTGTTCTTAATCTTCCCACTACATAGCTCCTGCTTCCAAAACAGGGTATCAACCCTGTGCCATGCAGCCTTTCCTCATTGCTCCAAGTTATGACCCCAAACCGTATCATCTGCCTCGTCCTCTCCTACACATTTCATCTTTCCAGAAACTGACTCAATCCCTATGCTTTCTTACACTTCTTATCTAATTTCCCTACCAAGGAAAGCACACCAATAAGCAATGCTGCACAGCTGTGGAACATGCTTTATCTAACTCTGAATACAATGCAATGCAAAAATAGAAGCCCAGGTGCAAGATACAGCCTTCTATGTCAATATAATTTTTGTCTATTTAGTGTGCTCTCTCAGGACTAACAGGTCCTCACACAGGTCTGCAGGTTAATTGTTTCTATTTCCTCTATTGCTAGGTTTATCTTCCTGCGTTCATTGTACAATACAGAAATATTGTGAAATGGAGACAATACTGACCTCTTTAAGATGGTATAAGAAATAATTAATAAAAATATAAGTTTTAAAACCCAGCTATTGTTCCACTTTTACTACTATCATTAGTGTTGAAGATTATCCAACTATCTTCCAAGCTGTTTCTTTACTGAATATTTGCCATTGGACTGAGGGGAGAAAAAGATATTTATGTTACCAGAGAATGATTGCCTTTTTACTCCGAGGTCTCTCTCTTCTGTGTTTTCTATACCCATTTCTTCTTATTCCAACAGTGGCTAAAACTTCACAGAGAAGATGCTCATGTTGTACCAAAACATGTCATTTGTATTAACTACCATCCGTTCACTTCAGTTCCAAGAGGAGACTGCGACTCTCATGGAGGAATACCATCACTAAAGGCTGCACACACCCAGGATGGGGTCACTGCATCCAGTCCTTCCTAAGAACGTGCATTGGTGCTAAGAACACTGGTCTGAAGAGTTCAGAGACCATCTGTAGACATGCCATGAACTACAGGTCCCCAAGCAGCTCCTTAAAACAATTTAAGACGTATAGCATACAAAAACCCCCAGAGTTTGCACTGCAGTAAGTTGGCAGGAGAGATCAAGAACACTTTAGATGTCCTTGGGTCTTTCATGCCCATGCAATTCTTTATGTGCAAATATCCAGAGGATCCTCTGCCATACCTAACATTCATGAAGCTGTTCCTGACTAATCCATATGGTGTGAGCATCTGCCACTTTTCAATATAATATTCATTTCCAGAGTGTCACATTTTCCACAGATAGCATGAATGACGAAAAAATAATAATTTTGTGATAATTCTGCTTCTGAGAAAACATGAAATGGCAAAAAACTGACATTATCTTTGGTATGTGCAAAGCCTCCAGAAGTCAGTGAATATATAGTACTGCCTCAGCACACATTTAAGGACTATATTTCTTAACAGGAACATTTGCTCAAGGAGTTTGTAGAAAGGTGGGGGCTGGCCTCTTTTTCCAGGAACCTAGAGACAGGACAAGAGGAAATGGCCTCAAGCTGTGCCAGGGGAGATTAGACATCAGGAAGAATTTTTTCACTGAAAGAGTGAAAGCAGTGGAACAAGCTCCCCAGGAAGCTAGTGGAATGACCATCCCTGGAGGTGCTCGAGAAATGACTGGACGTTGCACTCAGTAGTATGGTTTACTGGGCATGGTGGTGTTTGGTTAAAGGTTGGGCTGGATGATCTTGGAGGTCTTGTCCACACTTAATGACTCTATGACTGTGAAGACACAAATGTCTTTAGAAAGCAAATCATGTAATGGAACTGTTCAGAAATAGAATGCATGTTTGTACATGGTTTAAATCCAGTTCATTAAGTTTTAGAATACTGAAAACTAAATAAAGTTATAAATCCAATTTTTTTTTAATTTACATTTGAGCACAGACCTTTTTTTGGTCTGCAAGTGATTAGTCAGTGTTTTCCCCTGCAGTAAGTGAATTGATATTGAAATCATAAGTATAAAAAAGATTTGTCCAGTCTGCATACAGAAGTGGCTAATAATATGATAAAAACCTAAGAGCCGTAATTTTGCTGTCAATTCTATACATTGGAAATTACTGCTTAAATAGGCTGGACATTTCTTATGTTAATTAATTGTATTCTTAAAAAATAAATTGTTGAAAACCATGTTTATTTTTCAAGAAAAAAAACTGATTTTGATTTTTTTTTTCCTAGAAAAAGACCAGATTTATATCTAATTATGCATATGGATAACTTCATTCATTCAAACTGACCAGTTAATTTCAGCTTACATGTGTGTGAGCAAAGCCACATGGGTATGGAACTGGTACACAGATTGCTGTCTCTCTACAGACTGTTTTCTCCCGATACTAAAATAGCTACAGGGCTGGATTTTCAGTTTAGCTGTAAGTGTTACAGAAGACACACCACTCCCACCACCCCCACAAAGAAGGGACATTTTATACAAGCAGAAAGCAAAATCACCACATACGTTACCAAAAGGGCAGCTTTCAAATAAATTACCTCTCTACACAGTTCTTTAGTAGCAGAGACAAGATGAACAGTGACATGGCTTTTTAATACTCACACCCAGCCTGGCTATGTAAAAAAAAACTTGTGGAGAGCCCCTGCCATATTGTTTTATTGTTTAGGGGACTGTAAAATACAAAAATGTAAAATTTGGGGACTGTTACACTACAGAGCATTGTGATGATGGAAGATGAGGAAGGAAAAAACCCTCAAATCCATCATCTCTCCCGTCAGGTACCAGAACTCTACACTAAACAAGTGAGCTAAAAGCATCCCAGTGCCTTATCCACATGTGAAGGAAAGTTATGCTCCATTAATTTATGCTGAAATCTAATTTTATTTTCTTCACCACTAAAAGGAATAAAAAAAGGAATAAAATGTTTCATTTTTCCTTTCACTGCATATAAGCATGTTCTTAAAATACCTTCTTACTGCCTTAGGAAAGGAAATGTTAGTGTAAGAATTTCACCTTTTCTCATTGTATAAACTCAAACATCCCAAATATTTCTAACATATAATTAATGTTTTTCATATAACAGCATCTGATCCAAGAGTACTTAATCTAGTTAATACTTCCAAGAAACATGCCATGGTTATTTTTGATCTTCCACATATATCAACATAATTGACCAATTAAATTTTGCTGCATATTAAACAAAGAGACTGAAATTTTCAATTTGCAGTAGAACAAATCAGACTGATAAATTTTCTTGAAGTACTGGGCCTATCACCCACTTTCTGTTTAATCCAAGAGAAGGAGCAGTTGAGTGTCTTTTTATCTAACAAGAGCTCAAGAGTGAAAACCATCAACAGGACTCATGAAAATAACCTGCCCAGGAAACCTGCTTCACAGGTCTACTCATCTTTTGGGCAACACTTTAGCCGTGTGCAGAGCACATGAAGCTCTAACAAGTTAGGGATTTTCTGTACATCTCTCTGCTACATGTTTTACGTGTGTCTCTGAACAAGTCACACCACTTGTCACTGCTTCAATTTTTTCTCTGAGAAATTCTCCTCTAAGAACAGAGGCTAATGGAGGCTTGTGTCCTCAGATATGCATCCTTAGTTCTCTGACTTCACCCAATGCATCAGCTCCACCTTCATATTTCTTGGGAGAACACTCAACATGAAATTCCACAGGTTTTGTCTAGTTCAGGGGAGTTTATTCACTTTTCACTTTGTAAACTGTGATGGACAATGCTTTCCTTACAGCTCCCGAGACCGGGAGCTCTGCACAGCCCTAACTGTGTTCAGGTTAGAAGTGAGGAAGAAAGCACCAGCCGCATCCCAGTCTTGGTATTTTACTGGTTGCTCAGGCAACCAGCTCCACTGTGAGGAAACAAAATATGGAAAAAGTAATCTCACTGAATGGGAATCCACTGAATTCAGAATTGGTATCCAGTTTATAAAGTAGTATGATGTTACATATCACCAGAAAAACTGTCCAGATTTGATGCACATTTTACATCAACAAAATTGCAAAAGAACTGATACTAACAACTTACATTATTTCCAAACTGCACTGAACCATCAAAAGCATTGAATCACTAAGAAAGCTGAATTTTAAACTTGCTTTTCAGAAAAAAATGCTCACTGATATTGAGCAACATCTTCATAACAAATAAAGCATTAAAATATCTGGGACTAATTTCTGTGATATCTATGCAAGGTTTATGGAAGCCATTCTCTTATTAATGTCACAGGAAGTTTTATGTCAGTAAGAGATACTGGATAAGCTCTTCTGAGTTGAATCACCCATCTGAGGTACTGAACAAAAGCATAGCTTTATAAAATCACTGCAATCTAAATGCTAGTACTATTGCAACAAATTAAGGTAATCATAGCACAGTCCTGGTACCAGCTTTCATTTTGCTGATGTGGTTTGGGTGATGCCTCACCAAAACAAAAAATTCCAGTAATCTATGCTTGAGCTTTTAAAATATGAATTATTAATGGAATAAAGAATATCAACTATACCATTAATACTACCTTCCCTCCCAGTATTTTAGAAGAAATATTTACAATAAAGCCAGCTCTAATTTTATCAGTCATTCTATAGCTATATTTTACATAGCATAGTATCTTCGTAGATACTCTGAATTTCATTTGAGAAAATGAATATCATTTGACACAAAAAGAAATGAAGTCAGGGTATGTTAAGCCAGAAGGACAATACAAGCAACTGAAGAGTTGACAAAGTTTCGCAGCCGAGAGCTCATATTTAGCGTATTGAATTGCATTAGAAAAATAGCAGATGCATGGTCATTCCTTGCGTTTTAGAAAGGGGGAAGGGGTCCCTCTAAAGACAGAGGATCAGTTATAAAAATGTTAGGGCAACAGTGATTAATTCCAGGCAACTATGTCTTAGAATAAGTAATTTTCAAAGCATCAAACACAGAAGAAAAAGCTAAATCATAGCAATGAGGTAAGTATTGAAGTACATACTGCAGCTGCTCACAGTTCTTCTTCCCATATCTCAGTTTGAGTGTAAAGTTCTAAGAACTGGCATTTAACCCAGTTTCTCAGCTACATGCTACACATACATACTTGATTTTTTATGTATCATTTCCACTAATAAGAAAACAAGCAATAACATGTCACCTACAATAGTGGCTGCATTTCATATTCTATACTTAGTGTAGACATGAGCTTATGTCTCTTTTAAGAGAAAACAAGTATTGGTCTACTGCTGTGTCACATATTAGCTTACAACCAAGACATATTCCTCTATTGTTGGATATAAGCCTTGCATGTTCTCCTTATTTGATATAAATATTCAAGAAGTCAGGATCCATACTTCAGATTTTAAGAGAAATTTAAATTAATACTTCGGTATTATGTTTTATTTTAAAATATGGTTGTTCTAAGAATCACATCTTTGGCTGCTTTATAAACTGAACTGGATCTATCTCTCAATTTTTCAGGTTTTCCTCTAGTATTTTACTGCTAGCCTCAAAAGAAAAAAACAGAACAATTGTCTTTAAACAGCACCTTCATTTCTCAGTATCACAAACTGAAAGGCTTATATTGTTTGCCTTCACAGTGCTGTATTATGTATACACAGAAATATATGCAATAATTCTCTTTGCTAAATAATAATAATTCTCCTTGCAAAGATTTAAATTAATGACTAGAAGCACAATCATTCCCATAACTGCTTTGATCCAAACATCATGAAACACATTGTAACTACCCCTAACAGGCAGCTACCTCTGAAGAACAGAAGGGCAACTATCCAGCAGACTTATGGGCAGCATCACATCTTTTCCTGCCACAGAAATTAAACTATACACTTTCCTTACTTTGCATTTTAGATAGACAAAGATGTAACCTATATCAGTGAAACTGTGATCAGCTTCTGAATGATGCAGGAGCAAGGAGAGAATTAGTATCAGCCATAACTGAAGACCTTTTGTCCTTGGTTTGTTTTTCATAAAATGCTGTGTGTTGGGAACTCTAGGAAAATATGTCTATGAAGAAGCCTGTAAAAGTACTTGTTTAACTTAGAAGATTCTTTCCCTGCATTAAGTTTATAGATATTTTAATTAAGGAAGTACTTCATTTTGTTTTTTCAATGTAAGTTATATTCAGCAAAGAATGTGCCATTTATTGTACGAATTAATCCCAATTATTATGCCGATAATGCCAAACTAAATCTGTATGTTTCTGTTCTTTAATCAAATCAGTATTATTTGCCTTGCTTGAATCAGTTTGCATTAAGTACATATCAAACACTGGAAAACAAAATTATATGCAAAATTTGGGACAAAAAAGTCAAGTAGAGTAGACAGCAAAACAGTTTTAAATGGTACATTTCAATGTTACAGAATTTGAAGAAAGGTTTATATTGGACTGGTATTATGAACTGACTCAAATATTTCAAACACAATGACAAATCTTTTGATTAAAAATATTTTTTAGAAACTAGCACTGCGTCAAAAGATCATAAGAAATCTTGCTTACACTGAAAGAAAAGTCTCTGTAACTAAATTAACACTGACAGTTGTTTCACAAGGGCATGGTGTTTTACTGATATTTCCCTGAAGAAAGCTCAGTTTCATGATAATACAGCAAAAACAGGTCAAAACTTGAAAGCTGAGAATATTCTGCTGCAAGTTTTTAATGCAGGGTGAGATTAAATTTCCACCTGCAATTTTTGTGTTCGTTTAATCTTCCCTGTAATAAATTACAGTACAAGTGGCAGTGATTAGAGTACATTGCAATTTTCTTTTTAAAGATGCAAAAGGAGCTTCATGAACACAGCAACATTTTGAGTACCAATTTAAATTCTTTGGAGTGAATTTTTACCATCTGGGAAATGCTTCACACTTAACTTATTTTCAGTAACTCTTTGCAAAATACCAGGGCAGCACAGTTTTCACCAAACCTTTCTTTATCACAATTCTATAATTCCAATATGCTATCTAATTATATAAAAATATGCAGAATCACACTTGAACCGTAATAGGGAAAATTGCATCGGTTTTGCTTATTCAGGCTTTGAGCTTCAAACAGCTATGGTAAATACTTCACTGGAAAGGTACATTTCTATTGTTAACCACACTTTCCAGAAGAGTTTTCATATTTACTATGCATCTCTGGGTCCAGAAAGAGGTTCAAAGTCACCAAAAGGTGATATCAAAAGAGAATGCTCTATAAAGTTCTATTTCCCAAACACTACACCATATACCATTTAACGATGCAAACGCCTTTCAAATTTTGTATAGGCATCTTCCATCCTATTACATGTCCCCATAAATGGTATTCCAAAGCAGTACATTCAGTTTACTTTTCACAGAAATTTGGACACTCAGAAGAGAATGTCACATTAATTTCCACATGTTTAATATGCTTATTCTCAACTTTAGATTTTATATCATCAACCAAATTCACTAATATTTTATGTAGATAAAAGCTCCAATAATGGATCCTTAAGAGGAAATGTATCCTCTCCATCCCAGGACAAGAAGGGACTGTGTGACTTGCACTAGATCTGGGAAGGTTGTGAACAGAATGGTGACAAAATTAATAGTTTGAGAGATCCAGTTTAGGCACTGAAAACTCTAGAACTGTCTCTAGCATGATTTACAGATCCTCTCCTTAGTGATAATATGCCCTGCATTCACTTTATATGAAATCTCCTTATAAACCATACTAAGACAAGCAGATACAGTTGACTGAATGCCTCAGCAACAGGAATGACGACACAGAGCTTCATTGTGATGATCTTACAATATTTAAGAGTTCAGAGTTATGCAGAAAATTGGTAAGAAAATGTTCTGAAAACAAGATAGCAGTAATGTGACTATAGCTGTGATGGTCTGAACTAGGTATCTCTTTCTGTGATTTTCTATTTATATACTGCTCTGAATCTACACAGGGCCAGACTGTGTACTGCTCCTGATCTTCTGTGGATGTGTGAAAGCCTGCCACAAGACCTTAGGCCAGCTAGCAAGACAGCTGTTCGAAAACACCAGACAGAAACTCTCCCTGAACTCTCTCCATGGTAAGGACTTAAGAGAGAAACCAATCCTCTTTTCTTCTGGCATGTTATACCTTATACATCTGAGGAAAGGAAGAAAAGAGGTAACAGGTTCAAATTATTTTGCATGAATATGCACTGTTAAGAAAAACTAAAAAATACAAAAAACAGAACAATTTTTTCTAAAACCTCCATGCTTGTCTAATAACCACTTATCCAGTGGGATTCAAGTAACTTTATCATTGGCATAGCATGCAATGGACAACAGACCCTCCTCTTTCTCTTATTTCCCAGAGCAGATTGTGCCCAGCTGAGACAGACTTCTTTGATGCAGCTCCATCAGAAAAGCTTGTTGACTCTGTGCCACAATTTAGCCCATAAAGTTGTCTGAGTGCTAAATGTTCAACTTAAAATTATGAGTTACTTATTATTCTATTTTTAAAAATGATACTTTTCCTGAGCAGAGATTGCTTTCACATCTGAGGAAGCCACAGAGAATGAGTTATTTCATCTATGGGCAGAAATAATTTTGCTTCTGGCATATACTTCAAAGCAATTTTTAGAATCTGAAACAGAAATAAGTGATGTACTCTGCTAAAATGCCCCAAATTGATTGCTAGCCTTAGAAAAACAGGAAGCATGCAGATTTAAATGCCTTTTTAGAGCACAGAATAATCCCAAGTCTTGTCAGTTAAGTGTGCCAGTCCAATTCAAATCTGTTTTAAACCACTTTTCAGTTCTATCCTGCACATGTTCTACTTTAGAATCATAGATTTAGTTCAGAATGATATCCCACTGGTTTCGAACAAATGTATTTCCCTCCAGTGTTTCAGAAAGAAAAAGGTCTTCAACACTAGTAATTTTTAGTGTGTTGGAGTCTGATTCTATCTGAAATCTGCTAAACTGAGAAAGAATATTTCCACTAATACCAATCAGCTTTGGATCAGGCCCATAGAGAATTTTAACTGATAATCAGCATTTTAAACACATTTTGTTACCGAATTGCACACATTCAAATTAGTTAGTATCAAATATTCTACAATATAAGATATCTTACAAAACATTTTATTTTGCAAAATACATTTGCCCATTTTTTGTCTAAACAGTGACTTCAAAGAATAATACAGTATATGTAACTACAGCATGTAATTTAAACTCCTTTATAAACAGTCTAACTTATTTTTCAGGTTATGAATGAATGAGCAGCAGCATGCAGAACAGTTTGCTATATCCATTAAAAAACAGGTACTTGAAAGAAGAATTTTAAAGTATCGGTCAGAATTAGCAATCAAACTGCTGACTACTGTTTTCTCTTTCTCTTCTCTCTCCCACTTTTGACATATCTAGTCAATTTTTCTTGTTCTCCTTTTCACTGTTTTGATAGTATTTCTAAGTCAGAATACAAAATATTTCTAAATTTCTCATCAGATTTAGCATAATCATATTATTGACATTTACTTAAGAGAACAACTGGACCTACTTCCATATGTTTAGTTTATTTCAACTTTAGTTCTCAAGTTTTCAGGGAATGAGGGGTATAAGGAATGCTAAGAATTACATTTCTTTTACAAGAAGAATTACTTGCTTAGAAACCTTTTTCTTTTATTTTGTATCATCACTGTCATTATCCTTGGATCATCAGATTTAGGACTAAGACAACTGAAAGCTGTGCAATACAGTTAACATCTTTTTACTATTTTGTGTATTTTTTTCCTAATACTACCCTAGTGACAGTATTTAGTAATCAATACTTCAAGCCTTATTTTGCTTAAATGTATGATGCTAATTGTACAAGATCTGCTCTTTATGGCTCTGAGGCAGAATTTAATTATACACAGAGTGATGGGTGGGGTTTTTATTTGTTCCACACTACTGCAATTCAGTATCAGTATCTGAATATGAGGTTTGGAAACATGAATGGCCTTATTGGCTGTGACGTAGAAAAATGGAACAGGAGGAGAGCACATATCCAGTAACCAAGCTTGGTTTCCAAGTGCTGAGAAGAGTGCATATAGCTCCCATAAAAGGAAATCAAGCTCTCATGAGGAAAACACAACATGACATCTAATTATAATGAGGAGTTAAAAACTTATTCAAGGCATAATAATCTATGATCATTTAAATTCCAAAAGGTGAAGAAAGGCAACAACTATATGACACTTTCTAAATTGTGCTGATTATTTATGTAGTGATATAAGTATTTAAGGCAACTCAACATCATCCTTGGAGTTATAAGAGGCAGAGTATCTTAGACCAAACTATATGACATTATTAAATTCAAAGAGTGTAATTTTAAAATCTAAAAAGTTGAAGTATGCATTAAGAGCGTTTACTTCATCAAGATTCCAGGTAAACACCATCATGAGATATTCTTGCTTTGATGTTGTGTGTACCTCATTTTGTGACAGTGGTTTTCTTCAACTGGTGGAGAGAAAATGTTTCCCCATGGCTACTGTTGCTATAGGTGATGTTTCAATTGCTGCTTTACTGTGGAAGAATGTGCTTCAGAGAAGGAATATATCAGTTCAGAATTTTCTGAAATCCTAAAATAATCATGTGTGATTATTTCCTGAAATAATCACTAAGATGCGTTATGACACTTGATTGGAATTTGAAATAGGTCTGTTCCAAAATTTTTCTACAAAATTAAATGAGGCATTTATTACCTCACTGCTCACCTTATCTTTAATTGAGATTAGTGTTATTTCCATTTCCCCATCATTTTCAAAGTGTAGCTATATGATAAAAGGCAACACATCACTCGAGCATCAATGCTCTTGTAGTACCTTATTAAGAGTTTACTCAGCATTCCTACATGGATGGTAACCAATAGTACTCCATCTCTATTCCACTGTGAAGTAGATAAATTCAGCATTTGCCATAGAGTAAAAGCATGAAGATACAGCAGGTGAGGGCCGGCTGCTTGTTAAACCACCAAAACACAGCTGCCTAAATTCTCTCAGTAACTCTTAAAGTGATACACTGTCCAAGCAGAACTTCCCCTGACAATGTGTAGGCACTCCATGCAGGCAGATATGGGCTGTCAGTTCCACTGGCTTGGCATTACATTATCGAGGGGTTTTTTGCCTATAGGAATCACTAGAGTATGGTAAGCTCTGAAAGGGAGTACATCACTCACAAACGGAATGAAAAGATGGACAGATTAAGTATCATTTTACAATATAAAAAAAAAGGGATGAATATTTATTATTCTGTGGTCATGATATAAAACTACCTCCTAAGTCACAAAAAAACTTGGGGGAGTATAGTCCATGGAGTGCATGCTGCTCTGAGAAATAATGTCTGTTTTTAGCTTTGTGAAAAATGCCTGCTAATACAGGAAAAAAGTCTTCCCTGTTCCCCGAAGCTGTATTTTCAGCACTGTTTTTCTTCTTTTATGTTGTTACTCGATTTTTTCCTTTTCAGTGTCTCCTTTCTCTTGCCTATGAAGATGACATAGAATACCTTCCAGAGGAGGAGGTAGGGGAGGGCAATTTTGAGTATCATCTCACTTTACCTGAGGGAAATGAGCTAGCTAGGAAGCAGGTAGGGGTTATTCTAATTGCTTAGACAGACAGAGAGCGATTCAAATAATTGAATATTTATGGTTTTAACATTTAATTCCTGGAATTGTTCCCAGAAAAGAAAAGGAAAACAATAAGCTTGGTTATACAAAACCTGTATCTCATAGTTAGGCTGCAAATACTTGAAGGCTGTAATATTCTGAAGAGGTGTCACTATGCTTTTGTTTTGCAATTACACATTTCCCAAAGGCATTCATAATTGGTCAAATATGGCACAGGGTAGATAAAATTTTACTCTTACTCAGACCAACCATTTCATTTTCTGTCTTTCTGGTTTTGCTAAACTTATGAGAACTTATTCCTTTGGGTATCTGACAGTTCTGATGTATTTTCAGAGTACAGCTTTATATCTCCCTTAGACATGGCCATCTGTGTTTTTCTTCTTCAAACGAATAAGTCCAAACTCCCAGTGAATCCTCTGCTTAACTAAGAAGATAATCAATCTCTATGTAAAAATTAGAAATGGTAAAAAAAATCCTTTCAATTTATTCAACGTTAACAGTTAGAGTTACATTACAATTATAAATACGAACTGAAAAGTCATACACAGAATTTGTATGACCAAGTGCTAAATTAGGTGTAACATATAGTGTTTCTGTGGATTTTCAAATAAATTTTGAGAGTTTTGATTTTATTATATATTGAATTTGTACAGTCATTTCTACCAAAATGTAGAAATGCTCCCAAAAGCAAGGAATATTTTAAATTCTTTTTAAACCTGCCACTATTTTTTAAATTTCTAATTACAAATCAAACTAGCCACTGTATAGAAGCTATTCAAACAGCTAAAACCAGATGCAAATATTTTATCTTGGTTTATAGTAGCATGTACTCACTCATTCTGAAACCATTCATGAAATTGTCTTAGATTTATTGACCAATTCCTGTGGAAAAAATGGCTTTCAAGGCTGGAATCAAAATTCTGGAACTCATAGTATCATATCCATTTTAGGAAAAATGACAGTGGCTATTCCAGAATGAAGGAGACTTGTGTTCAGTTTTCTTCTTTCAATAAATGGTATCAAATTTTCCTTTTCCACAAGAACACTACCATCAGCAATGTACTCTGATATGTGTCATGTTTACATTGTTCCGCTAGAGCTGTTTATAAAATACGTAGTTAATTAGCTAATGAGTAAGACTGGCTCTACCCTATTTTCTGGATATTCACCAAAGGTAAAGAAGGCTTGTTTTCCCACCCCATCTTTTTATACAGCTTGGAACAACATAAAGAGAGAGGATTGTTACATCAGATTATACTAGCATTACAACTGGACAGCAAGGAACAGAAAAAAAAAGAAAGAGATCTAATGAGTTTTGTGCAAGAAAGAGAAACAAAAATTGTCTTTAATTTCAGAATGGCCTTAGGAGAAAACATGATTTTTTTTTTGTCACTGGCTGGTATGTAATACAGAGAGCTTTTTGTTTTTCTTAAAACTGGACATCACTAAGTATATTCAGAGGACTAAAAGTTCTTAAAAAAAAACCGGGCACATTTTTGTCATTTCCTTCATTTCTAATCATCTCACATAGGGCTCAGAAACACAGCTGATGAGCAGAAAGGTTTCTAAAAGATACAAAGAGGAAGAAGCAGAAAAGCAATTAAATATGAATAAGAGGACATGACACGGGAAAAGAAATAGATTGAAATGTAAGATAAAATATTCTAAATAATGTTACAATCAGTTTAAATGCATTTGTAGGAAGAAAGAAAACTGTACCACAAACAATATTGTGAGGAATTGAAGACTGAGATGTCTTAGGGCTCTTTGCTCATTGCCTTCATCTTGCAATGGCAATTCTTCTGACTGATGAAGTGATGAAGTTTTCAAGAACATCCCTCCAAAGCTTGGTCAATCTTATTTACAAAATGTCCAAAGGAAAGATAAGGGAACAATACAAGGCATGGTGACAGGCTCAAGACTAAAAAAATCTGTCTCTGCAAATGGTCCTACTACAAGTTAAGGAGTTACTTTGCTTCCAGCTCAGTAAAAAAACCAAACCAAAACAGCAAAGCAAAGAGCTGACTAAGGTGACAATCAGATAAATATGAGTATTGTCTGTAGTTACTCTGCTTCTAGAAATGGCTAAGAATTGTAAATGACGCATTACAGAAAATATTTTTTCTTTTGACCTTACATGTCAGGATAGTTATTACACCTGGAAAAAACTACATTAAATTTAGATAAATAAAAATTTTAATTATATTGCTTCTAACAACTACACTCATAACCTCAAAAGAAGCTTCCTCAAAAGAAGGTCCTTAGAAAGTCTTAATTGACTTAATATGGTAATATCTGTTGTTCCTTCAGGGAATCATTTGATGATGTGATGAAGCACTTACTTATCTGTGCTGACATCTCTCAAGGAAGGGGATGTATGCAACTAAATGAAGCATAAAAGATTTTAATAGTTGCAAATAGAAATGTATACAAACATGCGTACATTGCAGTAAGCTTTACATTATGCTTACTTCAGAGGCAAAAAAAGATTCAGAGAAATAGCTAACTCCTGAACCTGACAGCAGCATAAGACACAGTGTTCCTAAGGATCCTGAGGGAAACTTTCCCCACTTTTAGGACAGTTTCTGAAATTCTCATCTCCAGCATCATCACAACATTGCTCTATTTCCTACTTTCCCCTTTGCCAGACTGAGGCCTAAGAATATAGGTTTTAAAAATTAGTAAATATATCTTAAATATTACGAGGGATTTTTTCCCCCTTGTATTGTCAGCAGTTGCTAACTGGCTTTATTCACAGTAAGCAAATAATGTGGGTAAAAAGATAAAAACCTGTGAATAGCCATTTGAATAAAGGATATGCAGGCACATGGCTCAACACATGCCTTTCCACATGTGGTCAGATGGTTCAGAATTTGATTTGAAGAGATAAGCTGTTCATGTCATTTCTTGTTTGATTAACACATCCAGTGCTATATCTGACAACAGGGATTCGAGACTCATCTGCAGTTTTATGCTTGCTGAAAATTGTTTTATTTTCATATTACTTTACCATTTTTAGCAATCAGGATGTCCTCATAGTGAGTGACATGTGAAACAGTATGTTTGGGGAGCAGGTTCACATGAACAACTACGTGGGTTTAGCCCAGATAATTCCCTTAAGCCTCATAAAAGACTGAATGACAACACTGCAGAGGCATTACTGAAGGGCTAGGTAACACTGTCATGAACTTTAAGTTCGAATAATATGGCTAATTCCAAGGAGATTATTTTTAAGTGCAGGTGGCACGAGATTTAGGGGCATATTGTATCTAATGTTTCATGCAAGCACTAGCACAAACCAGTTTCTTGGAAAAAGGTATACTGGTTTTGACTGGAACAACAGGAATTGGTTTCATCCACAGCTTTCCAGGCATTGCCTCAGAAGACCTTTCTGCCACCAGATTTTTGGACATGTTGACACATTTGTAACACTGAGATATAATTACAATGAACTTCATGAAATATAGACTGTGCAAAGACAATAATAGTTAACAAAGAGAAGTTTATAATATTAATCAACCCTACATTTCTCTGTCCCTGTGGGACAGACTGTGTCTTGCCCTGGATAACAGTGAAAAGGCTGAAATTAGAAGCAGCAAAAAGAAGGGCAACATAAGGAGACCTCAACATGCTGCATCTGATGGACAAGTTAATTAGAACAAAAAATAAACTGTATGAGACAGTACTGAGCATGAACCCCAGTTGCAGTTCCTGGAATAGCTCTACTATATCTTACTAATTGCACTCAGTTGAACCTAGCTATAAATTATAGGGAAAAAACAGATAATCTTCACAGATGAAAAGGTTAGAATTAACATGTTTTGAAGAATGCCTCGGCAGAATTTGTTGCATTGTAATCAAGAAGATGATGAGGAAAATTAAAAACCTGAGGAAAGAGAGCCTGAATTTGACCTTCAAAAGCATTTCATCTGGAAAAGAGTTCTCAACCAATGATGGGTTGGTACAGACTGGTAATACCAGTTTTTTCAGATATTCCCTCACTGGACGTACAAGTGTCTGTATAAAGGAGATGGGAATGCTTTATCTACCAAAATTTGCTGATTATTCTTATTTCATTGCAATCCAATATTTTCCCCTTTTTCTGTCACTGGAAAACCATGCATTCTTTTGTTAATTAATGAGGTACAGTTAATAAAAACAGAGTACCATGAACTTGCATACAGCACACCCAAAACATCCTCTGTCAGCAAAAGTTATTTTCTTCTTCTTTGTATTCCTTTCATTTTGTATTTCACTTCTAATAATTTCAAAACCTTTTATAATTGAAGAAACAAGGCTTGAAGAGTCTACATAAACATCACAGTTTGATCTTTTCATATCAGGTCTTAATAAATGAGATACTTGAATGAGAAAGTAATGTTGACAAATATCTGACCTACTTCAAAGACCAGCTTTGCTATTGTCACATAAAGAAACATTCCTGCAGCAGAATAAATTCTAACTGTATCTAGGAATGCAACATAGCCAAGAATTTTAGGCCAGATCTCTGAAACAAGTTTCTAATTCTAATAGGCTGTATTTCTTGATTCTCTCAAAAGAGAAAGACAAAACTGCAAGTTTCAAGCTTTTAGGGCTGCTTTTGCTTCTGAAATAGGGCTTGTGAGACAGAAAGATTTCATCAGGTATGTACTGTAAAGAAAGATCTGAAGACGCTTATAGAAGAAATCGAAGGTGTGACTCAAATATAACTTTTTCAAAAGCAGAAGAGAAAAAATTATAGTCTACATGTTAAAGATTAAATTCTTGAATTGTACATTCTGTTTTAAGGAAAAATGTAGCCTTCTTAGAAGAATTAAATAATGTCTCTCACTGTCAGAGAACATGGCATATAAAAACACTAACAGCTACATTAAGGTCCTCTCCAGTGGAGATTGACTTTCTAACTAAGACATGAACTCAGTAAATACTTATCAGTACCACAACAAGATGAGAGAAAAATTGTATCCTCTTTTACAATGAATGGCATACTGAACTTACTGAAAATACACAGCTTTTCATGGACTGAAAATAAAGATTGTAATGAGGTTACCTTCAGACATCTGCTGACACTTCTGCTGCATACATGAATCTGAGTACAGACCTATTTTGTGATCTGAAACAGAATAAGAACCTCTGCAGAACTGTCTTTTTAATTTCATGGCCCAATTATACTCAGGACAAGAAGACATAATGAAATTATATGGGTTAGAGAACGATCCATTATTCAGACCGATCAAGCAAAAACAAAAAAGAAAATCATCCAGACTGACAATTTCAGCTGCTAGTGTTGATTATGCCAAGATGATGCTACCAAAATGGCCACAATTTTGTTGCCTTCAATCTTCAAGATTTACAGTTTCAAGAGAACTTGAGGGATGTAGAAAACAAGGCAGAGAGATCAGTTAGACAGGCATATCCCTGAAAGCCCAGGCTGCCCTCTCCTGGAGTGAATTATCTTGTGCACCTGTGGTCTTAGTTGATGGTCGAAGTTACATGAGGAACATCTCACAAACAACAATCACTTGATTATCAGGTATTTAACTTTTCATTTGTGTTATCTTACAGAACACCTACTAAAAATGTATTCAGATGATCAAGAAAATTACACACATCTTGCCAGGATGGAGTTACAGACAGAAATTACTTCCTTGTGCAATGAAGTGGTCTCACTTTTAGTATAGTAACTTACTGTATTATTATGTGTAGCAGCTGACATTACTGGGATGCACTGGCCTCCAACTTGGGGTGAAATTCAATGCTATAAAAGCATGACCATTCACTGGGAATTCGAGAATGCTTCTCTGATGCCAGTGATCTAGCTCTAGATAAAACCCTGAAAACAGGTCACACCAAAGCTGCATTCACATAGTCTGCCCTACACATACTGGAGTGAGAAGTGTTCCCATCAACTTGTTGCAGGTTCTTCCACCAGTTAAAGTTCAAAACAAAGGACAGAACCTTTATCCTTACATCAAGCAATCTGATATTCAGGTATCTCCTGCCATCCATGCATGCAACATAAATGGTTTGTTTACTCTACAAGGCCATCTGATGCCAAAGCTGAAGCATATATTTACCATGATATGTGGACTGTTCTCCGGATAATTGATCAGAAATGTTGTCATACACTGTCATTCAGATAATACATAGTTGTGGAGAGTTCAGTGTTTTTCTATTTGACAGAAATACACTTCTTAAAAATTGGGACCCCTGTTTCAAATCAGGGGATGGTAGGGAATTAGCAAACACCAAGAGTAAAACTGCAATCCCCAAACATAATAAGCGGTTGATTCTTCTTTGGTAGCAGACTACAGAGGTAAAGGTAAAATTATGAAGATTTTAGAAGTAGAATAATTATTTTGTTTTATTCATCTCCCACTTTTATCTGAATGATAATGAATCATTGCAAATTTCCTGAAGAAAACATATAAAGCACTGAAATTGAGTAGGGAAAATACTGATGCCTTATTTGGATGGAAATTTCTGATTTAGAAATCCTGTAAAAAACATTTTAATTGTTTCACCCAAATGCACACAAATCCTCAATTACTATTAAACGAAACATTCTTTTAAGATGCAGATCTTCCATGAATTTTCAGAAGATTATATTTAGTTCATATGATGTACTTGTCACTGTAGATCTCAAAAACAAACAAGGAACTTTTCAGTGAAACAATAGCTAGCTAAAGCAGGGAAAAGCTGTAGCAGAACACAGAACACTGTTTCTGCTGCTGCTTGCTGACCATTATTATCCAAGGTTCAGCTTTTAACACTGTAGATAAGAGACATGCCTTAAAGACTTTTCTAACGGAGACAATTTTGATTTCTTTCCACATTTTGTTATTCCCTTTCCACATTAGTACTCCTTGTCTCTTGCAGAGTTAATGTGCATCATCTATCAGTAAGGAGTTGAAAGGAACTAAATGATCAAAATAAAATGTCGGGTTTTTTCATGCAGGCTAATATTGTGTCTAATACGTGATCCTGTATATTACTTAAATAATTCTAGATACCAGCTGAGAATGGAGGGTGGAATTGTAATTTTACAATTACATAATTATTTAATTTATGAATGGTAAATTAATGATTTACTGATGGTAAAATGTACTATTGAAATGCTTGTAGAAGATGTCCTGAACTTTGGTCATTTTGCCTGTTATTTTTTTTTAGCTTTCTAGGCAGAGACAAGAGGAAATTCAGCTTTCATTCAATCCATAAATGAAATCATCCACAAATTAGAAACATAAAATTCTAATAAGCATGACCTTATAGTCCTAGTCTCAGACAAAATTAAATGTAGTAATTAGAAGTTACTGAATGTAGTTCACTGTAAATTTAACCAAAGAAGATAAGAGTCAAGCGAATCCAGATACTGTGAAGAACTTTAACAGAACTGTGCAACAGCAGAAATCTGGAGAAGTTAATTGTGTAATGTCAGCAAATGTTCTTTCCGTTTTCTTATCTGTGCTTTTAAACATCAAGAAATATTTAGTATCATTCAACTACCCAGAATAAAATTGTGATTGCTGAAGAGAATTTACAGTAACAACAAAAAACACCCAAAACCTTAAAGAGTCAAATGACCCCAGACCTAGGAATAAAAGATACCATTCAAATTAATTATTTCCAGTTAAGTTTGAAAATATTTACTATATCCATCATATAAACACATTCTCTTAGTTTCACAGTTAATGACACATATTATCTTTGTTTACATTATAGTCCAAAAAACCAATATTAATAATTTCTGATCATTTTAACTCTCTCTTCATCAAAGAAAACAGGATTTATCACTCTTATTTCACATTAGTTCCGTAACAATATAGTTTTCTATCAATCTAGCTATGAAAATAATTTTTTTTTATTTTTTAAAAGCAATATTTTCAGAATTTTTAAACTCCACCAACTAGGAATGAAGAGGATTCATCTCATTTCAAGATCAATGCTACAAAAGCCAATTGATAAGTTTGCACTGAATTTCAACATTTGTATTATTTTTATTTTACAGTAATCTACTCCTATTCTACTCCTATTTAGTGCTCAATTACAATATCCCTTTAAAACTTGATCTGCAGATCCCACAAACTAGCTATCAAAGATATTTGCTTCAATACATCAGCTTTCCCAAATACTATACCCTTCCGCTACAAGTTTAGCCTAAATAAAGCAACTTGCACACGGAATTTGAAGAGACAAAGCCAAATGCTGGGTTTACTGACAATTTCCCATTCCTGAAGTTTTGATTTTTGAAAAAGGAAATATTTTAATCCTTTTTAAAGCATTTTCGTTATGCAAATCTCTATTTGCAGATAAAACCTTCTCCGTTACAATCACACTATCACTCTATTCAACTCTTATAATCGGAGCAAATACACTGAAGTTTTACTTTAATGAATCCCATTACTACTGAAGAAACAAACTGCAGTAACAGGTTTCTCAGAAAGCTTCCCTTCCTCATCTCTTTACTGGTGGTTACATAATGATTTCTAATTACATTTTTTCAACTTAAAATTCTTATTGGAGTATACTGACCACACAATGATGAAAGTAGACATAGTCAAACCATAATTTCAAAAGCTACAATATTCCTAAAGCCTAAATTCTAGGCAAGTCTGAAAAAAAAAAGGTTTTGTTTATTCAAAATATAATATTCAGGTAAAAAGCACGTCATAAGTCATAAAATATCAGAACTCTTTGTAGAGTAGTAGGAAAAAATCTGGAATAATTTTGTGTATTATGATAAATGTATTTTACTAGCAAAGACAACAGCAATTCCAACTTAAACCCAAAGACCTAAAGCTTTATAAAGCTTTGTTGACAGACAAAGTAAACTTTTTTTTCTATACCTGGAAGTTCTTTCTGTTCAAGACGGTATTCCAGAGATCCAAAGGAATAATTAGCTGGACTGATTGCAGGAGTAGAAATCAAACTTGCACAGCCAATGGATGGGTTGATTTCAAAATAATTGTGGCTGTGATTCACTCGGTGAAACTCCAGAGAAGATACTATGGATGTACGTTGCTTTGGCTACAAGAAAAATAGAAGTTCGGCATGAAAAATACAGACTTTTTGTATAGTTTTCATTACTTGACATTTAACAAACCTATCTTTCTCTGTTTTTATTGTTTTTATCTGGTTCAAAGGTTATACTAGTAAAAATAATTTCATATGACAAGCTGTGGTGTGTAGAGATAATTTCCTTCCAAAATCTGGATAAATCTTTATTGGAAAAAATCCACGTCTTCATTCTAATCAATTTAATTCAACATCAAATAGGCTTTTACAGCCTTGCATATAATAATTGCAATCATCTTTTGATAAGAAAGGGAACTCTTCACCAGCTGCATTGCTGGGTACATCTTGCAAAACAATTAGAGCGCTGATGCCTGTATAATGAAATTTACTAAATAATATCAAGTGCCCACCACTCGAAAGCCACCCTCTGCTGTTTATTCCATTTATGAATATGCCTCAAATATTCAAAGACTGGAATGTCTGGAAGCTTAAGGGAAAAGTGTCAGCTTCAAAAACATACATGAAAATCAAACTTTCTGCATGAGTTTTCATGGAACAGTTAAAAAACTTGGTACTCCTTTATTTCAAATATTTACTTTTGAAGCAAACCTCTGAGCAGACCCCACTTAATGGTTGTGCTTTGGATTGCAGAGTAGTTTCAGAGCATGAGAAACTCATTTCTTTTGGGTGGATCCACACCATCAGGCGTAGAAATGAAATCTATATAGCGTGATCATCAGATCAGCAACAACGTTTTCACTACATGGACTTGTTCCCATTGCACTGCACTGCTTACTAGTACAGACATAACAGTGCTCAATATAATGGGTTTTAAGCCACAGACCACTGCTGGTTTGCAGTGCCATGCTAAACAGTCTGTTGCAGCACTCATTTGGTTCCATACCCAAAACACCCTAACCCCACGATGCTCCTTGCTGCTTCAGGATCAATGACCTGAAAAACTAAACATCTCCAAAACAGAGGAGGCCCTGCATCCACACTTAAAGCTGTCTGCATATTTATTTCACAACAGAGAAAAACATCTCAGGAAATGCTGCCTTAGAAAAACAAACCTAGAAAAAATAGGAAAAAGAGAGTAAAAGATGCTTTATCTCCTCGTTCTAGCATGTCAGGCTTAACAGGTCAGAATATTTGTAAGGGTCAAGAATTTGTTCCTTATTGGTGTCAAGACCTAATTACTACCTTTGGAAGCATAAAGATCTTCCTTGGACCATGAAGGTATTCACAATCCCTTACTTAGAACTACCTGTTAAAATACAATCTATCCCAGTGGAGTAATTTTCAAATTTGTTTCTGATCTATTTAATTTTTAGGTTACAAGTCCTGAAATGCTTGTGTTGTAAATACCAAACCAGGCTGTTTTCACTAAAAATTCACTCTTTCTGTTGGAACGTCAGACAGAAAAATTCAATAAAATTAGGTCTGTATAATGTTGATTATTTCTTAAAAGTTGTGTTAGGCACCATGTATTTTAACTGTGTCCTGTTAAAACTAAGAAAAAAGGGAAACTTGGGCAATCATCTGGAACTCATCTATGGTCTGCTGAGGGGACTTTCTTTAATAATTAAAACCAGTTTCTGCTTTGAAAGCCTGACTCCTAGGTCTAGTAATTCATGGGAGAGTTCAATGAACAGGGACAGACTCCAACATCAAACAGTGTGGTTGAAATCATTGTTTGTGATCTGAGCCAAAATAACTCTCAGATCAGACCAAAAACATTCATGTGTGTTAATTAAATCTAAATGGCATACTTTAACTAGACAACAGATTTCTGAATGACCTAATTATTTCTAAAATTGAAAAGGATCTCTGGTCATTCAGAAGTATGTTTGTGGCCCTTTCCCAAGCAGTGGTGTCTTTGCAGATTTGCAGGACTTCAACTCCTGAGTTGAAAAGGGGACACTTCAATTACCATGAGGTGTAGTATCTCTGGTTATCCTTAAACTGAGACAGTTCCTCCCTAAATGGGCAGCTGGAATAGTCCACCTTTGTCTCCCAAAGCAACTCGAAAGGCAACTTCCCTGGCCTTTGTCTAGCCAGGCCTGCAGCCACTGTTTTGACGGTGTGCCCCTTTCTTGGAGGCAGAATAGCAGAATCTGATACACCATTTGGCCTTTCACTATCTTATTTTGGACTTGGGCATTATTATTGTTATTGATTCAGAGAAACATATCTCAGTTTAATACATCTTTCCAATCTAAGACTTCTGCAGAGGACCTCACTCGAACTCTAGTACTCTACAGCATTACACTGCTGCTATACTGTTTGGAGTTAACAAGGTGCATTTGTCAACATGTGCCAATACTTTTTCTACCTAACTAGACAGGAATCCAGTATCTAAGACTTTGTAGCTAAGAAACTAGAGGAACTTGAGGAATCTTTTGCACTTTTGCTGCATCCCGTAAAACGTTATGCTGTTAAAGTACACTAATTGTTCATTAATATATGCTATGAGAGACTCAGGAAACCAGTTTGTGTTGAGTGCGTCTCTCTGCCCTTACCTCTCTAAAGTACGATTTGCACAAAAAAACCCAAAAAAACCCAACAAAAAACTCCAGTAGAAACGAATCAATCTTTTTTTCTGCAGTTAGGCTTAAATTCCATTCCAGATTTCAATGACTAAATTTCCAGCATAGCTATTTACATCTACCCCAGTTATTTAAGCTCCCATAGCAGTCAATTGAGATCTGTCAATACCATCAAGAGTTCAGAGAACAATTCACCTCACCCCAGTCCCCTTGGTATTAATTCCCTTGCCTTAATGCAGGTATCTACCATCCCTGCAGATTCCTTAGGGCATCCTACCTGGCCTCCAGCTGCCAAGGAGAAGAGTGCAGGTCTCCCCTATATATGCCCTGCACAATACTCGACAGCCTCCACATGCATTTCAAAGACACCTCTACAGAACCTTAAAAGACATTAGATTCCTACTTTTAGGTAACGCAATTGAATCCTGCATCTGTCCAAAGCATGATGGGAGATTAGGTAGCTAAATCAGAGATCCTTATATCCAGAAAAGAAAGCAGAGGTGTTTCAGTCCCAGATTTAATCCCACCTCTAGCTCACATCTAGACACACTCTAGAAATCTTTCCTTAGAATCTGATGTCAAATTCCAGCTTTACTGGCAGTAACCTTGGTTTGCTGATTGCATCTGCCGAAGCCACTGTTTGACAACATTGACCAAGAACTCTTGAGATAGGTTCTGAAAAATTCTAAGATTATTTACTATATGGAACATCATAACTCAGTCAGGGGTCAAGATTTCTTAGTTGTGAAAGACAAACACAAAACTCTGTCCCAAAGAGATAATGCTTCTTTCATTCTTCAAAGGCAGCTTTGTCATTACCATTACATGCCTTTCTTGTAGAGCTCCAAAGGTCTGGACATGCTTAGATAACCCTTGTGAAATTCTGGCATACTTATGGCTTCACTTCATGCCAATAAGCATGCTACATAGCATGCAGATTTGTCCTTAAGTAGATTTTTATTCATTAAATTCATGTGTTTAATCTACTTGTTATGTGTAAATCTCTTTAATGACTGATATTTATTTTTAAGGCATTTCTTCACAAATGTTATTTCAATCATAATAATATCAACCTAGAAAACCCTACTATCTTATAACAACATACTAAATCAGGCTAATGAATAAATATTTTCAATGCATAAGCAAAAATATATCAGTACAAATCTTTAAAGATATTGCAATAGTAAGATTTAAACAACTTTTAAATCAGGTCTAATAAGAAGAATATTTTCTTGTTCAGTCTGTAGTGAACATATATCAATGAAAGACATCCCTTTGAAAATGCAAAACCAGGAAAGGCATCAAAATACACATATTGAATTGCTTTTCCATTAAAAAGACAAGTAAGGACTTAATGCCTCCATTAATGGAATTTGCATGCAAATTCTGTAACTCTACCATGACTGGCAGGTAACACTGTGAGCACACAAGGGATCATTCAAATATTTCTTACAACATTTAGCAGAGGCAGTAGGGCAAAACTCCTTTCTCAATTTAACACCAACATATTTCCTCAGCTTCGAAGTATACTCTGCAATACAAGCTTCTGACTTCACCTTGTTTTATCGTTGGGATTTGTGTACATAGCACAATCATAGCCTTAAAAAAATTAATTCTCACAACACTGTACTATGGCAGAGCTAGTTGCCTCATTTTACAGATGTTGAACAAGGGTATAGAGCTTTCCCAAGGGACAGATGTGTCGTTTGTTAAAATACTGAAAACCAGTGAGCCTAAGGAAATTCTGCATTTGGCAAAACATGCCAAGTTCCAGCTGCCCTACATAATGTAAAAACTGGTTTCAGTTGCAATATATCATGCAGAAAATGTACGATAGAATAGAGAACTGCACCCACTTTCTCAAATTCTAGGTAGCACATAAAATACAGAATCACCAAAGAAAGCAGGAGGCTGCAGCCCCTTCCCCCAGGCTCATCTCACAATATAACACTGTGTGAGTGTACCTATGTGGCCACATAAATCCCTCATTTTGATATCTGCCCAGATGACTCCATTCTTTCAATTCTCTGATCAACTCACTCCTTCTTCAGAAATTTTCCTTTCTCAAGCTTCCTTCCTTCTAAAATCTTGCTCTATTTCTATACACTCATTTTCCCTTTCATAGACTCATTGAATGGTTTGATTTGAAAGGGACCTTTAAAGGCCATTAGATCCAAACCCCCTGCAATAAGTTGGGACATCTTCAAGTAGACCAGGTTGCTCAGAGCCTCATCCAATCTGACCTTGAACACTTCCAGGGACTGAGCATCCACAGCTTCTCTGGGCGCCTCTCTTTTTCTGTTTTCTCCTATCTATTGTTACACTCCTTCCAAAGCGGCTTATGCTACTCTAAAAGAACTTTCACAATATCCAGTTGATTCCAGTTCTATTTGGTCTTACAAAATTTGCTTTTCTGCTTTCTCTGTGGTTTTGTCATCAAGGTCTCTCAAACTCCCTAATGGTCCCATCTCACACTGATTTTACAGTCACTACATCCCTCTCATTGTCCTTCAATGCATCCAATTTTAACCCCGTCCTCTCTTTCAAATACAACTTTCACATCACTTTTATGGTTTCTGTCTTTTGCCTCAGCATTCCAGCATACCATCTCTGTTCCTACCTTTGTCACTTTTGCT
Source organism: Rhagologus leucostigma (assembly GCA_013397725.1). Classification (NCBI taxonomy): domain Eukaryota; kingdom Metazoa; phylum Chordata; class Aves; order Passeriformes; genus Rhagologus; species Rhagologus leucostigma. The sequence continues at coordinate 2,845,763 of VZTD01001533.1, forward strand.
CATGTACACTTATATTAAAGCCCAAAACATTCAAAATTTTCTTGGTAAAATAGAGCCTGTGACAGGATGGGCTTCTTTGTTTTCTCCTGTCTCCAGTTTGATTTGCAGAAATCATCAGTCCTGGTACATTCTCATCAGTCAATGCTGCTGTCAAGAATTATTTGATTTATAGGACTTGAGCTAAGGTGATCAAGTGGCCTTGAAATTGCAAAACCCGGAGATTACAATGCATCTGGGTTTGATTCATCTATGTCACCTAGAAGTGCAAGACTACATTGAATTATTACTAGACTACTGAATCAATTATGCTGTCAAGCCTCAAAATACCACATTGAACAAGCTGAAGACACATTTTCTTTTTAATATGGTAATATAATTTTGTCTTTTTTTCATTTCACAAAACTTTATCTTAAATTATGACAACAATTAAAAATACAATATAGGCAGTTTCAGCACCCATCTTGACATTCTTGATTTTACTTGTCAACATTTTAATTTAGTTTAAGAGCAGAAAGCAGAAAATACACAGAGGCTGGCAACTAATATATCCCAAGCAGCCACAACAGGGAGCTTACAAGATCATGAGATTAAAAAAACCCAAAATTAAAGAGAAAAAATATGCTTTCACTCTTTGTTTTTTAACATTAGATCCTTTACAATACTAAAAGCATAATGCATTCTAAAACTAAATTAATTTTTAATGACATCATAGTGTTAAAGTCCTAGAAATTTCTGTTTCATTGATTATTAATTTAGAGGAAGACACTGCTTGCATCCTGCATGAGTAGCAAGTGCATACTACTTTACAGTAATCTCATGGTCCCTCAGCATACTTGGATCATTCCTCTGTCAGTGACATGCTCCAGAATGACACAGACTCAGCTCTTCTGTGTAGCCTGTGCTCAGGAAGCTGTGCCATGTGACTCTGGGTACCAGACAGACACAATGCTTTCTGTACTTCTCTGTGCACGTTATCCTAGCTCTGCCTCAGAAGTGCTCCACTGGAGTACGTAATTAAAGTCAGAGGGTTGCTGCCCCTTCTACCTGTGGTCTTATCTCAGATGACAAATCAGAGAGGAAATAAGTAAGGGAAAAATCTATCTTCCCCCAGTTTCTATTTTCCTTGCCTTCTACTTCTATTTTCGTTGCAACCATATTGCAGCTGTGGGTTCTGAAGAGCAGCAATCCTGAATGCCAAAATCCGCAACACCTTTGGCGCGGTTTCCCTCCTTGACAGATGTGATCAGATCTTGAAGATACACAATTATACCTATTCTGGGAAAACACTGCTTGAAATGAGATCCAAATAGCAAGAGATAAATTTGATAAATAAGAGGAATGTCTCATTCCCCAGCTCTAAAAATTTCCAAACTTTCGAAGATGAAAAAAAGGATTATTTTCACTGAAACAGTCTGAAAATGGATGTAAGATCATTTTCTTCAAAAAAACTTGGCTTCCAGCTGCTAGTAACATTCCATTTTGACCTGCAGATTATGAAAATTGCTTCTATGATACATGATATTTTAATATCATAAATTTTGAAGGGCCAAGGTGATGGCTCTCTTTTTAAGCTGCATGCTACAGACAACATGCACGTGTGAAAACGTACATTATCAGATGATGATAAAGAGTTACTGAATAACTAAGGTGCTCAACCCCCCCCATACTACAGAGAAACAAAGGAAAATGCTAAGAATCTAATGTAAGAAATCCATCAAGGCACTACAGGTAGAGTTTTAATCTTCCAAATTCTGAGTGTGTTACTGTTTCCAAGCATTATGTGTACCAGGGCAGGGAAACTGGCATGGATTTGTTCACACCCCTACAATTAAACTTCATTAGGTGTCAGAGAAGGGTCTTCAAGGCAGAATTATCTACCAGGAATGGTGCTTGGTCTATTCAAATCACAAATCAGGCCTGACAGTGGTTATGCTTGGAGAAAGAAAATTGTACACTACCAAAATTATACCCAGGACTGTGTCCATACTTCAACAGTGTAGATGACAAGTTTGCAGAGCTAAAAGCTCATTTTACTAGCATAGACGTGCCTTTTGGTATCTGAACTACCTTTAAAAACAGTATTTCATCTGGTCTGTTACAAGTTCATATAGGAAAAATGTTCTATATTTCTGCATGATTTGTGTTTATATTGAATCAGGAATCATAACCTAGAGAATCTCTCCAGGTGAGTAACCAACTTCAACCAAGAAAGACATATGCATGCACAAGTGATATTCTAAAAACTTAACACACTTGACAATAGAGTGTTATTCTGCTTTAATTTATACTTATGTCTTAGTATCTTGTTGAACTGTAATTAAATGCACTAACACACACTGTTTGCTGTTTTCATTAATACCATGCACTGGGTAGATGTGTTTATGTTTTCATATTAGCTCTAATTAAAATATCTAAATAGAATTATGCTTTATAGTTACTTGTCAAAGGAGATCTCTTACAATTCATCTCTAATAATATTTTCTTTAATGTTGTTATTAAGTAGTCCATTATTAAGAGTATCCATTATGCTCTAAGGAATTTTTTTTCCCAAATATTCTCCTCTGGAGCTATTACATGTCTTCTACCCATAAATGTAAAACAGGTGGGGGTGGGGGTGTTGGGGGAGAGGTGTGTGTAGGAATCAGTCCTGTGAGACCATTCCAACCATAACCTTTTTTTGCGTTTGGTACTCAGTATTCCAGAATAAAATAATTTCATAACATCTGTCCTATTTTCAGTCATGCATGGATGAATTGCTAACCACATCTTAATGGCATTGACAGTATACCTCTTACTCTGCTTTGCTCCCTTTTTTTCAAGGGCTGTTTAGGAGCTTTATTTTTTATTCAACATCATTAGAATGAGAAGACATCAAACCGTGTGCAGTAGATTTGTTTAGACATTCTCTGTCAGAGAGAGAATAATCTGAAATATATTTACACACCTAGAATCGAGGTCACTGACTGCTGTCAACAACCTTAATATGCTTGCAGCCCTAACAGATACAAGCAACCTTAGAAACACTCTGACATCCAGGAAAAATCTCCAGACCAGGCACACAAAGGATGAACGCTAAAACTACCCATCTGTGGACTGTAGAATAAATCTTTATTTTAGAGGGTTTGGGGAATGCTCATCACCCTCCAGAACTTCACAAAAGCATGTACACAGGAGTGGCTTTTACCTTGGTATGATGAGTTAGATCCCCCACAAAACCATAACTCTCAGTAAAGTTTTTTTATTTGCCTCTTGTGCTAAGTATGGACACAGCACAAAGTCCAGCACCAAAATACAGCAGCAAAAGGAGTGTGCACCTCAACAGGAAGCACCGTGTGCCTGCACAGTATTTCTTCACAGTGATTTTCCTGGTTATTCCCTGCCTGGCTGAGCATGTTGTAAGTGGAGCTAAGCACAGAAAGCAGCTCATAGGAGAAAGAAGGTCCTTACACCCCAGCTGCCCTGTGATCTCATTCAGAGAGTGGAGAGAATTTATTGCATAACAGTGTTCTCCAGCCCTCCTTTTTATGATAAAATGTAACAAACAGATTTTGTGTGTGTGTGTTGAAAAAAAAGTTCAGTAGATGCAACACAGAGCTCTCACGGTGTTGTGCACCAGTGCAACAGCCTGCAGCAGGGATTTCACTAAGCTGGCAGAGACAGGGATGTGCCAGCTCAAGCTAACTGTGACAAGGCGTGCATGTCATTTGTGAACAACTAAGGAAACCACATCGGGGTGCTGGCACAGAGGAGGAACCAGGGGGATATAGTTTCATTGTTTCAACATGTGGAAATAGTGACACTAATCCACTTGAAAATCCTGTTTATGGAACCATTAGTTCTGAAAATTTATTTTCAGGAACTGTGATTTTCCAGAGTTTCCTCTAAGATGATTTTTTGTTTGATTGTTTGTTTGTGTTCAGTGTAATTCCAGCACACATCTGCAAACACAATGATACATAATTTCATTGAATGTAAATTGCTATCACTTTTTAAGTCAACTAGGGAGGCTCTGGAGCACACTTCTATAGCTGGTCTGTCCATTCATGTCCAGGCCGACACAGGGAGTGGAATGTCATGGTCCCTGTCTTTCCCTATGCCTAGATGAACCACATATACACAAGTTTGACAGGCACACTGTGCATGCAAAAACAGCTGTACACCCGGTAGCTCAAACAAGTGGGATAGGTCTATCAGAGGCTATACATGTCCTGCAGGATTCTGTTAGAACTTGCAGAAAAAGGAGACAATTTCTTTTGCCCGTTAATGTTTAAACTATGAGCTGCTATTATATTGATAGATGTCTTAGACACATGAATGAGGAGCCATAGCTTGAATTGCAACTTTGTTTACAGAGGTTAAAAAAAGATAAATGGGGAAAAAATTGTGATCTCAGTAAAGACAGCACATCCATATTAATAAGAAGGAGAAAAAGATACTATGATGAATAGATTATTGCAGATCTTAGCAATAAAAACAGAAAGAATAAGATTATGAAATTTCATCATGCCAGAAACACTGAAATTCTTTGTTCCTTTGTCCTCCTACCAGAAACCCTCTTTATAGCACTGAAACAACACTTTCAGGAAATTGGGTTATCCACATACAATACGGGAAATACTAATTCATGATAGATAAAATCAAAGTCACTTTTAAATAATCCACATTTAGACATCAAAAGCTGTACCTACAGTAAGCCATTTGAAATATATCTTTAAAAGACAAGAAGACAACATGCAAATGCTGGACTACATTTAATAAATAAATTTAAAGCTGAGAAGTCAGAATTCAGTTTCATGAGAATTGGCTCAAGACCCTCAAGTAAATAACACTGGCAAAAGAAACAGTCTCATAGGAGAAAAAGGTGATCTTTCTCCCTCTATGGATATAGTTTATTTGTTCAAATGGAGCTGAACAAATAAATAAGTAAGGAGGAGCTTATTAGATTTAGTAGCTAATACAAAAAAATTCATGAAGCATCATAAGCAGTTCCATTTTGTTCAGGCTTCATCCAGACTGAGAGCTACAGCAACTGTGATAGAGTAAGCTCAATTTTACTATCACTTTCCAAAATTACAGTCTGATAAGGTAAGTTATATTTTACTCTACGTACTAATGTAGCTAAGTTAAAACTTGAAGACGACTTATCTACTTGTTCTCCAACCCCATCTTATTTTGGATCCCATGTGCTGTTAGTATACACAGAGGCATATGTCTTTAATTTGAAAATATATTACTTTCTCAAAGTCTTCATTAACTAGCAATTCATAAGTTAAAAACTTAGTAAGTCTCATCTGGACAATCAGAAAAAAATGATCAAGCAATTCCAAACCTGAGCTAAATTCTGTTTACTTCTTTTCTGCATATATGCAACTTTTAAAAAAACCTTCTTTTTCAGAGACTGACCATGGGAAAATTTGAAAAGAAGAAATTTACTTGCAAAATACTAGATCACAGGTACAAGCCATAGCTAAGGTGCACAGATAAAAGAGCACACAGATCCTTGAGATACTGTTAAGTATGCCAGCCTCAGGACTGAAGGTAGCAGAGGTGGGTGGCATTGTGGCACTAAGCTTAATACTGCTTCTACGAGCTCAGTCTCTCCAGGGTATTGCACAGTGCCAGGGAGATGCATCATTTACATTAAAATGGGCTTCAGCTTTAGCAATAGTACACTGAATTGAATGGTTGAGACATATCCAAAGAGAATTTAAAATAGATCCCAGAAACCAATGGAATCTCATAAGGGATGAGTGGTAGGGTCACAACAAATTGCAGGTTTGTCATCTCAAAATTAATCATAATTAATTGAAGAGAGGACAAATTTTCAGAAAAGTGAGTGAAAGACTGAGGGAAAATAGAAATTCCCAGACAGGTTTTGGGATAGCATGTTTTCTCATATAAGAAAGGGAATAATTAGGGCCAGGTAAAGAGAACTAGAATGAAAAAGACAAAACAAGTTTTGAGTCTCTGAGGAATCCCTTAACTGATCCAGGCCCATCAGGATTCACCCTTTGTGCATGAAATTATTCTGCCTCACACTTCCCATTTGTGGTACTTCCACCCTGTGAGCTGACAGTGCAGTATCACAGCCTCCCTCCTCTTCAGGGACTCCACGAAGCAGCTGTAGCTGATGGGATTCCCCAAAAGATGCACTTGGTCGGTGAGGAGAAACCACAGCACTGTGCTAAACCTCGCATTCATACCAACATCTTCAAAATTTGTCATGTGCTGAAGCACATATATACACACTGCCATGACATGAGCTGGCACACGCGCTTAGGAAAGGCCAAAGAAAACAGGAGGCAGAATGACCCCCACCTCTGCCTTCAAACTCCAGGTTTCTCTTTTTCCCCTCTCTGCCACTGCCTGTCCTCACCAGACTGCTGGGAGGAAGGAGTCTTTGGTCCTCTCAGCTGCTGGTTCAAAGAATCACAGAATTAATTAAGCCAGAAAAGACCTCTGAGGTGATCAAGCCCAACCTCTGGCTGAACACCACCACGTAAACTAGTCCATGGCACTAAGTGCCACATCCAGTCTTTTCTCAAACACCTCCAGGGATGATAATTCCACCAGGTGCGATACATTCCAATTTCTAATCACCCTTTCTGTGAAGAAATTCCCCCTTATGTCTAGCCTAAACTTCCCCTGATGCACCTTAAGACTGTGTCATCTCGTCCTGGTTGCACAGAAAGACAGTGTTTCTCCACACTGCTGGTAAACCATTATGCGTACAACCCTATAGGAAAGATAAGTAAGGCTATAAATTGAAATAACTATATGTGTTGAAAGGCCAGACTTCCCTGGCAGTTCCATCCAAGCTGCCAAAGCCTGCCTCATGCAAAGCTGGCTGCTGAAGAGTTTCCCATTCTGCCTTTCACTGGTGCTTTCCTGAGCTGGATGCACAAGACATGAAAAAGGGAAAGAAGTGACAGCTGTTTTGGAAATCTATATGATCCTTGGTTTAGATCTCTTAGAAATCAATTTATTTTGCTAGAAAAATGCAAAGAGGCCCTGGCAGCCAACAGAAAATTAATTATTTTGCATACATTGTGTAACAGCATTCATTAGTTTTGCACGAGTGGTGAGAGGTCAGTCAGGAATAGAATCCCATTGTGTTATCCTTCAAAGAGCTTGCCATGTAATTGAATGGAATAAAGGAATTAAATATGCAGGCAGAATTAGCACTAATGGTTAGCAAACAGCACATTGCAAATATCTACAACTTCTTTGTCTAAATTCTTGAGTTGAGGTCTTAGGGGAAGATGATTAGATAAAAAACAAAAACAAAGAAAAAAAAGAATACTGGGGGATGTGCATAAAATACATAGAAAAAAGAAGCATAATGGGATCTGAACGCTACAGCATATCCAACTTCTCGTATATTGGCACACAGACTTACAACATACATTATGCCTGTCTGCTGGTTTTTTCTGCATAGGGAGCATGCCATGTGTAGAGCCATGTGAGAGACATTTTTGGAAATGTGGTAAAGTTCTGATCATATATATCACAGAGCTAGCTTTTGTTCTGCAGAACGATGAGATCACTGTGAGTCAGTAAATGGAATGATTTAAATTTGAAAATAGTTCCCCAGAATCTGCTGAATCCATTCAGAGTTAACTAGCAGGAGAACATCACCATTCAGTGTTCTGGGTCCATCTGTTGGCAATATCATGATGGAAACAGCTTTTTAAATGCTATTTTCAATAAGCTATCACACAACAGCTTGCTTCAACAATATTTCATTACCTTTCTTTTTGTTTGCCGCCTACTATAAAAAACAGCTTAGAGGGAAGGAGGCATTTCAGTACTACAGACTGATGTAGGGTGTGAGGGACAGACACGCTACAGAAACAAGCAAAATGAGAAACAACTATAAAAAGAAAAAAGGAGAAGAAACCGTTATTTTAGACCCCCTGCAATCTAGATTTAAACGAGCATGTGGAACCTGAACTGCAGCGGTGTCAGAGGGGGATGGTCTGCACTAGCCAGTCACTTGAATTACTGTGCAGTGACAGTGTCAGCCACAGGAAGCCAATGCCTCCCAGAGAGAAATGGCAAGTGCACCTAGTAATTACCTTTAATTCTGCAAGACCTTCTGAACTGTGTGCTCCAGTGTGCTCCAATGAGTACTGAAAGGAAGATTCACCTCCAACACTGTAACACAGTCACTTGTGTGGTACCAAAACAACCTGGCCTATACAACTCCTAGGGAAATATCTTGTGCCCATCAGCTTGTTTTGCTCCTCAAGTAAAACAAATGCCAGTGACATACTGATGAAACAAAGCCTGCATCCACTACCATCAGAGTGGCTCAGTTGCAGAGATCAGCTCAGCAATAAAGAACAGATAGCTGCACTTGAACCCTAAATTAGCAGGAGATGAAGTTCTTCTGGTTCACACTAAAAAAGTTTCACAACTAGTCAATTCAGCATGTAGTTGTCCCAGCTAGCTTTGGCATACCTAATGTCACGGCTTTTTAAACAAGGAAATAGATCATCCCAAGGTTTCTTCTGACTTATGTTATCCCATGATCCCATGATTCCAGAATAAACTCCTCTATGCTGACTACCTCTATACTACTGAATCAAGTTCTAACACATATTTATTTTAAAGTTTTGATTTTAAAGACCTGCAATCCTTAAAGAATTATATGGAGCACTCAAGTCTTACACACACTATGCATCTTGTTTCCCAAACAGTATTAGAAATATGGATAGTTAGGAAGGATGGAACTTCATAAGCAATACTATATGGGAAAGTAAAATAAAAAAGTATGAAACATTATAACTTCATGTAAATGGAGATGCAGAAAGAAGAAAGTAAACTTGAAAAAGTAATATGGAAATAATAGTGATAGAATCAGAACATAAACTTGAAAGAAAACTAACAGTATGCAAAAATACAAAATACTGCATAAGTACTTCATTCATAACTAGCACTGTAAGAAATATGTACAGGTATCTCTCTGTACATTTGGGCTCATTCATAAAATATTTTATCTTCTTCTGCTACTAAGATTAATTCTTAAGTACGAAAAGTATTTTGTGTTCTGTTTATATCTTCGCCCTACTCAAATGCATAAAGCCATAACATCCTCTTAGAATACGTGTATCACAGCCTGCTATTAAAATGAGAAATACAACAAATAAGAGGATGCTTATGGTGAGCACCTACCTGAGGACGTATGACTTTCACTATGTTTTTAAGTGCAGTGTCTGGTGATGGAGGAGAGCAGTCAGGTGTTGGGCCTGTAGAGCTGTTTCTATGGTTACCAGATCCTGGTGCGGTAATTGCTACCTGAGGTGCATTATCTGTGAATAAAAATAACACCTATGTGAAATTACAAATACTTAATATATTTTAAAATAGAAAAGAAATTTGAAAACAGAAGGTTACTCAGAACACTACTTAAACTTACAAAACCTAATATAATTTAAATATATTTGTTAAGGAATCTATTGCATACCTACACTTATTTTTTCAGCCCATACATTTATTCTATGTTAAGACAAGATACAGCATTCTCTCAATACCTAAACAAAATGAGGTTGAAACCAAGCTCAAATATTTTACTTTCATTACCTTGAATTACTGACTGTGAATCCAAATATCACTATAACAGGGGTGACTTGAGAGATTTATAATGCAACTTCTAGCTCATCCTGGAAAATCCTAACACGTACAACCCAGCTCTACATGTTACACAAACATATACTAACTTAGAACATGCTAATAGCCATCACTGACAACTTTCCTTAACATTGTGATTAGCATAACTGACCAGCAAGGACTAATTACATGAAAATATGCTCAGTTTCTCAGGTAAAATTTGCATCCTCCATAGAGCTCTGCACTGCAGTAGCTCCCTTTCCAGCAGTACCTCAGCTAGATAACCTACAGCTGGCTTAAAAATACCTGCACACCTGCATGTACATGGGAAACTGCTCTTTGGATATATTTTGCTCTTACCATTTTATGGCACTTTGAAGGACCATAAAAAGACATAAAATATCATTCTTACCTTCTCTAAATGTTCTTAGTGCTGTTTGATCAATGTAAAGTTAGTGAAAATCAGATCAGAGGATAGACAGGACGATGAAATAGCTTCTCAGCTGTGATAGTAACCAATCACTGGAATGACTTAGCAGAAGGCCAAAAACTCCACATTACTTCATGCCTTTAGAATTGTAAAAGTAACAAAATGCTTTAGCTCAGATTCTGGGGAAAGTGCCATTGCCAGTGCCAGTGTATGGCTATGGTGGTTATCAGAGTGTCTGGAGTTTACTGAGCACCTTTCTCTGTGAGTCACAAAGATGCTCCTAAATGTGCTGTTACACTTGAAGCTCTGCTTCAAGACAATGATGTCAAATCTCATGTCTGTGGGCCTCAACTGACAGCCTGCAGGGTTCACAGAAGAAAGCAAATTTCACTCCAGAAAAACCCCAACACCAATAAGCAAAAGCAGCTCTTTTAAGCCAGAGAATTTTTGCCTGACCAACTTCTACAGGTATACATAAAAGCTCCTCCATCTGCACAAGTCACAGATGCCCCTGTGAAACCCATGGCAGAAGTTTCTCTCTCTCAGTCCTACTAACCTGAAAGAATTCCTGGAAGCGTAACAGAGATATTAAAGCGAAGGAAATAGTCAGTTACATTAACAGAGCTAACATAGGATGGAGTGGAATAGTTTCAGGAATGTAAACTTTCTGGCCTTTCCAACTTACAGATACTTTCACAGCATGGGTAATTCTAAGATAGACTTCCTGCAGAAACAGTAACCGGATGAGGTTTTAAAGTTTCTAATCAAATACAGACTGACAAATTCTTCTTCTAAAACAAATATCAGGCAGGAATGTTTCAGCAATACTGATACAGCACTTACTGAAAGTATAACCAAAAGTTCAGATGGCAGATTGGCAGACATCCAAAATGGAGGCATCCTGTAGATAACCTCAGGTGTTACCTGACAGAGTGAACCCTCCCTGTCACAGAAACAGAAAAGTGCAACTATTTTTAAAAGTATCTCATTGAAATTGCCAGTCCCTTAGGTGTGCAGTCTCACCACACAGATGAGCTCTTCCTGAACCATCACAAGTGTGCACAGAAAGCTTGGATCTGAAGTGATTTATTTCATAAAGTAATAAATATGTGTTAATACGATGCACCAAAACAATTTTTACACAGCCTTAGAAAGGAATTGAAAATGAATTCTCATAATAACATAACTGACATGGAAGAATTTTGATAGCATTTTGGAAAGCCTTAAGTCTCTTATATTCTTTCCTTCCTGATCTGGTGTCTAACGTTAAAACTGTTCATGTGCACCATGTAAATGGGTATTCTGTGATTTGAAAGCCCATCTCATCAAGGGAGGGATAGGGATTTGACAAGAAGAGACACCTCTAAAGCCTTGCCATACTCTGAAAATCTCATAGTGAGGAAAAAGGCTAGATTTGAGTAACATCTTAAGTGAGCTGAAAGTCTCAGCCTCTTTTGCTCCAGACTATGGAATAGCATCTTCTTTCACTCTATGGACAGATAGAAAATCATCAGTGAACCTCCCTTACTGAGGAATCAGAGAGCTGCTCTAAGAGATCTAAGAGAGCTGCTCTAAGCTGCTCTAAGAGAGCTGCTCTAAAAGATAGTCCCTGTGTTTGGGGAGATGCCAAACAAGGGACTATACTACTGTCAAGAAATGTGGAAATACAGGCACCATATAGGAAGGTAAGAAATAAATTCTAGAGGGAGAAATGCTCCACAAGAATCCAGCTAAGTGTGCTTAGTGCACTTATTTAGTCACTGGTGTGAGAAACAAACAGCATGATTGTCTCTGACAAACAGCTAAAGCTATAAAGGACACAAACTCCTCTGTACTTCAGGAGCCCTGCCTTTCTGCCACTATTTCCCTGTGAGCCCATGCGGCTATGCTTAGCTCAACTGCCCTTGAGCTATTTAGCACATGAAAGCCCTGCAAGTGAAATCAGGGAGTCTTGAAGATGCAGAAGTATCTCAAGGATGGATCACTCAAAGGACAGATCATAAGAAATGCAGATTGGTGCTGATGGTAACAAATGCAGTTGTCTGCCCAACAGTTTATTCTGTTTCAAAGCTTTGTCGATAGTCACCTTAGCTCAGTTTAACCACACTTTAAATATGCAGAAGAGGGTAACAGAGGAGTCAAGTTATATCAGAAAGATTTTGGTCTTTGCATAGGAAAGACTTCTTGTTGACCATGTTCAATAGTAGCTCACTGAAGGCTAGGTTTTGCCCCTACATACAGTCCCATCAAGTGGCATTGAACTGACTGTGAGTGACATTCTTGGAAGGAAAATTTATTGGAAGGCACACAAGAGGGGGAACAGGGCTGTTACATGTCCCACTGGACAGCTGAGAAAAAATTCTTCAGCTTCAGTGTGTGAATACAACCATAACCAATTCAGGAACATACCCAACATGTAGCAGTCTCAAAAAAGAGTAGTTACAGTCTGCCTTTCCAAGCAAAATTAAGTGGCAATACAAAAAAAAAAAAAGATCATGTTTATAGAGTCTAAAAACACAACTTTGCAAAAAGAAGCCATACAATTTTTTTTTTAAATAAACAGCCCAGAAAAAACATCCAACTGCTCAGTATTTCATGTCTTTCCTTCTTTCTCAAGGGGCTAAGTGTCTGAAATGTAATGGTTTCTTGTAAACAATTTCTTTATTGTGGACAGCTGTTTATTTTCACAGTAGGATGTTCCCATTAGGCAACCAGTAATGATTTACTACCTGGGTCTGCTCCATCAGAGAGAGAACAACACCATCAAATTAGTTCCTGCAACCAATTTAGAGGACCTGTCTGTTTACAAATACAGTGCTTATAGTTTCATTAAGAGTATCTCTGAATATATTTTATTTGGAATTAAATTATATAATAATAATGTTTTAATTTTCTCTGGTGACAAAACTAAAGCAAATTTTTTTTCCCCTTCAGATACCTATAATGGCAACACTGCAAGTTTCAGAAAAACATTTCATGGCAAATAGAACTTGGACACTTAAGAACCTACCAAATTTACCTAGGAAAGATTAGCTCTCATGCTGAATTGCTGATAGGTGCTTCAGATGGGGCCAACAGGGAAGTATTTACGTCTGCCATTCTCTTCTAGTTTCTGGCTCACATTGCAATAATCTAGATGTTTCTTTGTAAATCAGATAACATCAGGCTCCAGGGACCATCTAGCAGCTAAAAACTAATGAACTGCAGCATGCTCTAACAATATTCCTTCCTTCCTCCATCACACATGAGAAGCTGTCACAAGGTCTATGTAATTGGAACTTATTCTGATTTTTGCAAATGCTTACTGAGGACTTGACGTTCTCCATTTTCTTTATTTCAGGGCAAAGGAAATAGAATAGAACAAGGAAAATACACAAATGTGGTCTTCTTTTAGTACACTGTAAGAGCAAACTAAGGTGTTAATCTAGGTCTGTCTTCTAAGATGTCAGACAAAAACATAAAAATGTTAACTGTTTAACTGAGATGATAAAAAAAGTCATGCACAGGGAATTTTGCCTTTTCCTGTGCTGTGTGCCATCAATAGTCAGTTTCATATGTCTTTTTTCTTAGGTAACACCACATGGAGAAAAAGGCCCTCATGGATAATAATGGACCGCAACACCAGAGTTCAACAAGGGCTTCGTCAACATTTTCATCCCACTATCTATGTACTGTGAGGACAAACTGGTCACTGAAACTTTTCTAAGAGACCTTTTTTTCTCATAATGTACTCAAAGAAAAGGCGGTATATGTATATAATGCCACAATATTAACTATCAGGCCATATCACTTACTACAGTCCAGCAAGCAAAATATCAGAACCCAGACACAGCCCATATTCCAGAAATATATTTATAATTAGATTTCGCCTCAGAAATAGAGCTTTAAAATGGAACACACAGTTAATCTAGTTTTCTACTTTCACTGCAGAAACATGCTAGCATTCTTATCAAAATTTACAGTTATGTTTGTACTAGCTATTACATCAGTTATTTCTGCAACTTAGTGTAGTGGCAATGGATCAGCAGATCAAAATCAGCTCATCTGCATGACACTCCATTTAGAATATATGTGGGTTTGAACTTTTAGCACTATATAGCAACTTATTTATTCTACCAAACACTCCCACTATCCGTGCTCCTCACAACTTCCAGCTTCCAGAAGGACCCTATGCTTTTGGTGCCCACCTAAAATGAAGCTTCAGATCCAGAAGGAATCTGGTTTATGTGCTCCAAAGCTGGCCTGTGACTGAAGCAATAAATAGTAATTGCGAATGATGATTTATTTCATATTCACATCCAATGCTCTGAGCCAAAATGCAAATGTATACTCCACCTACTTTATTTCCATATTCCAACTATTTGTGGAGTCACTTAAACACTATATTTTCAGCTTCACAATTTGCTATAAAAATGGAAGAAATGTGTATTTAACTTCAGAGGTATGGACCAGTAATAACCTAGAATTAGATTATACACTACACACCTAATGCTGTGTTTAAATACATATACTGAATTCCAAAACATCTGTAAGGATAATACTAGGCACGAACAAAATACTTAGAGCACAAAGCGTAATCATTATGACCTTGTAGAGATGTATACTATAAACTCAGAGCCTGGATAGTTTTGTACACTGCAAATCTGGGAGAGGAAAAAGACAAGGGTGGAAAATGAATGTGCACGAAAACATAAATATATAGAGATACACCTGCACACATAAATGGACCACAAATCCAAAGGCACCCTATTATTAGTAATAGCTTCCTCAGCCTCTGCTCAGTGTAGAATATTTCATGCTATGCTTCAAACTACTTGAAGGTAGCTCAAAATCCTGCATCTGTTTTGGACACCCCAGCATAAAGATAATGCAAAAACATGGATAAAGATCCAGACAGCTCAGTGCCATCTGGGCTCAAAATGCTTTTTAGTGTAGTAGCAAGACAGACCTAAGTTTGATCAATTATAGCAGACTCAGTTTGCGAGACTATTAGAAAACTCTTATCTAGTCTGGCAATTTCTATGGTCTTGGATCTGTCTTTAGAAAAAAATGTTGGAATGCCTTTGTCTGTACATGTTATATGTCCTCTTAACATCCAATATGTCACACGAAGGCAAAAAGCTCTGAAAAGAACATGGCACTGCTAATCACCTGCATGAAATCAGTCATAATCACAATAGAAATCTTGGAAGAGTACAAAAGGAGATATTATAGAAATTGTACTGTTTCTGGAGGATCAGTCCACAGTGACTGAATTTACATACATCTCCTTGCAAAGAATAGAGCCACGAGAATGGCTAGTTTAATTGACTGGTTAAGAAATTAACATATTAAGGTAGGTCTCATCATGTGTAGTACCATTAGGAGCAGATTTTAATGCTCTTCGATAATGTGGGAATGGTCATCTAGTTCTTTTAAAATATTCATAACTGGAATGAAAAAGCAATTGCCACTTATAATCACAGTGGAGTGATAGATAAACCAGTACTTTCTGATTCCTATGATAATCAAAGATACGGAAGCTTTATCAGGGATATGCTGATACCCTCATGCCGAGGAGACCAAGAAACTTGCCCTGATTACGCTTCAGGGAACCTTTGAGCTTGATCTGCAAGCAAGAAAGAGACACAGGCCCACATGAAGAGTCATCTAAATCTGATTCTCCATGGTAAAGAGAATTTGGGCCCAGTGATGCCCTGAATCTTGTAGAGGGCTCATTAACAGCCCTTTCTAAGGCAGAGCAAGGAGAATCAACCCATTATTCTAAAACAAACCCATAGACTTCAGCAAAAGTATGTGTGTTTGTATGAGGACAGCACTTGGGCTCAGTCTATTCATTATGGATCAATCTTGGCTGCTGGATTCCAGCAACAGCAAATTTACAAGGTAGGAGCCCAAGCCATCACATAGGAAAGAACTAACGTAGACCCAAAACTGAGCAGAGTAGGTCACAAAATAGCAGGAATCACACAGATTTGATTTAGAGATTCCATGTGTAAGACTTCTTGGATAGCATGTGTGATAAAAATGTCGTGTCCCCTGTAAGTGGTGGACCTGTTACAAAGATTAACAGCAACTGCATGTATTAAATTAAGCAGTTCATACCAAAATCCAGAAGAAAATTTAGAAAACCTCCAATTTTGTCAGGCAGATAAAAAACGATTCATGTTACAGAGTAGTCTCAAATAGGGCTAAGTAATTTCCCATAGCATAGGATTCAGCTTTAAAATTGCTTTAACTTCACTAAATCCCCACAGCAAATCTTCTCTCCTACATGACTATTTAACATGGCATAAATCTACAAACTACAGATAAGGACAATCATGTATTTCAGGATTTCAAGGAACAAACATTACCAGAGACATTTCAAAAGAACAGATGGAATAGTGAATAACAGAATCAGTAGGTAGCTACACTGGATGCATAGGGAGAACGGTTGGACTCAACTGTTCGAATTTGTTCTTTTGAATTTGCTTGGTTCCCACACACTTAAACCTGAATAAGCATTGTTCTGAGTAGAATTGTAAATATATATCTGCAACTGTCTTGTTGAAAGCACTTGAAGCTATAACCGGCCCAATCTTGGATGTGGCAACTATTTCAGGATTGTATTCGGAATTAATTACCAGTGAAGCGCATTCCAGTGGCAGCAGGGGGTCTGTTTAGTTGTTTCTGCATCATCCAAGAGAGTTGGGTATGACTATTATCAAGTTTTCATTTCCTCTAATCACCCACCTGCACAAATAGACTTTGGAACTGCTTCAAGCTTGCATAACCCTTGTAATACCAGGCAACTGTCTGGAAAAACATCTCTAATTAAGTACTAATGAGAGATGATGGGTGATTTCCATCATTTCCTGGGTAACCTTTTGAGACTGCGTCTGCAAGCTGCTGATGTCTAATTGAGCATTCAAAAACAATACTACACAGTTGCCATCTTTTTGCCATCTACCATTTTTTCATGTAATGGCTTTTTTGTTGGCTTTTCCATATTTAAAAGGTTTGTAGTGAAATGATTGCACTTGTCTATGACAGATTTCTATGTTTGCATTGTCTCAGCATATAGGCATCATATTTCTGGAAGTTCAATGAAAAGCATAGGGTACAGTTACAGGTGCAAAAATATTTTTGGTTATTTTAGCCATTAACTAAAAACTGGAATGTCTTATAATCTTGTAAAAAAAATTACCCCCCAAAAGAATTGGGGATGTCTGTGTTTATTTTTAAATGTAACTTATCAGTGATAGGTCACTGAATGCCATCATATGCATGCCTTAGTATTTCATAAGGCTTCTCCTATAATCCTAAGAAAATAACCAAACCGTGCTGTGCAGAAAAAATATTCTACTATTACAAAGGCAACAGATGATTACTGAATTAGGCTACATTGTCAAATTATTTCAGATAATAAACCACAAAAGGTGGTGAGAGTAAGTGCTCTCAAATCATTGAAATAATACCAATGATAGCCATACAGCCCAGGGACCAAGCTCAGTTAATAAATAATTTAAGCAGTGTTGAAGATAAACCTCCCAATATACATCTATCTATAGCTGCAATGAAAATCAATTAAAGGAAAAAACTATATTTTCATGAGCTTCAGTTCTTGTAAGTATCAATTAATTAATAAAGCTCTTTATCAGAACGCTGAAATCAAAGTGCTAACCAAAAAAATTTTAAAACCAAAGAGATAGAAATGATGTTTTAAAATGTTTCAAGATCCAGTTATTCAAAGTATCTAAATTTTCAAGCACCTTCAGAAAGATTAAGAAAGCTCAACTCTCACCCTGAAAATTTACATTTTTGTATTTAATATATATTTACACTGAAAGAAATATCTTGTTAATATATATTGCATATTGTATCCAGTGTAACAGTTATACTCATTAGGCATAAAGAACTTGTCCAGCACATAGAATACTCTACTAATACACAGTCAGAATTCAGGGAATGTTTATGGTCTTTACTGTTCAATTTGAAAGCAATATCAAAACATCCGTACCAGAGTGGACCAGTTATACAGACCAATATGTTGCTCTGATAGTGTCCAAATCACTTGAGAAAGATAAAGGAAATACTGTGAATAATTTTGAATAACACAGTCCAGTTTCCAACCATTAACAGCTAATTTGTGGCACTACAGCATTAAAGTTTCTAATAACTCAAACCCCCAAAAAACTTGATTGCATTTTTTAATTTCCAAATTTTCCATTCTATAATTAATGTGCAGAAATATTTTTGCCATATTTTATATATTTTACTTGTACATGCATTTTCACCTGAAAAATAATAAAATTCTACCCTTTTTTACTAATATTCCTGCATTAATTTATTTTCTATCTCCTGCAACTCAGATAAAATTATATATTATAAAAGTGTTATATATTTAGACATTATTAATCTTACCTTCTGACTGACAAAGTAGGATTTACATAACTTCTAAGTGTTTAGAATCTTCTCAACACTTCAGCATTTTTAATTTTGCTACTGGCACAGGTTTCTCCTCCTATTTTGGTTTTAGGTTCTCTAAGATCCACACGCTAGCTTTTTAGATTTCTTAAAATTCTTCCCATTAAATATTCCCACTAATACAACCTACTACACTGGTTAGAGTGACCACAGATACGTAGTTTGGATAGACTCTTGGAATTTGAGGGCTCCGTTAACTACATAAAGGAATGATAAAGTTAGCACAAAACTTTGTATATATTGAAGAGGTATGCCATTTTTGTGCCACTTCCAAAGAAAACTCGAAGTGTGCAAACTGAAGACAGCAAATGAATAAATCTCAATTTCTAGACCGTGCAGCTTTGGCCCATTTGTTTGATATAGAGCCAAATCGGTATATTCAGACAAGAAGGAGTATTCCAGCACAGTGAAGCATTAACAAAGAGGCATTATAATTAAGCAAAACTATGAGGGGTTGACAAGTTTTATGGAGAAAAATATGGCTTTAAACTTTCCAAGCGTCTTTAACTTAAAGCTCTTAAAATATAACAAAGAATCACAATTAAATCACACTGGAATACAGGTAAGAATTTAACTAAAACCAAAGACAAGATTCACACAAGTCCTGTCACTCTTACTGGCAGAACTCCTAACCACTAACAACTTCCTACTGCAAATGCCACTATTCCATTACAATATGCATCACAAGTGCATTCCACATTGTGTTTATCAGGCTGATACCTGGCAGTTGGAACAGCAATTTATAAAATGCATTGCTTTTTTGTTTGCAGTGACTACACAAAGCAATTAACACTTTCGTTAAATTGATCAATAGGAAATCCTTGTTGCAGTTATAACAGGTTGGATGAGAAAAACTCTGAGAGACAACTTGCATCATTGATCAGAAGAAGTAGTTTTTTCAAAATTTACTTACACAATATTCACAGTAAGTTCTGATATCTTTTAACCATAATGTAAGACATAAATAAATGTAAAAGTAATGGAAATGCTCTTGGATAAAAATTTAGCGTCAATCCCAGTACTATGGGCAAGAAAATGGTTTAAATTGTGCTGCACTATTTATTATTTATCTTCCATCTGGGAGAGAATGATTTCTGAAAGAAAAAGGACATGGGGTGAACTGGAGCTGAAGGTAGACTGGAAAGAGTATTCTCACTAACAGCTGGTTGTAATGTCATCACCCAGAACAGTTCCGACTACATACAGTGATATACTGTATTACAGAATTCAGACGCTGCTCTGGAGCCACAAAATATGAAATGGTCTTTTTGAAAACTTTCTGTTTTCTGACAACAATAAAGCAGCTGGGTGTGAAAATATTCTTTCATATATGTTCTTCCAAATTTGAGGTATTTTAATGCATATGAGTAAAAAAAAAGGAAAAGACTTGTTTGACACCCTGTTGCAGTAGAAAAATTATTCTATTATTAGATACTATTAAACATATGCTGCAACTATATGTTTGTGGATTGGCAATAGAAACCCATTCCCACCCTATTTTGATATATAGCAAAATCCTACATCTCTTACACACTTCGTGTTTTCTTTTGAGGTGGCACAAAAAGAAAATGGTATAAAAAGAACAAAAATCAAATCTCTGTAATGTAAGAGAAAAAACCTTTTTGGCAGCAAGCTACATGTTGCCATCAGGGCTAGCAGATGAGAAAGGGAGACAGAAGCAGAGAAAATGGAAGTAAATGAGTGGTTTTTATTTAGCTTAAAATAGAACAGGAGGGAATTTTTTTGTTTTTTAGAAAATGCAACAGTGATTACCTTCACTAGGAATCAATGTTTTTCTATTTTTTAATCATTTATGACACTGAATAAAGCAAATAAATCTGTTCATTATGTACAAAATTGGTTTATGCTGGAAATTGCTTAATATTTTCCCAAATATTTTGACTTTAACAAAATTTAGCAAGCCATGCCAAGATTTCTGCTTTCCAAATGTACCAAAGTTAATAGATAAGTTATTTAAATTGCATAAAACATATAATTCTAATTTAAAAGAGTTCCCAGTGAAACACAATTAAATGTACTAAAGTATTTAATACAATCGCTTAAATATTTTCACTACCACATTTGTTTTTTACTGGAGAAGTAAAGACAGTAGAAAATCTAGTATTTCAGATCTGATTCAGGCCAATGCTGAAATAAAATTATTAGTGTGGATATTCAGTTGATTGTATGATATAAGCTAAAATTATATTCCAATTTTGACGCCGTCAGTCGCCAAAATAAATTCTCCTAAAGACTGTCAGTCAGAAGAACCAGAAAAACTTCTTTTAGTTTGTTCGGTGGTGAGTAAAGCGAAGAGTTACTGCATGGAGTGTCTGGCATGGAGCTGGGATGCACACAGGGTGTACCCAGCATTGAACAGAATTCTCATGTTCTGTGATACAGATATAGTCACTCATATTATAGCCTGATACTTAGGGTTCTCACCTTAATCTTCCACATCCCTGATATGGGACATAGAAATACAAGGGATTGCCCAAGTCATAAATCTAATAGCTAAATCAAAGGTAATCACATAATAAAAACTGTGTTACACATCTGCTTTCCATCTACAGCAAGTCACAGACCATTCCCTAATAAACTGTGTTAAACTTGCAACCTTCAATACAAAAATATCAAAAAAGCTGGAAAAACCACACAAGGAGCAGGAGCAGGAGAGATCAGGAACATTTGTAATGCTGACAATGTCTAGAGTACCCTAAAATATGTATATTGCAGTGTCTATTGATTAATCATTTAGAGCTGAGCAGCTTTATCATCTGAAATTGAGAGACCAAACAGTGGAGAAATTAATCTTCCACAAACTACAGAGTTCTTTGTGTGATTCAGTACATATCTATATTGCATTTCCAGTGCTTCTGAAAACCACTTTTGCTTTTTTTACAGTACTTAAACTGCATTGCATTATAACATAACTCAAGTGAAGCACTAACTCTTGAGCACTGATCTCTCAAACTATGTGACTCAGTTTCATCTCAGTGTAAAATAGGACAATACGCAAAGTCTCGAATATAACAGCATAAAAAGCATGAACTCAAGATAACTGGTTCTTCCCAGCTTCTAAAATGGAGTATGATTCAAACTGAAAAGCTTTGTAGAAAATTCAACTTAAGGTTTGCAGAAAATTCGCAGGTGAATCAGGAGACACATAATATTAGCTAAATGCATATTAAGATCTTCATGCAGTGCTATACTCATTTCAAGCTTATATTCCTCTAGAATGTACCAGATGCATGTAAACTGTAAACAAACTAATAGTAAGATGACGTTTTACAATTACTCGTAATATTAGCAATTTGATGAGTTTTACAGAAGTATTATTTCCTATATATCTATTAAGTTACTGACACTTGTGGAAGGCACTATCATTTATATCTGCTCAATGATCAAATAATCTCATCAGCACTCTGAGGGGTAGTATTACTTACTAGAATGGAACATGTTCTATGTGGTCTATATCTATTCCAGCCCTAACTCAAAATTACTTACAAAGGATCTTGCAACTAATTGTCCTTTAACAAAGAAAAATTCAAATCCTGGTAAATAATATTTGCATGTGGGCTTTAAAATGCAAAATAACCAAAAATAATTATGTTCCTTTGAATTACTGTTTTGATTTGAAAAAGGGTTTTTGTCTGACAGCATGCAGTCAAGTGTATAATGAGATCATTCTAGACGGTAATCACACCAGGATGGATGAAACTGAGCGCTGGTCAGAACGCACACACTTTGATGAGCATTCATTTGCAAAAATTTCCAAAAACTCCTGTGAGGGCTGATTTTTTTCAACTGCATTTTAATGACTAATAATAAAACATCAGAAAATGTTTAACATATGTTGAGCAGAAGGCCTTTTTCTCTCAGTTTGTAGAGAAAATGGAACCTAGTCCTTTGGAAAATGAAATTACTTTAACAATGTAAACACATTTACTGGAACAGAGTGGATGGGCGGAGATGTGCATGTATTTTGATAATGAACCGCTCACGTGGTATCAGTCATCCCCATGTGTTTTAACTTCAAATATGACAGTGTTTTTAAGAATAACATTTCATTCTTTAGGATATTAGCAGAGATGTTATCCAGGGGAGCAAATGACGGGGAGCAATTATCCTAATTATATACTAAAAACCTTTTAGAGGGATGATAAGGTTTTAAAGGAAAGTACATTAGAGCTGTAATATGTAAGAATTGACACGACTTGTGCAACCTCAATTCAGTCTCCTGTGCATATGCATTCTGAAGAAGCCTTTATGATTATAATGTTGTATCTCCCCATGACCTCTGCTGCATCAAGGTCATAAAACTGTGGGGGAAATTGACAATGGAACAAAAGAAATTATGGCACATTACTCTAGAAATGTGGCAGGAGCAATAATATAAACAGAGAGATACAAAATATTTTCCCTAAATATCAAACAGAAACTCACATGAAAATATCCAAGGGATTGAGAGTTACTAAAGCTAGAAATTTTAATCAACAGATCCATCTAATTTGTATCCAGGAATTTAAAAAGATCTGGCAAGAAGTCATCTCAACAAATGGTGCTGTTTCTTAATAGCAGCTGGCATATTGGTAAGATTTAAGAAGACTAAAAGGAAGCTAATGGAGTAACCTTGGTCATCATAGGCTTTCAGCCTGAGATCAGGAATAATGGAATAGCTGATATGGATCACCATTAATAACAAATGGAAGGGACACAGGTCATGCAAATTATCATTGTTTCAGAAAAACTGGATCTTATTATTTAAGCTGGGTTTTTTAAATAAAACATTAAGTTTGTTGAATAGAGGTAAACACTACAAGTACATTTGGATTAATAAACTTTATTCAAGGGGTCTATGTTTGCAGTGGAGGAAATTAAAAAAATTTATACTGAATTGTTCCAAATACATGTGCATGAGAAGTGTGCACTACCCAAATGGAAAAAAGGTAACAGTTTTACCATCTTTATCAGAAAGATCTACTGTGGGTAGGACGAGTGTCAAAAAGTCCACATAAACCTCATTCTTTCAATGCTCTTTGTCAGGATCCTGAAAGCTGCCAGTTAAATGGGCAAGAGACAGCCAAGAAAGCACTCTAGAAACAGCAATCACTGAATACTTCTGTCTGTTCCACTGTCTACTTCTCAGTTTGTGACACTGAAGTTTTATTTTAGCCCTGCAGGATAAATTCTGATTTTGTCAAAAGGCAAGAAGTGAAACAAAAAAAGAAACCAAAAAACCCCAAAAAACCCCCAAAAACAAAAAAGCAGAATTTTTTTTATTCCCAACACAGCAAAGAATTAATTTTTAACGTAGTGCTTTGGAGTTAGAGACTGCCACTCATGTGATGACAAAATTGGGAGGATTTCAATTTTCTAGCTGTTAATATGAGAATTTTGTGATGAGAGGTTTGTTCAAATACAAAATTTCTCGTTTAAAATAGAATAACTAAGGGAACAGCTGTGCTAGGGGAACCTATGGCTTTATCTCACGCTGCCCAGGACTGCTTAGAGGGGAAGCCAGTGGATGAACTGCTACTGAAACTTTTTATCATTTATTTTCCCTCATTTCTTAATTTGTTCTGTTAATACATGTATAATTAGAGTAAAATCCTAATGTAAACGGTGCTTATTTTGCACAACAAAAGTTAAATTTTTTCTCTCCCTTTGTAACTTCTAACAAGAAAACTGGTTCCCATGTTGTACAGGAAATTGAAACAATAAAGCACGGATATGTTTTCTTCTCTAAAGATTAGAGAGGAGATATGTGCACTGCGGCTGTATCTACTGACAGCAGGCTACAGACATGTCAAGAAAGAATATGGGACAGTATCTGTCTACATAAAGTGAATATGGATCACCAGGGCCTGTTTCTGGGGTAATACCAGAAAACTGCCCTACCTGGACAACCTAGGAACAAACTTCACTGTAGAAAGAACTTTCAGGCTGTCTCACCTCCTGAACACTACCCAAACATAGCTAGAGTGGGCCACAGCTTTAGCGTGTTGTCACAACGGTATTAGAGGGAGGTAGTTAACAGGGCAGAAATCAGAGTTGCACACCTCACTGACCTGTCTACAGCCACTTCCTGTGGGAATTGACAGCAGGTCAGCAAGCCTGTCTGGGTACGACACTGATCGTAGCACAATTTGTTTGTACCCGTGAGAAACTTAGTGTTAACAGAAGCAAGAAACCAAAACAGCAGAGCTGTAGCTGGTGTTTTTCTAAATGCTCAGAATGCTTAGGGTGCCTATGTTACCGGTAACTAAGAATAGTGCATTGTAGCTAAATGATAGCCAATGACTCTATTGTAGTAGTTAAGCAGCCAATGGATGAGTAACATGAATGATAAACATAGCAAAGTCTATAAAATGTCTCGGGAGTTTTGAATAAAGACCTTTTGCTTGAAACTATACCTAGGGTAATACTGTGTGCTGTGCCCGCCTCAACAGCGACAACTTCCAACTACAACAGAGGAGCAGAAAATTTAAGAGGCATCTTCTCCTGATTTCAGACTAAATCAGAAGGAAAATATTCTCACAGATAGTACCTCATTTTTCATCTCATAATACAAGAGATATTTTTCCCAGTCTCATGTCAATACTTAATTGGCTAATTCCTAATTCTAATGAAGACCCTTCTTTTGGAAGATGATGTATACAGTGAAAATCTAACCCAACTGAAATCAGTGGCAGAACATGTGCTAACATCAACGACGTTAGGAATACATGTCAGCCTCTGAGACTCAGACCACTTGAAGACCTGCTCATGGAGACCAGCAGGTCAGTAACACCTGTCAACAAAATAGTAACCAACATAGGACCACAGGTGAACTGTGCTCCTCTAGAAGATACAGTATTTTAAAAAGTCAGTAGAAAGCATCCTAATTAAATAATATCAGAAATACAAAACAATAGGTATGAAAATATTATTATGATGAAACAAAACTCCCGAGCTTCTCATAATTTGGAGATTTGTACTTTGAGAAAATAAAAGGAACTATAAAATGCCAGAAAATACTTTAAAAATGAAAAGAAATTATAAAACTGTAATTTCTGTTATAGAAACAGCTACAGCAGCAAACAATCTAGGCATAAACTTCAGGAATCTTGTCTGATTTTGAAGAGTGCTTAAAAAAAAGTACTAGCTGTACTGAAGAAAAAACCCAGCAAAATGCAAGATGGAAGAGCTATTGTATATTTCACTCTTCCATCAGTGCTCTCTTGATTTTTATTAAAATGTCACATGAAATTAAAAAATCGTAGCTGTAAACATATGTCAATGTATTAGACAAAATAGCTTCTGATAAGACGTGTGCATTCTATACTGTGGCAGCCAAAATGACAAATACAAAACGTGTCATCACTAAAAGTCAGGAGAAGGTTGGTTTGGTTTCTGGTACAGTGTTCTGGCAAAGATGTGTGTCTTGAAGCTCTGAATGCGAACCTTACAACACCATACATTAACCTGTTAAAACAAGTAAATTGATAAATTGATACATTCTGTACCACAGCCAAATTATCTCCATTTGGCTCAAACATGAGTTAAAGGAAGAAAAAGAACAGGAGAGAAAAAAATATGGACAGGTCTCAACACTAAATTTCACTATTAATAAGTTACTGATTAAAAATTCAGCTGAAAATTTTTGATAATTTTCAATTTTTACTTTGAAGTAAATTTTACTAAAAAGCACATAAACAGCAAAATCAAACTATTTTCATTTGGACTAAATATAACATTTAATTGAAAAAAAAGGTATCTGTTTTCCAGTTCAACCACTTCAGTTGATATAAACATTATAACCCAGATTTGTTTTCTGAAGAGTTGCTGGAGAGCTCCAGCTTATCCAAAGACAAAATGTTTGGGTATCTCTGTCCTGCCTGCAGTTGGCCATGAGTACAATGAAGTTGGAAATAAGAAGCTTCTTAATCACTAGCACAGAAATCAGTGATTCTAATACAGACTTCTGTGCAGAGCAACAGGCACTAAACTCCAGATATTTTTAAGATGTATCTTGAAAGGTTTATTAAATGAACTACAGAAAGGCTACAACCTAATTTTCTCCCTTTAAGAGGAGTATTGTCACTGTTTCAGGGCACTGTGAGTCTTTCTTGCTCATTCTTTCCACAGCCTATGATACTCCTTCTGTGGTAAATGTAAAGGGGGATTATAACGTGTGAAACATCCTGAGAACTGGGAGACTTTAGTTAACAATGGGAGCATTTCTCTAAGGCAAAAAATTACTTAGAGAAGAAAACACTTGCTGCCTAAGAAAGTGTTCAGCTATTAGGTTGTTATGGAAACACAAGCCTCTTTTGTCGGTGAACTACTCCACCACAAGGATGCATGGCTCACGTAACAACGCACACCTATGCCCTGTGCTCTGTAATGACAAGCTCTGAGTGGCTTTTCACTTCTCACTCAACATACAGAACAATCAAGACTCTTTGGAAATAATGTCCCCTTGAGTAACAGACAGAACAATAAGGGGCATTTGATTATCACTCATATATCATCACAGAATCACACAATATCCTGATAATAATTCCTTGGAAGGGATCCACAAGATCATCAAAAGTCCAACTCCTGGCCCTGCACAGGACAGCCCCAAGAATCACACCGTGTGCCTGAGTGTTGTCCAAACACTTCTTGAACTCTGGCAGGCCTCGTGCTGTGATGTCATGTCAGGTCCTGAAGCACTAGTAAGTTTTAACGGCCCTGACAAGCATTCCAAGGTTCTCCATTCACATCCCTGCTGCTTAGAAAACTCAGCACTGATGGCAGGTAGGTAGTAATGATTTTGAATATGCACCACAATATCAAAACCCTTCACAGACAGTCAGTTGTTTCAGAAACATTTGTGTTAAATTAGGCTGAATTTCACAGAGTATTTACACTGCCTACTCCTTTATTATGTTCTTTCCTCTACACAGCTAAGATGATTTTTCTTTATCATTAAATATCTTTTCTTGAAAGTATTTAATCCTGGGGAGTTAGACTGTAGGTCATGTGTTTAAGTGCACTATATCCTGCTATCTCTGGTTTTAAAAGCATACTTAAATGAAATACAGCTCTATTAGCAGTCCTTCTGCTTGAAGCAATTCGTGTGAGTGGCTTTCAGAAAGGTTTGTGTGTGACCCTTCAGATCAATTGGAGTTTCAAAGTGATGAAGCATCGATGACTAAAGCTACACTCTTGAATTTCCATTCATCCAGACAATTTTTTATATCTGGCAGTGTGATGGTTCCTTCTTGTGGCCACTTTTCACTGCTTTGCTTATAACTAGAAAATAACTGCACAAAAGTGAAGGCATAAATTCATCAAGTTAGAAAATATGTGTTTGGGATCTTAATCTCAATCTGGAAAACTGAAGTGTGCAAATATTCACGATTACTGAAGTCAAACAGAAACTGATGATCCAGCAAACAGAACTTTATTTACCAAACCAAGTATTTGATGATTTTGGAAACTGAGACATAAAAGACATATTTTAATGTTGTTAAAAATGTTATCACATCTAGCCTCTTTTTTCAATTCAGGTTTCTGGAGAATTGTCTCCTAGATATCTGTATGAGACTGCTGACACAGTGTTATACAGTAGACAAGAATGCAAGCCGAGGTGATCTGACACACTGGCTACAAATTTTCAGGTTCATTTTCACTGTAATGACAGGAGAGGGATGCCAGACTGAGAGAGCAAAAAAACCCCAAACCCTAACATTGCAAAGAATTGGCCATCTTGGGGACAGTTTGATATACTATATTAATTCAAAGTCAACTGTTTTTTTATTAATTCCCCGGCTGTGATTATGAAGCTACAAGAAGAAGGTAGGATTAATTACAGATTTATTAACTGCATGGTCCTCCTTACAAGTTACTGGCATTTAAGCACAAATCAAGTAATTTTTTTAAATAACAAAAACATCCTGACTGACAACAGCAAGATTGCTTCAAATACACTTATCTGGGTGAAGGAGCAGAACAGCTCCTATCTCTGTCTTTATGTTTCAGCTCCTTGCCTTGTGTTTGCCTGCTACAGGCTAATAGCAACACATCACATATCTAGGAACAATTTTTATCCCTGATAGAATCCATATCTTTGATATAACTGGCTAGAGTAGTTGTACAAGAGCTATCTTTAAAATTGCTGACTTGGGAATTGCTGACTGTGCAGTGGCTGAGAACTCAGCAAAAGTGAAGCCCCACAGTATTTACCTTATTTCTCAGCTGGATTTTGCAGCCCACATTGAGTTCTGTTTTGCCACAGCTCAGCTGTTTTCAGAGTTGAAGATGGCTCACTAAGGTGTCCCTGACCTGCAGCCACAGTGAAGTAACATAATTAAACGTAACAGGTTCTTGAACTAGAATTCTCTTACCCAAAGGTCATTCTCGTGCAGTTTACATAGAGAAATGTCTCTTCTTGTTATTGAGATGCTTTATTAAAACCTTTGTTAATCTGCATAGACAGATCAAATTTCCCAAGGAAGGTGGTTGGTTTTTTCTTCCACAAGCTGTTCAGGAGAAACAGAGTTTGAAAAGTCCTCTCTAATTCCTGATGATACTCAAGGAGACCTAAAAATAGTTTAATTATTACTGGCAATCACTCACTATTATTGAAAATTTAGCATGTAAACTGCCACCTGGCCTCACTCATAGGGAGTTTCTGCAGTAGAGATGATAAAAGCAGACTCAAAGAGATATAATCTCCCTACTGGGTAGGGACATGCACTTAACTACAATAAAAAAAAAAAAAAAGTATTCTGTAAGGTAGCCCAGATTTCATTCAATATTTCTCCTAAATAAAGTGGATGACACTACGAGGTGCAAGGATGGACTGTGGTACAGAATGTCTAAGCTACCAAGGGTACAAGTTAAGTCTGTAAGGGTCCTTAACATCAGAGCCCCAAAAGCAGCCTGGTGGTGCACCTAAGTCAGCATTCTGGACTCTTTATAAAGTGATCAAAACCACACTAACTTCATGAACACCTTCTGAACTTCATTTACGCCTTTTCCAAGATGATTTGTTGCTATAGTTCACAAAATTTCATTACATCCCTAAAAGCAAAAGGACAATGCCAAGGCATGGCTTATGAACTAATAAAATTTCATTACTATTTTTCAAGATTAAATATGTCATGTGGCTTCTTTTTTAAATAGAAGAGCAGTGTAAAAATTAAAATGAGTAGCAGAAATGTCTAGTTTAAGGAATAAGGATACTGTCCTGGAATAGGACAGTGCAATATCCAACAGGACAACACCCAACAGAAGAATCACTAAGATTGATTCATGAATCAGTTATTTTACATTCATTTTATGAGATCGATCTATGAAATTTTAAACCCAAATTTACATCATACTTAACAGAAAAAAATGGTCTCAAAGAGTGCAATATTTCAGAATATTCTTATCATGTCTTAACTATTAATTTAAAGGCAGAAATGCTGAGAGATGCTTACACACTCTGCCAAACTTGTCCTATCAATACATCACAGAAACAAAGAACAATTTGGCTTGGACTGAGACACACATGCAGTCTTTTTTAGTCTTAAATCAGTCCTAGTTAGAAGCAACTGCTTTAACTGCCTGCATAAACCAATAAATGTAACTGTTCTTCTTCCTATAAAAACCTAATTTCTTGCAAACAGACAAAACTCACACAACACAGGATTTCAAAAGTATAGGTTACCAACTTTATGACTACTTTTATTTGCTTTCTATTCAGTTTTTCTCTCTGAAACCTAACAAGCCTTTATCATTTGTTGCATGGAGTTCTCATCTTCTGTGATTCCTTACCAGTTCAACAATAAAATTCAGGAGAACTACAGAACAGTCTGTTTTTTCTCCCCAGTAGATCAGAAAATGATGGCTGGCAAGGTGACTATTTCCAATCTGTTAGGAGTTTACTATCACGGTAGATAACAGCAGCAACATGTAGCTCTACAGTTTGAAAGGCCAGACAGAATGACCTTTCCTCTCAGCACAGGAAAGGAGAATTTGCAATCACTGAGTGCAGTCAGCCTCACTTCTGCTGCCTAGAGGTAGGAATGCCCCAGACAGTGCTGAGTGTTGATCAGACTGGCCTACTACCTAGGGAGAGGAGACTGACAGATGTGATTTTATGTTCAAAGTGCTGCTTCATGCTCTTAAAGAGCACTACATATCACATAATACAGAAATTTGAAACAGTATTCCCAAAGTTGGCATGTCTCGTGCCACAAAAACTGAGGGAAATTCAGGAAAAAAAGCATATAATATTAGATATTTTATTAAATAAATGATTTATAATGCTATGTAACTTATTCAAGCAATAAATCTATACGACCTAAAGTGGCAGAGTGACATTCACCTACAATTACACATAGTGCTAAATACCTTATAACTGAGAGTGACATGTTTTATTTCATTTGGTCCATTTGTAGTATAAGATAAGAGCCAACACGATTCCAGACATGGCTTGCAAGCCAGGCCAGTTAGATAACTTCCACATTTACAGCTTAAAATAAAACCACATTTCTCTATACAGCCAAATGTTCTTCCCAATAAAATGCCAAGGGGAAAATATCATAGTGGTATATGGAAAACTAAGACAGAAGGAATTACAGTACATTTGTATTGTCAACTCATTGATCTTGTTAGATCTTATAAATACTATGGGTGCCTACAGCATGAATGTCCTACAGCTTCCTTGGTTATACACTAGGCCTCTGATACACAGAAATTTAAACTTAACACAAAACATACTTCCAGATTAAGAAATAAAAACGTCCTTTTTAGGATCTGTGTTTCACACTGATCTTAATGGACTTACTATGCCTAAGGAAAATGTGTGTGTTCTGTGGACAGCACAGGTCCAAAGCCTGGTATTTTAACTAGTGAAAACTCCTTCTTTTTAAAAAAATATTAATTACAGTGGAAAGCTTTGTTGTTGAGCCCCATTACTAAGAAGGCAGGTAATGAACTCCCCCTACCAGTTCATTGGGTATGTGTATGGCAGTCTTTCCACTGCAATACATATCTTTATGGTGATTATTCAAGTAGAAATTTGAAAAACAAAGATAATTTGTTATTTTCTTCCCTTGCTGAACAACAACCCACAATATTGTTCTGCACAGACTAATTTTTTTTAGATTATCAGAGCCAAAATCATCAACAAAGTAAGAAACACAAGTAGCCATGCTGATGTTCAAGTCAGAATCTGGTCCATTCTGTGCAGCTATGCTATGAAGATGCTGTCCTATTTTGTGTCACCTTTTAGACTGCTGCTCATAATGCAGGTTCCCTCAAGTCTTCTTTAGCCCAAATTTAATGGAGGGGTGGGAATTACAATCCACTCCACCTTACCTTGCAAACTCCAAAGCTGCATCTTGCTATCTGGCCCTCATATATGATGCCTGATACAGCTCTGGCACTCTTCCAATACTAGTTCAGCTGTGAAATCAAGAAGGTGCTTCGCCTTACACACACCAGATCAGCAACATGATGTTAGTCAACAATCATCTGTCATTCCTGTATATTACCCAAATCGTGATTCCTAATCAAGATCACACAGGTCGGAAAGTCAATTGCCTGTTTCAAATAGGTCTCTGCTGCTGAGAACTGTCATTTGTCAAAGCAGACTCTCAGTCCAATTACTTAGAGCAAAATGACTATATTCTGAAATTCCTGTACCAGGTGGTGACTAATGAAGAGTTCAAACAAGGGTAATGGAAGAGATCATATAATTTTGGAGAACATAAGCAGAGTTCTTACAGATAATATCATACTTACACATAATATCTGACTCAGCATAATTCTACTAGTTTTTAACTATTTTAACTCATTGCTGTTCAAACCTGTATATCATACAAACAGCAGTCTGTCAAACTGTCATTTAATATTTCTCTTAATTCTCATTCAGTATTTCATTTTCAAAAATGGATCAGATATTCCTTCACATAACATGAAAATGCAGAAAATTTAAATTTTGAACTAGTTCCATAATGTTGTTGCTAAGCAGTACTTAAAAAAAACAGAAACAGGTTGGTTGAAGGATTACTGCAAAAGGCTTGACTACAAGAAACTCTGTTTCTAATTTGGCTTTTTGGAACCTTGTATTTATCTAGGAAAGTATTTAAACATCTGCTTTGTTTTCACTTCAACAACATTTTGCTATTAATCTGTATTCTGATGTGAAGCTCTTATGATAGCTAACGGAAGACTATAAACATACTGTGATAAATAGAGTACTGCATGCTTAAAAATATAAACCAATATATTCCATAAATTAACACTTACACCAATGACTGTGCAAAAGATTATTTGGTGATTTACCTGGTCTTGAGGAAGGAACTCTTGCTATCTCTAGGGAACAAGGCTTTTTGGTGACTGCTATGTCTATCGAATCACAAAGACTGCTGTCATTTTCTGAAGGAACTGCATCCAGAGGTCCAGAGGGTATTGCTTCCAATGCATAACCTCTCTTCTTTGAATAAGACTCCTGAAATGCAAAAATTTAAGTAGGTAAGAGAGATATTTCTCAGATGACACAGGAAAAGAACCAGGCTCAATAACTCTGGCTAGCAGGGTTTAGAATTCAGCAAATTAAATACCACATTCTGCTGAAATCCAAACTGTAACAGACCAGAAGAATTATTTTCATGCTAGAAGATAACATTTATTTCTTTAAATTTTTGTATAATAAAGTTCTTGTTCAGTTTACAGAATAACTTTATTCATCAAACTTTGTATTTAACGAAAGCTGGATAACCGCTTTTGCCATACCTGTTTTGCTAGGTTCTAATTCAGGGGTGTCTAATTTTCTTTTTTAATTGTATCTCATGAGAGTAACAATTACATTAACCACTACAATTACATTGTCTTCAGGGATGGTTTTACAAAATGTTTATATTACACATAAGAAAACTAAAAATATATCTACATATAGATGGCAGGATCCCAGGCTGTGAATGAAGACGAATTACTGCTCTACATTTGAGCAAAATAATGACAAAAGGTCCCAGAACAGAGATACGTACAGCAAATTCTACTGACTAGCAAATGTTGAGGGAGGGGAAAAAACGATTTAGAAGTTTTGCTGGTACAGTAATCCAATCAAGCACACTGTTTCTAGTTTTGAACATGAATAAGAAGATAACATCCAGTTTTAGCAGAGTTTCACCAGAGATTTATTTTTTTAATCCCAGCAGAAAGCAATTGCATGGCCAAAGGTATATTTCCACATCTTTCTTACACTGGAAATATGGATGTCTCAGAAAGTCAAGCATCAGACATAAATCAAATATGATATAATAAAAGGCAAAGGGCAAGAAAGCACCTTGACAGTTAGATATTATCATAGCCCTACTCAGAAAATGACTGAAGAATGTGATGTCTAAAACAAAACATGGAATAACAATTTCTTCACCAAGACCTTTTATTACCTAAGGCAAACTATGGCTGTAGGTAACAGCCTTTTTAGATAAATGATTTATGCTGTTAGCAGATAATTACATGACTCAACTTTCTGTTGTTTTTTTTTTCTGGTCATTGTGCTCATTTGATCTTTATGAGAGTTGATAGTTTGGCAATAATTCAAGGCCTCTTGAAGGATAGGGTTAAGATGGCACCAAGAGGAGCTTCACTTCGAAATTCTTCTTGATGACTTCAGTAGAGACAGATTTAAATCCCAGGTTAAAGTAATAAAGAACTTGAGAATGAATACTGGAAACAGTGATCAGGGAAAAAAATCATAAAAAATAAAATAAATAGAATACTAAGATGCATTTGTAATTTAAAAAGGTTAGTATTTACTAGCAAACAATACAAAATTGGTGGTCAGAATTTAAAAAACAGGTCTAAAAGATGAACGTGACTGCGTCTCTACCTGTTTCACCCTTTCCAGTTTATACCTACTCAGAGTATGAGGTCTCAGTAATCTCACAGACATAAACTAATAGTAACTAGTTTCAGATAGTAGACATAATAAGGATTAGAAAAGTTTGCAAGTGGGCTCCCTGCAGCTCCGAATGTAACTTTATTAACTTAAACCATTTCATTCCTTAAATGAAGGTAATAGAAAATTATACAGAGGCATTGAAGCAGCTGAAGTGCAACTGCAGGACAAGAAGGAATCCTTCTAACCTTGAGAAAAAAGGAATTTCTACCCTGTCCATTTAAGCCTGATGTAAAAAGGCAGAGGCAAAAATTTATTTACCAAAGCAATGACTAAAACAGGAGACTTCAATTTAATCCTTGTACTCTTCTAGAAACATGCATTTAAGTCAGAATGCCAAAACCCTAATTATAGTAAATCTGCCTAGAGAAACCCATGAAGAAATACTGCAGCCTTAAAATTGTCACCAAACACCACAGTGAAACTCTGTTCAGTGCCTGAATTCAGCTACATTAAAAAAATATTAAAACTTGATACACAAAACATTAAAATAGACATTGGATCATACTTTGTGTCACTCAGTATTCTGTCTGTAAAGACAGCCAACAGTGCTGACCTAGAGAACAGTGAAGCCAACATGAGACCAGGTCAAGCATGTAGTAACTGCTTCTTCTCCTGCAACACTTTGTGGGTCTCACACTTCATAGTCAAAAGGTACTGATTTTGTTTTGCATGTCTACTAATCCAACTTTCTAGAATTACCTTCTCAAGTTGCCTTTAGAGCATGTCCCCTTTTACAGTTTGTATGCCCCCCATCTTATTTTTAGCTCTCACAAAGTTTGACATGGCTGTTTTATACATTAGATGGCCATGAATGGTTGTTCTTTACTTATCCTCTCCTTGTGATTTCACAGACATATGCACTTCCCATGTCCTCTCTTTCAAGGAATGCGAAATACTAACCTACTCACCTAGCTGTTTCAGGATTTTGACCATCCCTGTCATCCTTCATCCTCTCAGTCTTCAGTGATGTGACAAGGATCACATTTTCACAGATTTACTCATTCAAGATGAGGGCTAACCAAGTAGTCATACTGACACAATGGTGTTACCTCTTCTGTACTCTACTCCTTTTCTAATCACTCTTAATGTTCAATTTGATTCTCTCAATGTTATTCAACATTCTGTAATTAACACTGCATGAATATAAATGTCAGAGAAGAATAAACAAAAATGATGGAGTTACTCAGAAAATTGTTAGAATGTAAACTACTGTCAAGTAAATTCTCCCTAAATATCTCTACAAAAAATAAAATATAATAATAGTATGTCCAGCAGAAGTTAAATGAGTTAGGGTCAAAAAAGAATTGTTAAGGCTTTAGAAAGCCTGGAATTCTATCAACTGAATAAGTGAAGATGATAAACCTTAATTAAGAAGCACATATGTAGCAAAACAAAAAAATAAAATTTCTCATTGCTGGAGAAAAGCATTGTAAAGTCTTCTGGTTGCTGCAATACAATCTCCATTTTGCTAGTACCGAGTATTTCTAGAAACTTCTAAGATCTAAACTAATTCACTAACTTCAAGTTAGAT
This sequence comes from Rhagologus leucostigma, assembly GCA_013397725.1. Taxonomy (NCBI): domain Eukaryota; kingdom Metazoa; phylum Chordata; class Aves; order Passeriformes; genus Rhagologus; species Rhagologus leucostigma. The sequence goes on from VZTD01001533.1 coordinate 2,881,739, forward strand.
GTTAGCAGATGACGTAAGATTGTCTTTAAGTATCAGGCATGAAGAAATGTGATTCTGTTTTTTTCTAAGATTAAAAGCTCTTCACCAACTGCAATAACAAGTAACTCTACAGTAATTCTACATGTCTAAGTTATTACCAACTGCATAATAAAACCTTCTAAAAATACTTTATCTTTAGTTCTGAAATCAAAATAATCTGAGTTTAATTTTTGTTTTAAAAAGAGATTATTCAATTTCAAATTTTTATTAACCATTCCAAATTGCTGAACATGAGACATATAACTGACCACCACCATCGAGACAGAAATAGTCTTTATTTGAAACTAAGAACTTTATAAAAATCATGTGTTGGGCTGCTAGTACATTAAAATAAGTATTTTTTGTGGAAAGGATAAAAATACATACACAATAGAAGTAAAAAAAAAAAAAAAAAGATTGAGAGTGAGTGAGTCACTGGGAAATCACTACGGAACAGCCACCCATACTGATAAATAAAAATTATATTTTTTGTCTTGTAGAAAGAAAGAGTAATGTGACATTGAAGTTGCAGAGCACACTCCAGGGACACACTGTGGCCCTTATTCGTAGGCCTGCAGTCAGCTGGGTCTCTTCTGAGCATATGCTTGATGGTATAATACCTATGATACACAATCTGAAACCTGAACACGGATAAGAGCTTGTTTATCAGTGGGAATGAAATCGCTTCTAAAATATCTATATGGCCATTGCAAAGTGTTATACAGAGTTGTGAAACCATGTGCCATAACATGACTAAAACTTCAAAAATTACATGATGTTGAGTTAGACCTTTTTTCCACAATTTTGCCAGGTTTCTAGCTGCTCTTTCTTCTGCCTTCAATATACTCTTGCCTTCCTTTTAAGAATCAAACTGAATGATGCATGTTTAAGGGCTGAGATATAAGCAGTATATGCAAATTTTTGTTTGTATGAGCTATGAATAAAATGATAGAGGCTCAGAAGGCACCTCATCTGAACTGACACTCTGACAAGAAGATGGAGTTTGTACTTAACAGAAAATTTTTCATTCTGTCAATATGCTTTCCTATAAAAATCAGGTCACTTGAAGCTTTATTACTTCTCTGAAACATGGGACAACACACCAGGGTCACACATGACTTTCCTCTTAAAGGAGAAATAATCTGGGAAACATAGAAAGGAAGACTGTAATATATCTGCCACCTTTAGAAATATTTTTTTCATTTATATAGATAGTGAAGAACAGCTATTCAATTCTCACATACCCCTTGAGATCCACCAGGGTATCATGCTGTCTCCCCTGGCTTGCTGCAGGCCAGAGGACTAGTACGCAGAATCCAGGTGGCTTTTCTTCCATCATAGTATGATAAATCTGCCCAGCTGTTCCTTAGAAGAGTGCAATGATACTTTATTGACGAAACTTTGGACAGTTATTGGTCTTACATGCTCCGTCAACCCAAAGCTTATCCTGAGAGTGAGCAACGAATATTACATTTATCCCGTTTATGTCATAGAATCATAGAATTATGGAATGGTTTGGGTTGGAAGGCACCTTTAAAGGTCATCTAGTCCAAGCCCCTGCTATGGGAAGGGGTATCTTAAACTAGACCAGGTGGCTCAGAGGCCCTGACCTTGAATGTTTCCAGGGGTGGGGCATTTACCTCCTCCCTGGGCAAACTATTCCAATGTTTCACCATCTTGATGGTAAAAAATTTTCTTCCTTACATCTAGTCTGAGTGTATTTTCATCAAACATACTTCTTGACATTTCTAAACAGACTGATGTATAACCTTGCTGGGTTGGGACACTTCACACTGAAATATTAATGATAAGTAACTGAAGGTTGCTGAGAGGAATCAAGAATTCAAGCAAGAAGGAAGCCCTGACCAGTGACTGGAAATAATTAGTCACTAATTATCTGACTAATTAGTGACATTCACTGACATGTAGCAAGGTGGAAAGGGAAATGCTTGAACCTGAAGGGCATTGTGCAAGGTTGGCACAATAATGTACTAAGCAAAAACAACTGAAAGTATTTCCTATGTCACAATAACTCAAAACCCCAAGTAGATGGTGAAATATTTATTTTAACTGTCTTTCCAGTCAAAGATAACAGGAATATTACCACAATTTATGGCTACTAAAAACACATTTATCTATTACTAATAATTTAACCAAAGAAAGTTTCATAGTATCATGTAATTAGAATAATTTTTCATGAGTCAAACTATCATAAATGTTCATTGTTATGACAGCTAGAAACACTCGAATATGTAATTTGTCATAAAACATATAATAAGGTTCATGATATATTACAAAATCTGGAAAATCACCAACAATCTTATTTAAGGGTAATGACACTGGAGAATCTACTCTGGTCTGCACGAAGTATTTCTAATACAGATTTTAAAAGAGTATGCTCTTTTACACTTTCACCAAACATCTGAAATTGTGGGTTTGCTGTTGTACGAATAATATATGTACAGAGTTAGCAGAAATAATTATTTCCCTTCAGTACCTGAAACAGCCCTTGTAAGTTTCAGTAAACCTTCCACAGAGCTGAGAAAAACATCAATTTTAAAAATCATGCTAGAGTTGTTGTCCTGTGTATTTAGTTAGAAATGTAAACATGATGTTTAGTTTTTCAGAAACCATTCAAAATTTAGATTTGCTTTTTCAAACTTCATGTATGAAAAAAAAGAGTATTATTTATACAACACCCCAAATGTAGGTTTATTTTCTCTTTTTCCAAAGCGTATTTTCACATATCCTGTTTAGAATTTAAAAGTCCATACAAAAACTCTACAGACATCAATCCCTGAAAGCTAAAGGTTCCTACAATGCCTTACAACACAAAACCTCACTACTATAGCCTAAACTATAAATGTCTGAAGACACGGGTAAATTGTGAGCATAATGAATGCAGCGCTAACCTCAGCAGCAGAAACATGTCACTATATTTTATGCAGTGTTTTCGTAATTCCAACTGGCAGATATTCAGCATTTCAAATGAAGTTAGATTGTGGTAGTCATGTTACATGCTTTCCCATGCATTCAACACTAAGGCCATGAAAAAGAGCAGGTGCTTCCTCTAATAAATAACTCACAGTGACAAAGAATATACTAAAAGTGTACATAATCTGGTTTATGCAAATGCTAATTGTTGTGTGTGGCAATGTAGCAAAACATAATAACTGTTTTAATAAATGATTCTTAGTTTAGTTGAAAGAAATACAATTATAAACCAGAAAGCAACTTCCAGTTTAAATATCCTCCTTTTTCTCTATTGTTTTCATGAAAGATGTTTAAAAAATCATGTCTTGTTTGAGTATCAAGCTATGGTAAAATGCCTCTTTAAAATAAAGGCTATTATATCAAAAAAAGATAAAATGAGCTGAAATCTAAGCTCCATGGAAACAATACTTCTCTGCAAGATGCTTATGCTCTAATGCCTAGGTTTTAAACATACACACACAGTTCCAACTGAAGTAGCAAACATGAAGAATAATTCCTCACATTATAAGGGCAGAAACCATGGAAAATGTTAAATACTGAGAAACCTTGAAGTGAAGTCAGTATTTGACAGCAAATGAAGAAAACAATTAAAACACTACTCTATGTTTAGCAGACTCACATTTCTCACATTTTATAGTTTAATTTCTATCAACTACTGTGCCAGTAAATGAAAAATGTATGCGTTGCTGTGAAGGGGAGAGAGGAACTGAATGCACCTAAGTAAATCTTGAAGCAAAACACAACAACCCTGTGAACAGTAACCCTAGAGCTGTAAACTGACTTGATTGGAGGGCAGATAACATCACTAAAATGAGACATCATGGGAGAAATTTTCTTTGAAAAGAGATTTAACACCAAAATATGTTAATCCATTATCTATTACAAATAACCTATGCCTTTTTTGAAACTATTCTGTATCTGCCCATGCATTGTGTTCTGAAGCCAAGTAAATACTCTGACAAATTTGCACAATAGAAACCAATTAACTGATACCACATACAATAGATTTGATAGAAGTGACAAATAAACATTGGCTATTTCAGGAATGACAATCTCTCATGTTTAAAAGTTTTTGACACTGAAGAAATAAAAATTTAAGTATTTTTGGTATAAAAGTTATTATTGCAATAGCATAAGCCAAGGCTTTCAGCGAAGAACTCTCTCCTACACATGCTCACACAGTAAAACAGAGAGAACAAGAAAATGTTTTTCAAAATACTAAAGTTATGGAGAGTCGTATTATCAAAATGAAAAAACGGTTGTGAATCATACCTTTATTTGTTACACAACTGAAAAGTGAAATACAAAATTAACAGAAAAAGAGTTTGAAATTGTTCTTTAAAGATCCCAGCAGCATGCAAAGTTTGTAAAAGTTAATACTTCCTAATCAAATAGTACCAAATAAACTTTGTCTGCAGGTATTTCAGCAATGTGAAAACTAAGCCTAACAGTAAGAGACAATTGGAGGGAAAGTAAATTCATACTGTAAGCTAGAAGTGGTGCTTAAAACCAGTAAAACAAGTGGGTGCTTAAAACCAGTAAAATGACAACAGGTGACATATGCACACTAGCAGTAAACATAAGTTAAGAGAAAATTGCTGGTATTCCCTATGTTCTTAAAGAACCCAATAATTTTCTATTTCATACCATAGTTCAGAACAGTAGTTCTGAGTGAGAACCTATGAACTCTGCTGTTTCCTGGCCAAAAATGTGCCAAAGCCCACTAACATTCATAACGTGGATATTTAGTTTTATGGATACAAAAAGCTCCATTGTTCAGTACTATCTCACCATACTGCCTATTTTCCTGGCAATTTTATGAGAGCTGATGTGGCCATGTTGAACTTCAGTAGCTAAGATGGAAATATAAAGACAATACATGACCAAAATTACTTAATTCACTGCTCATCACGGAAGGAAAACCATTCCACTAATAAACATGCTCCTTCCGTACGGCTCTTTAAACAAGAAACCCCACTGTTTTATGTCAAAGCTCTACTGCTTTGATTGTTACTATGATGATTTCTGTGGTATGATAATCTACTTATTCATTGCAAATTCTCAGCCCTAGCTATTGTAAAATGGAAACAGAAAATGAAGATTACATAAAATGAAATGAATAAGGATTTTAAGGGAACCTAAATCACATTTTCAATAAAATTTGAACTTAAATTTTCTATAGGTTCACTGCAAGATTCCAGTTTCGGAACAGCTACCACAGAATCATCCATCTATTTAAAAAGAATTAAGGGATCTTGCCCCAGGTTTGCAGTCACACTAGCTGTATGGAATACTTTTACTGCAGGTATTCTCTGTTAATGCTGTGTGACCTTCTTTCATATGCAAACAAACTACTACGTCAGTGTTTCCCAAAACCAAGATGGTAAAAATTTTTCACACAAAACTTTTTCCCTAATGATTCTTTTGCTCTCAGTTCTGATTCAATTATTTTCATATATTTCATCAAATTAATAACTGATCTTCAAATTAGCAATGTAAATGCTAAAAGTTAACAAACATTCAAGTAATTTGCAAACTCAAGATCCTTTCATAATTTCATGATGAGAAAACAGTGTTGGTAAATAAAAGAAATTTGCTACTTGGAATGCCTGGATGTCACATGAAACCACCTAAAGCCAGACAACAGGAAACCCTTGGCAGTGGATCTTTCTTTCTGGGTCAAAAATGAGATTCTAGCCACTAAAAATCCAAACTGTGGAGTGTGTGCAGTTGTTCTTTGATCTTACAGTCCTGATGAGAAATAACTGTCTGTGGGTGAAAGATGCAGAGACTGCCATCCCTTAAGAGGCAGCTCAAAAATTGTTCATAAACCTTACAATAGAACATTATTGCATTCAAAAGAGATTAAAGAAAAGATATGCTCAGTCTGCCCACTTTGGAAGTGGGTAGAAAGGAGTGAAGAAAAGCCTTCTGCTGTGTCAGCTGTGTACCCTTTCTAAGCGCCTTGGTGTTTAGTTTGCACACAAATTCAGCTCAAAAACTAGGCATGTAGTCAAACACATGCCTCTACTTCATGTCTCACACCGGCTGGCTCGCAGTGTCTTCCTGCTCAACAGAAAAGAGCAATCAATCGAACATCTTCAGAGATGTGGACACTTTCTTAATGATACAAGGAGCAAAAACATCCAGATGGGTTTCTGAAGGAACTTTCTGCTGTCAATATTTATTTTTCACAGTGCAAAAAAAATAACTCTATAAAACCAGTCTCAATAAGGCAGAATTTAATCACCTGTCCATATACAAACAGATTACAATAGTGTACTAAAAAAAGCTTTATTTGTATATAGAACTTCTATGTGTACATAGTATCTGCTAATCATAAAAGCTAATTAGGGACAAACCTAGTGGTTTGTAAGTACTTAGACCATTAGGCTAAAACATTGTCTCAGATTTATAGACTCAATTTTGTTAAATTCAAAATTAGGTAGATATAAATAGGACTGAACATTGCCTAAAGATTTTATTTTCTCTCTTCTTTTTCACAGTATAAAATATTGCAAAACAAAAACTAGGATGCTATAAAATTATAGCACCTCCATAAATAATATAGTTGGCTTGATATTGTCAATTTATTAATTAACTTCACTGTCTTCACATTTACATCTTTTATCTTGAAAATCTGCAAAATGCCTGGTGGACTGTTTAGGTTATACAGAAACATATTTATAACTTGTTTTTTTAAAAAAAGCTATCTCCCCCTTTCGCCAAAGGAACGCAACTATTCTCCATACTAGTAGGAGCATTAATGTTACTTCTTTTTGTTATAGTAGATTTTATGAAACAAAACTGCTTATTGCTTCTGGAAAGTGAATAGAGCATCTGTATTCTACAGCAATGTATATGATTAACACCATTCTGGATAGAAAACCATAAAACATGAGATTTCCATTTCTTAGCTGAATTGCCTTTCTGAGAGACCTTAAAGTAAAAAGAAGTATTTCATTATAATTGGTAGATAACATTTTCTATCAAAAACAAATCCAAAATACCTTTTCATGAAAACATGAGACAATGTAGTCTTATATATTTCCCTTTGATATCTCATATACGGACTCCCACAACTTCAGTTTCATTTTATTTTACATCCCATTCATGAGTTCCTCTTAATTACATGTTGCTAGCAGTGAAAAAAATCATAACAACTGGTTTGGAATTTTAAGAAACTGTTAGTCTTAGACTAGTTTTGAATTTTGGTGAAAATATAAGGTATCTCTTTATAAAGTTCCATTTGAATGGAAACCCAAGTGGGACTGAGCACATTAATGTTTAAGAAATTTGTTGATTCAGGATCTATCTCATTTTCAGACTCAGCATACATAATGGATACCAGTATTAAAAGTTTTCAGTAAAATACAAGCACCAGACATGACTTTAAACCAAAGGTATGCAATTCCTTTTGCACAGCAAGAGAGGATTGACAGTTACAGACCACAGAGATGTTCTTTTTAAAAGTCCAGCTTTCCGTCAGGTCTTTTCTTCAGAAAGAAATCGGGTCTATAAATTGTACAGACTTCTCACGGACTTACTCTATGAAGCCATGATTTTCTGTATTATAAAAACTGAAGTAAAAAAAAAAATCCCTCACAGGTTCCAGTATTAGCTGTGTTCTCACATATATTTTTAACATCATTAAAAATAAACAAAACAAAATAGAAAATAGATTTTTAGGCTCAAAAAAATGTCAAGTGCCTTTAAATAGCCCTTCACAGAATTAAAACCTGACACAAAGCTTGACTTCATGGATAATCAGTATAGCAAATCCGTGTAGTAATCAACATGTCCAGATATCACCATTCAACTGATATCTTAACTCCAGATACCTCAATACCAGCACTTTTGTTGATAAACTCTTTTCCTCCTGTTACTGTGGTAAGAACAACAAATACAATGTATCTATAATGGCTTTTCTCCCCATGTAGTGTAATACTGAACAGTGGCCCAATTTGGTCAGATTAACCAGGAACTTCTACATATATTTTCAAGTTTCAATATACTGCTTTAATATTTCTGTTATGAAGCAGCTGAAGTTCAAACATGAGGTTTTTAACACAAAGTTGAGCTTCTTTCACGTATAAAACTAATTGCTATGTGTTATTGCTATCTATTCACTGTGCAATTCAAATTTTATTTTTTTTCCATTTTTCCATAGTTTGACAGGCAGCACTGAAAGCAAAAACATTCCATGGAAGTGTGTCTTCTGGTTACCACTAAATTGCAAACCACACAACAACAAAATGTAATATACTTATACTATGTAAGACCTTCCCAGATTACCGATTCTGACATGTTTCAGTTAGGTATGTGACAGTGTTCAATTCAACATTAATTTCTACATGAATTTGAATATCATTAATAGGAATTAAATTTCATCTTGTAAACCACTACAGTCCTCAATATTTCAGATTATTTCTGATGTACATCAACAATTCCAGCACAATTTGACACCTCTCCTTTCTCTCCCATCCCATTTAATTTTGCTGTTTCATTATCACACCAAGAGACAACACATCCCAGCAGTGATTGGATTTACACAGTGCTGGACAGGGATAGCCATACTTTCACAGACAGTCATTTACAAAATGCAGAGTCGGTGCTAAATTTTTAAAGCAATAAGCTCATCTGAGGTCACATAGCCTTACAGAGAATTATAGAACACAGATGTTAACAACAATATGAAAGAGATCTCTGGATGTCATCCCCTCCAAACTTGCAGCTGAAGCAGAGCTAATTTAACCATTAGGTCACCCTGGAGCTTGATCAGTTAATTCTCAAAATACCCAAGGATAAAGAGATTACAGCTTCTCTGGTCATATTACATACCCGTGTAGTGGTGTCTAGATTACACAACTAGCACAGTAAAAATGCATTTGCCACAGAACACCTGCAGTCCATGGGCAACTGCAAATTTACACTGGAAATTAAGCAGCTACATATGCAATACATACCATATGCAAGAATAAAGTTCCCCTTCATTCCTTAAAACACTATCAGAAAATGTAGCATAGCACTAAAATAAGCCACAATTTTTTCAATATACTTATTTTCCATCACTGTTCAGCAGGGTATAATCATCACCTGCTGATTCTTTCTAGGCAGAATACATATTGCACTTTTCAGTAGCTGCTTCAGTGTGTGGGTGGTGTGTTCCTGAAATTACTAATAAGACTTTAGCTTACTGCAGAAGAGACAACACTGCAAATCAAGAGTTTAACAGAAATATTTTTTATGGGTAGTAGAGCTTTCCATGTTACTGCCATTTAAGTAAACTCATCATTTAATCCACTAAATTAGGAAGAAAAAAATATTTTTCACTGAAGGTTAGAAACTATAGGAAAATATTATAGATAATATAACAATCTTACTCTGGCTATCCATACTCAGGTATGTTTTAAGCCAAAGCTTTCTCTACTATGTCTATATGATCACTAAAGAAGATGACAGGTTTCCTCCCCTGTAACAGAAATTACATAATGCCACAAGACTTTCTGTTTCTAATTTTGGAGAACTTCAACACCAAGTAAGATCAGCCAAATCTGCTTCTTTACTAGTGTAGTTTGCAGTGTGCTTCCACTGAATGCACTGAAAGGTAAAGTTATCAATGGACTGAAAAACCAAGCTGAAAATTTTAGCCATTATTGTTTAATTAAAAACATGTTTGCTTTTCTCTGTTTTTATTAAAAAACAAAGGAGAAATACTTCCTCTTTTATACTACCTCCCCTGCACCTTAGCAGTTCAAAAAATGACTATAACATTCGCACTGAGCTTAAAATCTAAGACAATTTTTTGAGGCAACCAAAAAGAGAAGGCATTCAAACTGAAAGAGTATGTTAAAATGAAAACAAATATGCCAAATAAAATTTCCAGTATTAAAATTCTTCAAAAACAGACAACATAGAGTCATGCTGCATCTCTCCAGAGAGTGTCAATACAGAGGGCTTTTAAGGAACAGACTTATCTCTATGTAAAAACTGAGTTAGCTCCTTACTTAATTACTTCATTCATCTCTCATGTATCCAGAACTGACTTTGAAAATGTAAACATAATTGCAACATAATAATTTTCAATGTCAGGCTTTCTACAGAACAACGTTAACTAGCTTCTACAATACAAACAGTATACAAAATTCCTTCCCATTAAAAATTACTTTTTAAAATTTACAAGAAGTACGGACAGACAAAATGACCTCCTGGAAGGCAGACATGAAATACATAACCCTAATAACTGATGCATCAAACTCTAAACTTTAAATATTCCTACCGTAGCCTATATTGATAAAGAAATAGTATTATATACAGTTCATCTCCTAAAAATGTAGTTAGGACTCTACTTTTTCTTCCCTCCCTCCCTATAAATAAAAAGGCATTTTGTGGGGAAAGTCTCTCTTCCACAGGAGAATCCATGACAAAGTTGCTGGAGTTCCCACCTCTAGGAAGCCTAGAGTTATATAAGCAGAATGTTGATCAGTCTTAAAAGAAAATGTCAAGGTCTCCCAGAAGTTCATTCCCTCTTAAAAGATGAAAATTTGACACTAAGCTAGAAACATAGTATTTAAATGTTTAAGTAAATTTTCCATATATTTTTTTGAAGAGGCACGTTTCCCAGCAACTGGCAACATGAAGATTTATACTTAGGACTTCTGAATCAAAGTTCAATTTTTCCATAGCAACCACACTGCTCTCTTTACAGACATTATTTTTATTTTGTAACAGTTAGACAAATGAGGTGTTCCTGGCTGTCACCATGTTAAACACAGGCAATAACCGCCAGGAGTTTTAAGTTATACATACAACACAATTCAAGACACAGTCCAGTCAAGCTGACCCAGCAGCATCCTAAATATGGCAGAGCTTAACCTGCCTTATCTCACAATTACTTTATATCATAATTAGAAAAATATGCTGGCATGCCTGTCAAGATTAAGGTATGTGAACTGCTTGCTTTACACTGATAATACTGATCATATAGGACTCTGCAGCACTCGTCTCTCTGACATTGCATTCTGCCCTCTATTTATCTCTGTACATTAGGCCCTGTTTGCCCCTTAGCAGAGGAATATTCAAAGTATGCTATCCATGAAATAGAAAATGGAATGATATACATACATTGAGAGTATGCTGCTTTATTCTCAAGAAAATATGAATATGTATGTGGGTACTGATAAACTTGGTAAAATAAATATATTAGGAGCTAAACAGTAAATTAACCTGCACTGCCAAATTGATTATTAACAACAAGAAACAATTTTATTACTGGCAAATAAGAATGTTCCGCATTTTTTTACTACATCCTTCTTTTACTACTTCCTTCTCCTTCCTTACCTTGCACCCCTCAACCAATCGATAAAGTAAACAAACGCCCTCAACCAAAATTATGTTTGTTCAAATTGCTTTCCACTACTTTAGCAAAACATATGCTCAGGCAAAGTAGGAGAGAAAGGAGCTATCTCTTATTTTATCTTCAGCATTTCTGCCATAAGGAGACTTATTTGAGAGAAATGGCTGAAGTATTCCAGTCCCTTCACATCCAGGCCAAAACTGCTTCATGCCTATTTCACATTAAAATATAATGAGATTACAGAATTTACAGTTCTGTCTTCCCCAAAAGGAATGAGAGAAGGAATGATGGACTGACATGCACACCACTTTTCACCATTCATGTTCATCCATTACTTGGATGAAGGGACAGAGGCCTCCTCAGCACGTTCACTGACGATACAAAGCTGGAGGAGTGGCCAATAACCCAGAAGACTGTGCAGCCCTTCGGAGAGACCTCGACTGGTTGGAGAGATGGGCAGAGAACGGTCTGAAGTTCACAAAAACATGCACCAGTTTTAGCAAGGATGGAATTTCTGCCCTAAACCAAAGATTAACTCCAGAACAAAGCAACAGCCCCAAATTAACCTTAAATCATAACCTACAAATGGAATACACTCTCTGCTAAAATAAGAGGATATGTCCAAATTTCAGTCTCCAAAAATCCAGCTGCGTATTCTAAACCCCTGAAATTTTTACAAGACACAAAGATTTTTCCATAAAGCTCTTCCAGCACTTCACCAATTTTGAGATTATAAAAGAGAGTTGCTTGTTCTGAGAGTACCTATATTACTGCTATGCTAGGTTTTAAATGATATAACAATTTACACAGAACTTTCTATAATAGTCCTTTCTAAAGTACAGCACAGTACAGACAGCAATGACATACTGCATGCCAGAAGTACCTCCAGATAAGCTTTTTTCCCTAACTGCAAAAAAGAAACCAAGTTTGTCAAGGAGATTACTGCCCTCTCCTTTGGCATATTGAATGAAAACTGTTAGCTCACTAGGTCACAGATGGACATTTTCATAATCTCACTCAAAACTCAATTTCATGTAATCATTGTGCCTCTGACTGTGTATATGAAACAAGAATCAATCTTTATGTGTGTTCACCTTTGATGTGCAAACAGAATATATTTATATGATTGTAAAATCTAAATAAATCTAAATCAAAATAAAGGAGAAGTGTAAAAATGAACTTGTTGTTTGTGTTCAAGAGTAATTGATAGACCCTTTTCCCTATTTTTGGACCTTTAGGAGAGTATGGATCCTAAGATACCATGTCAAATACCCTTAGCTCACCGTTTCTTCATTATAAGTCTGCGCTTTCTGATATGTTAGTGCACTGACACGAGTATCAGAAACCATTTTTGTACTTCTACCTAAAACATGCTGTTGCACATAATATATAATTTGTTAGACCAATTCAAGATACTGTTCTGAACCCAAAAATTTACATATATACTTTGTGTTTTCAATCCCTTAGAACAAGATGTTCTCTACTGCATTCTGAAGTAAATGTGAAAGATCCAACAGATTAGCTAACAGCTTGAAAGACTGCATACAGTGATGGCAACGATTTATAAAAACCAAAGTCCCTGTTTTTTAGTTTGGAGATTTTTCACTACCTAATTTCTTTCCTTTGTCCCATAGAAAGAAATCAACAAAAGACCAAAACTATCTCTGTCTTCAATTTTTATGGATAGAAACAATCTAGAAAGGCAATCTGTCATATCATGAACGAAAGCATAATAAATATACTCTTTTTTGTACTCATAATTAAAAATCTTATTTTTCTCAGAGCAAGAAGGATGAGATATCGTAAGTCTGAGCTTAAAATTTAAGTACTATGAATAAAACTAATTCAGGAATCACTGTCTTAGAACTTATATCACTGTTGAAATGAATCTCTCTTTATAAATAGGAAAAACATACCAACCAAATAACCGAACTTGATCCCATTTTTCAAAGGCATCCCTCAATTTTATAGCACCCTTTATGTATGCCTTACATAAAAATGAAACAAGGAAAACTAAAACATATTCTAAAATTAGGAAAAAAAACTCCATGTATGTTCATCATAGGAAAGTTTAATAATAATTAAACCATAAGTGACATTTAAATAAGGAAAGTTCCATTTAAGAAATAGGTTTTGAAACAAATGTTAAAAAATGAGGAATTAGTAACTACAGTACTCCTGTTGTAAACTAGGATAATTCCGACAACTCTGGACTTTGCCAAATGTCTAAAATGATGGATAGTATGAAATAGGAAACAGCTGCTGAAAGGGGAAAGGAATATAAAGGCTCCTTATCAAGAGACAGGGCAGTGCTCATTGTTATTCAAGCACATTAGCCGCCATATCCTGTTTCCATTGACTGCAGGGAAGGCTTTAGCATTGACTTCAAACAGGTGCAAGTCCCATGAGACTTAAAGGGAATAAAACATACAGTCACGGTATGAAAGCGACAGTGTATGAAGTGTGGTGAGACAGGATATGTAATTCCAATGTGGTACACAAGAATCTGACAAAGCTATTTAAATGCAGTGCCAAGTAAGGATGCAACTGAAAAAACCAGACATTTCTAAACAGAAATTTAGCAGGTCTTCATTCAATGCTACAAAAAAAAAGCTCAGGAAAAATGTTACAGAAATGATAGTGCTAATATATAGCGGGGGGAGAGAACAAGGGAGACCCAGAAGCAGCAATAAGCATCATCCTGTTCTGTAGCAATACAGTATCACTTGTTCAGGACACAGGTGCTGGAATGCTTTGGTAGATACTGCAGACTGGTCTTCTCTGAGAATTACTGGGACTTAGACCCAAATATATTACCCACTTCTATTTATTCTCTTCTGTATTATGATGAGCAATTGAAAATATTTGGGGATTTTTTCTTGAACTTACATAATCTTCAAAGAGAAGTCTTAGGCTGATTCTTACATCAGTTGAGTTATGCATGATGTCCTCAATTAATTCTATAAAGAAAGTAGCTGAGATGTCATTATATTAATTAGAAGCTCGTCAAAAATAGAGTACTTATCCCAAAGGAAACTATGTGACTTCAAAATTTCTTTCCAGATGGAAAAGAAAGCTGTCCAACACAGCAACTATCTGTCTACAATAGGGGTAGTAAACATCAGTCTCCATATTAAAATCACATGGATAAGTATTTCAGCAGGATGACCAAACCTCAACATTTAATTCTGGAACCAGATTTTGACATTAAAAAGAAGAGTGAAAGTAGCACTTTTGAAGGGAATCAGGCAAGACTATAAATAACTCTAAGGGTTATAGCAGAGATTAAGCAGCTCTTCCATAGTTATTAAGTTTTACGATGAAAAGGGAATCACATACCTGTGCAAGCATGGGAAATCCGAGGTTCCTGCATCCATTACAAGGTGTCAGTGCCTCCCATAAACCTGAGGGCCCACAAGTATTTTCACCTGCATCATCATCTTCTTCCTCCCTTGGTGATAAACGCATAGAAGGAGGCCTCTGTGCATAAAGACACAATACTTTCAAATTAAACACAGTGATGTACTGTAAAGAAACTTTTTACCTTATGAACTTAAGAGTGTCCCATTCACAAATTCCAAAATAAAAACTGGTATTTTAATACAAGTACCTACTCAATTGTTAAGCTGCTGTATGAAAAGAATACTTTCTAAGGAAGGCGCATATTGAGCTATCTGCAATTATACTTTAAAACTGAGTGAACACATACATTGAAAATATTTATTGTCTTTATTATCATGAAATCAACAATTTCTACTTCATTTTTCTTTAAAATTTGCTGTAATATCATTAAGTTTAGGATATTCCACAAAGAATAAAAAATAACATTTGCCTGGATGAGTTCAAGGTTTCTGCAGGAAAAAAAAATTAAATCAATCAAAATAGGGGGTTTCAATTTTTGCAAGATATTTATCAATAATAAATGTGTTACGTTATTTTGTAGGCAAAATATGTATTTAAAAATGACCTGTATTATTTTGCTTCATAGTCTGGAAGGGATGAAAATACCAAGAATAGTCATTCAATTATGAACACTGTGACTTACATATTGATCTGAGTGATGAGGGAAAAATGCTGATTTTTGCTTAAGCCAGTATCCTAATTTTCTGTGACAGACAGAAATAGGAAGAGTGTTCAGTTGCCATATATTTATGCTATTTTGCTACACAGGATAGTCGACCCCAACTGAATTGCAGTGGCAACCTTTATTAATTTCAGGAGAAATTAATTTCTTTCCTTCAGAAGAAGGAGGAAAGCTAACCCAGCAATGAATGATGTTTAAAATCTCATGTCTACAAAAACTGTTACAAGCTAAAAAAAAAGTAATTTTTACATCTTAATTCTTTGTCCACATTTAAATTGGAATACGGGACAGCTGTTCTAGCCTGCTTCATGTTTGCTTGAGCAGCCTGCCTGATACTCAGATAGTAAATGCTGTCTTTAGGAATGATTCTTTCAGAAGTGGCCGGATTTTTGCTTGACCAGAATAACACTGTTTGAGACAATGGCTGACCACAGCTATCAATCTGATGGTAACATTAATTCTAAAGCACTGCTATGAGGTCCATGTAAAAATCATTTGAAAAACCCCAACACTTAACTGGAGATTATTTTAGCCAATAGAATAAAGAAATGCATGGAGTCTGCTGCAAGGAACGGAATAGAAAAGTGAAAGAAAAGTAAGGGGGAAAAGTAGAGAAACAGCAGCAGCTCTAAAGATGAACACAAGCCGATGGAAGCTGTAAGAGAAGCAAAGGCACTACACAGACAGGCACTAACTCAAGTTGTGTAACATCTGAGGATCATTTAGCTCTTGACTCTTGTGCTAACTTCTTAATACAAATGTTGTTGGTATACGCATCGAAGATGAGAAGCACAATATATTCCACTCCATTAGTCTGATTGCCCTCTGTTAGAAAACGGTTCTTCCCGTGTTGCAGACTTCATTAATCTAGCCATATCTTCTAAAGTTAGGTGGATTTATTTACTTTTTATTTTAAAAGTCAGTTTCTAAAACATTCTTAGCATGGTATTTCATTAGGTTATTTTGACACTCTAGTAGTACCACAGAATATGTTGCCATAGCAACCAATGCTCTCACACTGATTATTAAAAGGATTGGGTTAATTCTGCAGAGAGTAGGTCGTGAAAGACTGTTATTGCTAGGTATTTGCATAGACAAAGGAAGCAGACTAGAGGTCTTTCCCGTCTATTTATGACGCCATCTTCAATGGTGAAGATTTATATTTTAAATCTCAGAATTGCTGTACCAGAGAATAAAGCTCTTCTTGCCCCCTGGAGAAAAAAACAAAGAACTGCAGCAGTGCTCAGCACAGGAAAGCAGGTAACACACATTAGCTGTGACCTTGCAAGCCAATGGAGGTGAATGAAGACAAAAGTCATATAAAAATGTCAGTACACCTTGTAAAGGTAAAAAACACACACACACATTATATAAAAGAGAAGTTTTCAACACAACTAAAAGAAGATGAATTACAATAGAGTCACTGAAGTGAAATCATATGAGTATTTAGCCTTTAAAGGAACAGAGTGAAAAAACACCATGCCAAACAATTACTGGACGATAAAAAACAAAATACACAAGCAGAATGAGAGCTGTATATTTCCATTAGACATATTTTATATAAATAGCCTAAGATAGAATGTGAATCACAGGAATTTAATGTCAATATGAATGAGAGGAAGTGGGAAGTATATAGTCAGATCTCCTGACCATTCCACAAACGGATCAGTCAATGCCAGAGTTCATTAGACACACTGTTGAAATAAACTGACTGGTACTCTCATGCAACTAGACAACACAGGTATGAACATAATACAGACTAATTTACAGACTACTGCAGATCAGGGTTAGCTCTTTTTATACTTGCCCAGATTTCTGCAGCCAATAAAGCACTAAAAAGGAACTGTTAGGAAAAATCTATGTGGAGGGTGAAGAAACAGTTATTGCCATCACCTTTCTCACCCATTTCTGCTGACAGAAGCCCAGTTCCTCCCAGGAAATGGGAAAGAGATATGTGGGAATTACTGCAGCGAAAGAGAGCTGCATTTGCAAAGAGGAGCGAAGGAGTTGATAGCTGCATGAGAGAAAGGGGTCACAAGTGCCCCAAATTTGATAGATTGGGGTTGCATATTGTGGGGAGAGAGATGCGTCTGGATGAGGCAAATGAGATACAGAAAAATCTACAATCAATTCACAGACCTCAGACTGTCACAAAAACCCATAAAACTCCAAACACAGACTGCACAGTTTCCTGTTACTCTCTCACAGCCTTCATTCCTTTCCCAGAACTCCTTAATTTTTCTGTTCTGTTATATAATTTAATTTTGCCTCCTTGGAGATCCTTTGAACATGAAAATCTAATTCTGTGTGTGCTACTGGGAAGCCTTGAAATAGCCCTGTAGGGAGAGTTTTAGTAAAACCAAAGTTATTTATGCCCACTTCTCAGAAAATAAATAAATAAATAGAGTAGAAGATATTTCTGTCAGCTAAAGAAAAACAGACACAATTGAGAACCTCTTACTTATGCCTGTTTTGAGTTAAAATAGCCCCAATAAACGTAGTTTAAAAATGCCACCCAAATCAGAGTTACTCAATTAATTGAATTAGACATTATGAAATGGCAAAGTCAATACAAATTGCAATACTATGCTTCAATAAGGCCACTTCTGCCTAAGTTAGAGGAGACACAAGTATAAGCAACATATATCTTCAAACAAAACAGACAGAAAACCTTATATGATATTAAATACGATATGCAAAAGGGAAATTTGGGAGAGAAACTGCAAGATATTAATAGAGAATAAAAATTTATTAAAAGTTCTGGTTTTTACTGGAACACCAAATTAAGTATTAGACATTGCTTGCAGTAGTAAGAGGCTAACAAAGTAATTTCTCTATATAAAGAGAGAATAATAATGATACAGCAGTGAGAGAGCAGTAAGACCTAGCATAAGGACATTGGACCACTATAATTAGTGGCAAATTTTCTTCAGACTCTACTGAGCCTATCACATCACCTCTCATTTTCATACTTAATGAGCATTTAAATCATGTCTTCAAAAATTTAGGTATGGAAGCCTTCCTCTTCATGTCTCCATCTACATAAAAGGCAAAATTTGCCCACTAGGATACTTTAGATTGAAGGACACTTTAAAAACAGGCTATTTGTTCTCCAAAACATAGATGTACATCAGACTGTGTATCACAATAACTTGGAATCTCTATCCTGATCTAAGAGAGCAAGCCAATGTTTATCAACAGAGAGAATGATGAATACAGACATAAAAAGCAGAGAAAGTCTGTTCTACTTTTAAAAGTCAACAAGAAAAGGAGGTGAGAGCAACTTTAATCTTAACTATTACTTACAGTTACCAAGTTCACAGCTCAGCAGCTGTACACAATGTATAAAACATACATCTTTATGTATGGTCTTCCTTTTAACAGATATCAAATACTTCCTATCTAACATATGACCTTATTATCTAGACAAGTTTTCTCTAGAAATACAGTAAATGATACAAGAGGTCTTATTTCCTTTCAGTCCGTCTTTTTCTCAGCTTTTAGTGAAGACTGGTCCGCTTTCTGCCTTGACATTTGTAAGCAGCCTCTGCTAGGAAAAATATGACTCAATTCCCTTGTATCAGAACACATAAGAAACTTTCCTGTACTAGTCCAGTGAAACCTAAAACCAAGCATCAAAATCTTTACTTCTTGTATCTGTTTTCTCATAATTATCATCCATTTGCAGAAGCATTTCACATACCCTTTTAAAAAGTATCTGCTAGAGCAAAACAGCATCAGCAAACTATTAAAGGTACAAAACAATATTATATTCACCATTTGCTATTGCATCATAGATCTGGAGACATGAACATTAATTTATCATTTATCTTCATAAGAAAACAAGATTTTTAAACAGAGCAGCAAAGATGAAATCCAGAAGGCAATATCCTTCTGCTTACAGGAGGCAGAAAGCAATCAGACATTTGATAAGCCAAATGCTGGCATTCAGTGTGAAACAATGAGGTCAGAAGGAAGTTTCTTCTGTAGAAATAATTTGTCAGACATGTAAGTATTTTCTATCATCCTATCAGAGACATGCCTTTAACTCTCCTTGGCCCAAAGGACACGTACCTACATTGTGAAATAAAAAGTTACAGTTCTGTTATCTAGTCTTTTATTTTGACATGACACTAAACTAATAGAGCAGGAAACTGCTCCTGAATCTCTTCTATAAACTAGGATAAGCAGGTCGATCTCTGCCACGGCTGTCCCCAGCAGCTGTGGCAGCCAAGCCAGGGACAGCAGAGCTGGGACAGTGTTCTGTGCTCTCAGTGCTCCCCCTGCTGCTGCCCAGGCTGCTACCAGGGGAAAATGCCTGAGGTATGCAGACGACAAAGGAAAAAAAGAGCCGTAGGGCATGACATATAATACCATCAGTTACTATTTTTCTACAGCAGGATCCCTGCATTAAGCAAATGCGCCCTTCTGGGATTCAGTAAGGATCCTGAAAAGGAGGAGCCTCAATTATGACATACATCCTACGTCTCACAGACAGTGAAAAGTTTTGGTGACCTGGGCACACCCTGCCCACATCCCCCAAGGCCTTCTCCCTACTTATGTTTTCCTGTTTCTCATCTTCGTTACCTTTTCTTTCACCTTACACTACACATCTGCTGCCATTCTTTCACAAACATGTTACAAGTTTGCATCTCTTTCATTTGCTATGAGTCTGGTTAGAGTTTGACAGCATCTCCTGTGTTCTGCAAAGCAGTATCAGCAGGAAAAGGCTAGTCTTGTACTTAAAGCAGCTAAATGATGGAGAAGTGCACTCTGCACCTGCCTCTGCCATAATCCATGTGGGATGCTGGGCATGTCATTTAAACATCTCTAAGACTGTCACCAAGTTTGTGTTCTGGATCTGCTGGCTATATTGAAACTGAAGGTGAGTTTGCACAAATGCTGGGCTACATCAGGCATCATCTTGAGAGGTTCTGTGACTATTTTCAGTGGTATATAAGCCTAAGTACTCTGCAAATCCCAGCTTTAGCAATCCCAGAAGTAGAATCTTGATCTCTACATCACTGCACATCAGCCCAGCTGCATGTGATAATATTTTCTGACTGGGGATCCAAAAGAAACACCACATCTGAAGCAGTCACACACCTTGAACTCTAGATCACAGTCAAGTATGATTCTGAGGAGAAATTCCTGTAACTTGAAGTCAGTAGAGTCAAGATAATTGACTGCACGTAACACAAACACAAAATGTATTGACTTTAGGCAAATGTGATTAATTCACATACATGAGGAAAACTACGCGATTATGTAGTTGCTGCCCCTCAGTGGGCAAGTGCTATTGACACCTATCATGATGAGCACAAAATTAATCATCATTCTGTCTGCAGAGCAGGATCTGATGCTGTACAGGAAATACACCCTGGAAGCAGATGGCAAGTACAATGCATACTGAATAAGGTCAAAATTTTAAGTAAAAATGAGATTATCTGAACATGCATTGAAAGTAGGGCAATACATTTGAAATTTTTAATTCATCCTGGCATGTAGCATAAATAATAACAATTAAGATGATTCTGAATCTTTGCACTACTCTCATAAAAGGATGCAAGCATTCATAAAACAAAAGTTTTAGGATTTAAAAACCTAATAGGCTATTAATTAATCAGAAAATAACAGGCATAAACTAAAAAAAACCACCTTTTTTCTACTGTTAAAAGAATTGTATTTTTCAAGCCTTAAGATAGCTTTTCATTTGCTAAATAACCATAAAAGAAAAAATGATCCATCAACAGACAGTCATTTACTAATAAAAAGGTTAATTTTGACTAATTAATTCTTCAGTAAACATAAAAGCTTTTGAACTGAGTGTTGTGATCTTCATATGAAAAGTATGTCATCTATACATAAAAGTCACTTACCAGAACCCTCACATTTAACAAGCTAATATTCTGTGCATATATCTTCAGTGCAAAGCAAAAGACACCTCAATGTAATTTGGTAAGAATCTTCACTCTTTTCTAATTTCTGCTTAATTTTACCAAATGACAGAAAATTCAAGGATTCAATAAATCAAAAAATTGCAGAGAATGGATGACTAAGTGCTTTTAGTAACTATAATTTAGCCACAGTACAATGGTTATTTCCAAGAACTGTTTAGTTGTTGGAACCTATAGAATTTTCATTTTTAAATATCTTGAGAAGTAAATACTGTGTTTGTTTTTCAGTTGAAATTAAGAAGATGAAGTACTAGCTGCTTGAAGGTGCAATATGCACTGTTCTGAATCAAAAAAGTACTTACGACACCATTCTCTTACACTAATTCAAACCGTTTGAAACAGCATCTGGATAAACACATCATGCAATGGGTGAGCAACTGGCTCACAGGTCAGACTTAAACGAATGTTACAGTGAATGGGGTAACATCAGACTGGAGACCTGTCACTTGGTGGGGGAGGTTTCACAGGGCTCCATCCTTGACCCAGTGCTCTTCAACATCTTCATTAATGACTTGGACACAGGACTGGAAGGGATACTTATCAAGTTCACAGATGAAACAAAATTGGGAGGAGCTGTTGTCTCCCTCAAAGTCAGGGAGGCCCTGCAGGGAGACCTCAACAAATCAGAGAGATGGGCAATCACCAACCATAGGAAGTCCAACAAGGGGAACTGCCAGATTCTGCACCTGGGACTTGACAACCCTGGATGAACAGACAGACTGGGGAACAAGCTGCTGGAAAGCAGTGCCATGGAAAGGGCCCTGGGGGTCCTGGTCGATGGCAGGTTGAATGTGAGTCAGCAGTGCCCTGGCAGCCAGGAGGGCCAACCTTGTCCTGAGGGGCATCAGGCGCAGCATCGCCAGCTGGGCAAGGGAACAGATTGTCCCGCTCTGCTCTGCACTCGAATGGCCTCACCTTGAGTCCTGTGTGCAGTTTTGGGCACCACAATATAAAAGAGACATTAAACTATTAGAGAGCTAAGCTATTGGGCCAAAGGAGACCTAGAAAGATGGTGAAGGGCCTTGATGTAAAGCCTTATGTGGAGCAGCTGAGGACACTTGGTCTGTTCAGCCCGGAGAAGAGGAGACTGAGAGGAGACCTCACTTCAGTCTATGACATTCTCATGAGGGGAAGAGGAGGGGCAGGCACTGATCTCTTCTCTGTGATGACCAGTGACAGGATAAAAGAGAACGCCCTGAAGTTGTGTCAGGGGAGGCTTAGGTTGGATATTAGGAAAAGGTTCTTCACACAGAGAGTGTTTGGGCACTGCAACAGGCTCCCCAGGGCAGTGGTCACGGCACCAGCCTGACAGAGCTCACAATGTGTTTGGACAATGCTCTCAGGCACATGGTGTGACTCTTGGGGATGGTGCTGTGCAGGGCCAGGAGTTGGACTCCGTAATCCTTGTGGATTGGTAATCCTTTCCAACTCAGTTTATTCTGTGATTCTGTGATTTAATAAGTTATTTGTTTAATCTATAGATTAAGCTACTTCTCTATAATGTATCAAAACATAGGCACTTCCATAACTTACTCCACTCTAATATTTGTGTTTGGGACAGGATTGAACTGCCAAATTTCTCTCTCTTAACATTACCTAAAATAAAGTGAGCCTGTGTTTTAAACTCTTGTCCAACTTTGAGCACATACCTAATACTAATAAATCAGATTATTTGCACACTTAATTTTAAATGTTTAATATCAAAGCACTTCAAGTGCTTTACTTTACCATGAAAAAGAACTTAGCATATGAAGCATAAAGCCCTAAAACAGAATTCACCCAGGAAGTCATATAGACTGCAAGGACACTCTGCTACAGAAATGTGTTTCTAGGAATGCCTTTCCATCCCACAGGCACAATAGATTTGACCTAAATTGGTATGTAGGAAGGGTATACACAAATATAGGCTGTGCAAAAAGGTAGGAATTTGGTAACTTTTTTTTTGAGTCTTGAAATTTAACCACATGAACAGTTCAATAAAGTTAATGGAATTTCCCATGTTAATTACAGACTTATGCGTCTCCCTGAATCAATATGCACATGACTCACCCCAAAATGTGACTCACTGAAAAACCCATGTACCAGATGAAAAAGAAGAAACTGATAATGAAGGGCATAGGAGCCTGCAGAAAAGCAAAATCAAGTGTTAATAATTTTTAAAATATTAAATAGAACTAAAAGCTACAGAATATTTGCCCTTGCATAAAGGAAAAAAATCATAATTCAAAATAATGACCAGCATTTTTGGCTTTAAATGTCTCAGAGAAAATACTGCTTGGAGAACAGCTACAGAGGCATCCCTGTATTTACCAGCCCTATACCATCTGAATGTTTTCATGTAACATTTGAAAAACTCAGTGCAATGTAATTGCCATGAAAATCAGCGAGTGGACATGCATTTTTCCTTTTTTGAAATTGTGAAAGAGAGGGTGGGTAAGTGGGTGGCAGTATGATGAAACTTATAGAAAATACATTATTTGTCATGAAATAGAGCAGAAGGAAGAGAAATTAAAGTAGGGGAAAAATCAGGTGGTAAGTGAGTAGGCAGAAGTCACCACTTTATTACTCCTCCAGTGCACAGTTTTTTATTTAGCACACATATTCTCAGTAAAAGTCCGTTACTGAAAATGCAGTTATTATTCCATTAAGTTGCTGTTGGCTTAATAAAGGACATGAAAGAAAATCATATCTGAATAGACAAAGCCAGTCTAAAGAAGAACTATATACAGTACTGAGTAAGTCATCTGAAGATGAATGCTGCCTGAGAGTGGATAATCAAAAGAGCTTTGAAGAACATTTTTGCTAGATGATGTACAGATCCAGCAGTAACAAATTACTAGTGGTTTGCCATACTGGCAGCCAACTGCTAAACATAATGTAAACACAACACAGTAGAACAGCTGACAGTTGAAATGTCTTAGCAGGCTATAGAAGTTGAAGGCCTAGCTGGAAAAGATCAGTCAAAGAATAATCTACCTTTCATTCTCAGAAGCACAAGCAATGGCTCAGACTCCTTTAGAGGTGGTGAAAAGGATTACGCACACACACCCCCCATCAGAGATGTAGAATCCTATCTACTGGACAACAGCTCTCAATGCAGCCTGATTTACATGGCATGTGGAAGCAGCATTCAAAATCATCTTCACTAGGAAGGCAAAGTCTTTGCTATGGCTGGTAGGAAAATCTGCCAGTGTGAAGCTCACATACTGCAAGTTGCTACTTTTTCCTGTCTGATATAATGAAACCAGTGATGTCACTGCAGTCATCTCAATAACCACTACTACCAGAAGATGTAGGACAGTGGGTGCTTTTCCTGTGCTAGCTCATTGGTACCGTTCTTTTTGCCTGTGGTAGATTCAACACCGCACATACAGATCCACCGCAATACAAACACACCTTTGTGTTCTTTTCCAGACACACTCCTAAGTAGCTGAAGACTTAATATTAAAATTCTTTCACCAGCCAGTCATGATACAATATCTTAAACCTCCTATAAAATACAGATAAACAAGTCAGTCAGTAACATGCTTTTATCTATAACTCTTGTGAAACACTGTATTTCTTAGGAAGTATCAATGACTAAATAAGTGATTGTGATATGTTAAAATTATTTAGATTTCTAAAAGGAAACACCACTGACAGAGACAAAGGCAAGGCAATAAATATTCCAATACCCATAAGTTAGCAACTATTAATAATTAAAAGAAAGACCAGCATAGCAATAAAAAAAGGTAATTATGTTTTAATATGATTTTTGTCTAAGTTTGACAGGCAGTATTGAGGCTGCTTCTTCGCAGATTGTGAACAGCCCATATTTCAGAGATACTAGGCAGAGCACCAATATCAACAAAAATAATAGTGGTAGTATTAATGCAAATTGCTTAATCTCAAATAATTACTGAAGCAAATAAAATTGAAGAGCCTCTCCTGAGATTTTCCCTCATGACACTAAACTGAAACTTGTGATATGTTTAGGAAGGATAGCTGCCAAGAGAAGAGAAGTGAAAATACTCAAAAATTGTGTGTATCATTCAACCCTCACATTTCTCTGGGAAAATAAAGAAACTGGTGTAAAGACCAACACATGCATCACATGACATGACACATCAAGGAATCTGGTTTCTGATTCTAATCTCAGATTAAAAAACACCACTGAACTCAGCCAAGGATTCTAGTATGTATTAAAGCCACAGAGAAGCTAAGGAGTGCATTTCTAGCACACTCTTGATCTCCATGGGCAAACTTTTCTAATGCATAGTAAATACCAGGTATTTGCCCTTAACTGAATTCCTCAATAGCTTTTATTTTATAAAGGTATAGGAATCTAGTCCAACATATTTTTCTATTCATTTTCTACTTGCTAAGCTTATTAATGGGGGCTGAAAAAATCTGTCAAGAGAATACAATGAAACTCTGTGTCATGAGTGGTCAACTATTTCAAGACTTAAATACAAAAATACTGAATCTACTTTATACGCCTATTATAAAATAAATCTGCTTGTCGCCATTAGGATAGAATAAAAATGAAATTAAACAAGTAGTCCAAACAAACTGCCAATGTTCTAATTTCAGCTACTAAACTTTTAAAGAATTATTTTGTATTAGCTTATCATGGGTGGTCATTTTGCCCTGTGAAATACGGCACACTATTTATCATTAGCATAATTTGTATACCTCTTACTAAGAAGCAAAGAAAGAAAAGTGAGACTGCTGTTCTAAGAAAGTACCTACTTATTCAACCTCAAAAGAATCATAGAATAAAATATAGTGAAACCATACATTTAATCTCTACCCCTTAATGGATCCTGTAGAAGTTCACATAGCTCTGATGGATTAGAAGGCTACATCTCCTGTTTATACCACTGGGATAAAACAATGCTGCTCAACTCACCACAGAAAACCACTGAGACATACCCATGTGGTTCTTACTTTTCTCATGCATTTCCTGTCAGATGGTGATCATCAGGCTTCACTGCAAGTTCCAAGCTTAATGACCTTATTCTTACACTAATGGAATAGACATGAAATCAGTGTTGACTTGAGGTATATATAAAAACATTTAATTTTTTTTTCCTCTACTGTTTGCAACTTGATGTGTAGGTAGAACACTCATTTATTCTGAGGTCACTACGTATTACAAAGCACAATCAAACCTGCATTGATACCTGCTGACAATAGCGATAAGAGTTCTAAAATATTAAAGAAATTCCCATCTCTTAAAAATGCAGAAACATTAAAAGCTAAAAAGTTCTAGAACAGTGTAATTTTTGTTTAGATTGCAGGCTAGATTCTCCTCCTTTCCTTATCAACTCAATTATCTTTTCCCTCAGGTAAGTATTTACATACGACTGTGAAAAAAAAATCTCCCACATATCTAAGCTCAGTCTTCTTATATTCTATCAAAAGCAGTAAAGAAGACAAGCAAAAAATACATTTTCAGAAATTAAAATCTGATTGTACTTAAATGCTGGCAAAGTCTTTCATATTGCTTCTAGACCTCATACATTGTTCCATACTCTATTGTTCAAATGTGATAAACCAATACACCTTTGGAGTATCAGCCCTTCCTACAGGTGATGCTCTAAATCACATAGGCACAAAACGTATTTTGAGAAAACTGAGGAAGATCAAGACAAAAAGAACTTTTTGTTCTCTTGTGAAAGAGAATCTGAAAACCAGATTCTGACTGGAACACTGGAGAACAGTACGAGGAGAGGAGAAATCCAAGGGAAATGGAGCGTAGGAGTCCACGACAGATTTTTTTTGACAGACTTCTAAGGAGGGTCAGGGCTTGAGGCAAGCACCTCTGGTGACCAATAACTTAGTCTGCCTGATGATTTGGTTTTATAATAATATGACAAAGAGAGAGTTGATGTTAACATTAAAAAGTCATCTGTCTGGGTGGAAGTCTCATGGTATTATCTTCTCATTCTGTTCTCCAGAAGTGATGGAAACTGTCTTAGAAGGTCCCAAATGAATCTGGAGACTGCAGCTTAAAAATGGACATCGTGTTGTACACTACTGCATACTCTCAGGATGATGGACCCTGAGGGTACCAAAAAAAATGGAAGAGGCAGGGGGTCTGCTATTCATGCACTGGCAACAGTGGCACAATGGCACAGGAAGCTTCGGGATGTTAAAAAAAATAATGAAACACAGATGGAAAGAAGGTTCTCAAAAGCACCGAATAACACATTAAAAAAGGCATTTAATGAAAGCAAATATATTTCACATTGGGAAGATGATTTCAAGATTAGTTCTGATAGAGGCCTCAGATCTTGGCTAATCCTATTGAGATTAGTAGATATCTTTGGTATTCATCTAAGTATAATGAAACAGAGATTACTCTTCAAATTACATATGTTCTCAGTATAAAATTGTCCTTGTGAAAAAAATTTAAAATCTACTATATTCAATTTAATAAAACCTAGTTGTCTAACAGAATTTTTGAGTAGACAAAATTTTACTCATCATTGCCAGAGCACCCCAAATTTACGCACAGCTTTATAACCATAAAGACAAACAAGCTCTTTGATCTGAAAAGCTTGTATTATAATTACTTTATATGGAAAAAATTCTAAACCCATATCCAAGATTCTTATGTAAAAGATTTAGCTGAGATGAAAGAGTCCACAGTAGGGGAAATGAAAGTGCTCGGCAGCATGGAAAGACTTACATACAAAATAAACTTGAAAATGCTAAGATTACTTAGTCAGGAAAAAGAAAGCTTTAAGAAAGAACAAGCCTGAAGTATTGCAAATTATGGAGGGTGTGCACAAAGCATTTGTTCTTTTCTACTGTCAGATTTTACCATATAAGAATAAATGGAAGCATATACACAGCCAATAAAAGAAAATGCCTGTGTGTAGAGCACACGTTCTGCAAAACAGCAATATAAGGTCATGGTGGTAAACAATGTGACAGACTGGAGCAAAAGGATTAGATACCTTTAGGCTTCACCACTGCAAGCTAAACACATAACAGCATTCAGAGAGATGCATTTGTCTGTAAGCTATTTTCCTGCTAGTACCTGACAGTCAAGGAATTTGCCGCACACACATAATTGCACAGACTGCTTAAATATTCCAGAAAATCACTGTAGTGGAAAAAGGAGTAGGTACTTTTTAATGCAGATTAAAGGAACTGGTGGCCTGGCCAGCACCTTCTCCTAGTTATACTTAACTCCATGTAGTTTAAATCATACTAACTGTTGTCATGTTTCGAGATTTTATATTCTTAAACAAGCACCGGCTTTCTCACAGGGTAAGTCTGTGCAGCTCGCTGGAGGATTGTCTAGCAATCCTTCTACCCGAAATCACAGCAGCAGGGAGCTGCAGGCTAATTTAGTCGGCTGTGAAGCATGATTTCGGGCAAATTATTCTGCACAGAGTTCCACATAGCTACTATTAGGACCCCTCTAACACAAATTTTTACAACACTGTGCTGAAGCATAGCCTAACCTAGAGATACAGAATATAATCTTTTTTAATAGCTATAGAATACAGGTTAGGAAAGGACACATTAAGAATGTCTGAACTCCCCTTCACTAGGTAGCTTAAAAGAGGGGGCAAAAATTTGTATTGAGTTGGTTTCCCTCTGCTTCTTTGTAATCACCAGCTCATGTTTAAATAGAATTTAGAAATCATTTTGTAAAGCAGCTTACAGAAAGTATATCATTCTATGCTGACCAACTGGATGCTTGGTATTGGATTATAAATTACATATAGCTTATAAATAACTAGTCCCATTATAAATAACTAATGAAAAAAGGTAGCAGCAACAACAGCTCTCAGTGGTAAATACTACTGTGTGCACTAGAAATTGGGAGTAGCAGATGGTTTTTAGTTGGGTGGTGGCTTCTAAAATCAATTTTTAAAGTTATATAATCTTATCTTCAGAGAGTGGGTAGACCTTTCCAGCAAGGGAATCTCAAAAAGTAATGTTTACACGTACCAGGAGAGATGGCCTTCATACTTTTACATCCCATAGAAATAAGAGTCAGTATATGCTTGCAAAATAGGATTCATAACTGAACTGGGTGAAAGAGCAATTTAATACAAAATTCTTGCAACACCAAAATTTGGCAATACCGAAATTATCTAATATTATTATAAAAAGGGAATTCAGTAAAGCGACAACCTTCTAAACACTGTCTCTCAGTACAATTCTCTTCCTTTTTTTAATACATCGTAAATACCTGCAAAATACATTGAAGCTTTACTATCAAATTCAGCAAATGTTACTATATTAAATAATTTAAAATTTATCTGTTTCTGTCCTTGAAGCCCCAAACAATCAGACCTGATTATCTTGCTATTCTCTAATGAATAAGCAACTAAAATTGCTCTGGAATGTGTTTTTAATGTATCCTCATTAGTAAGCCATTGTATATACTTCTGCCTTGCTCATCATCGTTGTTCTGTGAAATTTTGTATCCCTCTCTCAATAATGCATGCGTGTAAGTGTGTGGTATTTTTAAAGGCTCAACACAGCAATTATTTTACTCAAGAATGTTTGATCATTCTTAGCTATTATATTTCAGTCCAGCCATCATTTATTTAAATATTATATTAAAAGTAAAAAGCAAAACAGTATTCTGGAATACTACTATACTGTTTACTTCAATATTCTTCAACAAATTCTAGTGATTATTGCTTTATGAAATAATAAAAAAAGGTGTGCTTTTTATAAAAAAATAATTGTTCTTTTCCTTAGAGAAAGAAAATTAATCAGAATAACTGACTTCTGAAAGACCATGCATAAATTTTATCCACCCTAATATATTCTCTTAGTCAACTTCTTTCAAAACCACATAATTCTAAGCTTCTGAATCTCTCCTTGGATATAAACCAAACACGATTATAGTTTTATTGCTGTTATATAGCCTCATCTTCTTGATATTCTGACATAAGAGTAAAAACTGTATCTTTGAATATGTACCATCACTGTTTTCAGCAATGTTATCATATTTTTAAGTACATTTTTTTCCACTCTCTCAACATGCACAAGTATCAACTTCCCTTTCTGGATGACAGAATTAAGCAGAAACTGGCATTTATATGCCTGTGATGAAATCCAAATCTTTTCCCTGAGACTACACAGAATCTTTCCTCATGTTTAAATTTAAATTACTGCTGCCAACCTTTATTATCTATTATATAACCACATTAAATTTAAACAGATATGCTGCCGCCACTTCAGTGAAATCTCTCTGTAGTGCAGTCACTACACGGCTTTACTATCTTCAGTTTAAAAAAAAATAAACTAGGGGCACCTTAAACTTAAGTTTCTCGGTATTTACGCCATGTAATCAAGCAAAATCCTTTAACATATACTCTGCTTTTAAGAATACAGAAAACTCTCTGGAACTCTTTCTTTAATCTAAACTCATGTCACAGATCCAAAGACAGTAAGATACTGCTTTTGCACTTGAAAATCAATAACACATTTTTTTTATTATGCTTCTGAACACAACAACATAAATGTAAAAGCAAACATTGCAAGCAACCACCTACTACACAATATTAAAGAGACTGTTCTGAAGAAAATACTTAAATTTGGAGCTTCAGTTTTATTGAAGTGGCAAATTTTAAAATCAGTTGTAGTTCAAAAAATCTCAGGAGTTCTCAAAAATTATGGAAAATAGTTATGGTTACTACATGAAAAGAAAACCACACTTTTCGAAGTAAGGATGGGAATAAACCTTTGAATACAGAGTAAGACGAAGCCCTTTTAAAAACTAATTTTAGGAAAATATTTTTAAAATAAAATATCAAGTTTATGAAAGAAAACATCTGAGATTTATTGTATCCAACGTACATCTGGCAAATGTATGTATACATACATATGCAAGTGTAGAAGTTCTTAATCCCTACCTATTGTTTTGCAGTCACAGGCTGTCCAAGGCAAATAAAAAGTAACATATTCTTTGATGTACATGTACATGTTTTCACACGTACAAAAAGCCCATATTTCTATTTTCTGTTATTTTTTTTAAAGAATGAAAATGTGCAAATACACTGCAATAAAGATGGCATATTTCTGTGTTTAATAATACGTTTAGAATGATTTGTCCTCACATGAATACACACACAGGAATCTTACACCTGAAAGGAAACTGGAAATGATCTTAGTACTCCAAGGGCAGAGGAACCTAAAGCAATTTACTTGCTGGAGCTCAGGATTCTCCCAGTACACACTTTGACAGTCTTCTGTTCATCTTCCTGACACACTTAATTTTTCTGGATCCCTGCTTTGCATGTTATACTTATTTAAATTTTCTTGCTTGCTGTTCAATTCACACAGATTGTTTGAATACACACCCAGTGTGTAACCTCTTTGCCATGATACACTTCTAAATTTAGTCCTGATGTTTTAGTTTGTAGTTTAAATGTATGTCATGATGTTCCATAAATTTTTCTCCTAGAGGAATTAAAGGTGCTCATTTTGAAGCAGTTTGGACTATCAACTGCGTTAAAATGCATAATTTTAACACAGAAATGAAAAAAGTTGGAAAACTCTTACATAAGATGGTTGCTTTTGTTCTTGAAATTACTGAACCAGACTGCCATCTATTGGAAAATAAATATTTTTTTTAATTATACTTTTTTTTTAGAAAAAAACCCTGAAACTGCTATAATTTACTGTCAAAAGCTGATTTTGATGGCAGTCATACATAATTCAGCTTGAAAAGGAAACACTTTAGTTGCCTGAACTGTGATAAAATCAAGGATTGTCCTATATCTTTTTCCACCTCATGTTTTCTGGAGCCTATTTTGAAGCACAGCTCCTTTTCTGACTCACTGAACAATCAAATTGTAGTTTTCTTGAAAGATTTTTACTTAAGGAACATAAAAAACCTGAATTATGCCAGCATTGAGCAATACACAAGTATAAAGCTTTCCCAGCTTGCCTGTGCAGCACCAGTCAGGGCTTTCCATGCCTTTGCATACACAGGGTAACTAAAGATCGTATTCAAATCACAATGACCAAAATGGGAGAAGCAAAGACAGGAACTGGAGGCAAAAATCTATGAATTGACCATCAACCCCACCCAGCATACAAGCTGTTGAGAAATACCAGGAATTCCAAGTAAAATGATGCATAGCTGCATGAATGCCTTTTGGAGCTCCCTCTGAAGTAGAATTGCAAAACTGTGCTCAGTCTGGCCTTTAATTTTGTGGAGAAAATGAACAAGGGGTTGTTGCATAGTATGTTGTAATGTACACGTTTTAATGACTGGTAAAGATAGACTAGGAAACATGGCATTAATATTTTGGATGACAGCACACCAAACACAGCCAGAGTTGCAAACGAAAGCCTTTAAATTATAAAGTTTCCAGTGCAGCTTTGATATCCTTTAGTTTATTCTTTATAATGTACTCTTTGAGTAAAAGATCATGTTAACTTATTCTCATCTGACTTCGTGCTATTCAGCATTCAGAGTTTTCTCCCTCTTCATTGATCATCCACCCCCCCATTCACGAAGCTAACACAATCTGCTCTTCTGTCACAGTTCCCCTTTCGACTTTTGGAATGGAAGCATCCTGGTGGGACATTTTTACTCATCTCCAGATCTGTTCCTATGTCTACACCACGGGTCTACTGTTACTGTCCTTACTTCTACTTACTGCTCCATTGTACTCTCCCTCTTCCAGATGTTATGCCTTCCAGTCCTCAAGACCCTGACCACTTTTCCTTTTCAGCTCCCCCATGTCCCAAAGAAACTTAAGAGTAAAAGCTGACTAGTAATTTGGAACTCAGAAGACTAAACAAAGAAGACAAAAGTTTCTTTCTTCTTTTCATATTTTTTTCTTTTTTATTTTTGTTTATTGTCACCTAACCTCAGAGCTGTGCAAACTCTGCTTCCTATTTAACTTGAAAATACTGTAAGCGCATAAATCTCTGGGGTTTTAACGCCTTGTCAAAAATCACACACCTGGCCAACAGAAACATATAAAGTAATAAAAGTACATATTATTTTCAATGTAAAATTTGATGAAAAGTAGTTCCTTACTACAAACATTCCAGAACAACTTGTTATGTTGTTGGATGACTACTTGTCTACTAAAACAGCAAACGGAAGAATGGATTCAATTCTGTCCTTGACCTAAAGACTTCCAGCCCACTTCTTTCAAAGGAAGTGAAGAATTCTGAAAGTGCTGTACGACTGAGCAACAAACAGTGGAAGACGGCTAAGACCAGAAAAGGACAAGAATGTGCCTGTGAACAAGGCATCCAAAGTCCTACTCTACAGATTGCACTGGTATTTTTCCAGTGGCTGTACAATGCAGAAACAATACTAGAAGGGATCGTGGCCTGATGATCAGTACTTTATCTGGGAGACTATAAAACCAATGCTGAAACTCACCCCTATGCCATGGACAGAATTGAACACCACTCTTCCAGACGAAGCCTTTATTGTCAGGTTATCGCATTAAAAAGCAAGCATCCACACTACCCTTACACTAAACAAAATTGTGAGCCCCACTCTTTCAAACAATAAAGGTTGGCACTTAAAATTCAGGACAGAATTCCAGGCTGTGGATTCTGGACAGACAGACACTCCTTTCTGCAGTTCCAAATCAACATTAACCTCATTTAGCCAGAGCAGTACCACAGTTGTTTCGGCCCTCTTGAAAAGACACAACTGTTAAAAAAATGCTTTGAAATACACTCTGCTTCCTGATGCCTTCTCTTTCCCAAGCCCATGCTATCCTCAGGAGGTGGCTCCTGATGCTCCTTGCTCCATCTTCCTAAGTTTTTGATCCACAAGTTACTATTTAAATCAGAAGTCCCCCAGTCTTGGCCTCCTATTTCTCTGAACATTAGCATGATGCAAAAAATGCAGATGCCTCCTAGCAGTCAGTGCCTTTGCAGAATCTCCCTAAGGATCACAAAGTGGCACAACTTGGGGTTTGGAAACTTTTCAGATTGCTGAACTACATGAAGTTGAAAAGCCTTCAGCAGTCACTGTCTCTGGAATAATCTGTTCAGGAAACGGCACCGCCTAACACATTATCAACAGGCACCTAAATTCTACACCTCTCAAGAGCTGATGCCGGCACAACCAGCAATCAAAGTTCGGAAAAATCTGCTGGTTTGAATCTGAAGTAACTGCTCCTTCATGGAAGCACACCAGGTGTGACTCCAGCCCTCTGTTGGAGCTGGTAACAGAGAAACACTCAGTCCAGCAGGCAGAAAGTGTCTGTGCTCCAGTGTCACATACTCCTGTGCTGCCCATACTTCCATAGGGTCTTGGCATGTGCAGTGGAAACAAATGTGAGCTGAACAAACGCAGACAACAGATAAGAACCCACTTGGCCTACTGAGATTCTTACAGAAGCTTCCCATGGAAGAGAAAACTTAAATCAGAAAAAGCTGCAAGAATCTCTTTTCAATACATATCCAAGGAATCTATTTCTGACTCTCCACATCTATATACATCTTCACTTCTTTCTCTCTGTGTCTTCATGTTCTTACACATAAATATTCATTTAAGTTTCTTCAATCATCACCGTACTGTCACACATCTTCCATGACTATGCTTGCTGGTCCTGCCCCCAGAGCAGTTTGGCAGCATTCACCTTTGCAACCATTTTCAGAGCTAAACATATCTCTTCACTTTAGTGCTTCTTCCCAATTATTCTTTCATGACTCCTTACAGAGCATGTGTGTTTTCCTATCACCCATGTACTACACAGGGAGCCTAAACATAAAGGGAAGGCAGCACCTACCCAAAATTAAAAGACATTGTGTCAAAAACGGAAGCAACTTCCATTTTTTGATGCAAGGCAGCCAGGTAGCAACTGAACAGACTGAATAACCCTAAAATACATTAAAAAATGAAATGGATGCTTTAAAACAAACAAGAAAATCTCACATCACAGGAAAGAGTCCTCTCCATACAGATCTGTATAGTTGGGTTTACTGCAGGCGAAGACATGTTCTGCCCTCCCTCCTAACTTTGTGTTGGGAGTGCACACCCATCGTCTTGATTAGAGTTTTTTCTGAAAGAAAAGCTGGATGCCCTAGTAGGAGAACACCATAAAATGCTTTAAACAGTTCCCAACTTTGAAGATTTGTTTTCACATCTAATTCAATATAAAATATATGAAATATCAAAAAAATATTGCTTGATTTACCTTTATATTTTCCTGTCACAGAAATTACAGATTTAGTGTCTGAATATTTTCTCTTCACATTGTATTTCATTTAGGCCTGAGCAGACGAATTTATATGGAATACATTTTCTGCAAAATAGCAGCTGAGAAGATTTAAATAGCAGTTAGCACCTAAATTCAGAGAGACACTAGACAAGTGTCTAAAAATGCTTAAATAGGATCAGTACCTTGTTCAGATTGAGTTCAACACATTCGTATCTAAACATTCAAATATCTGGAAGGGTTTTACAAAAGTATCTACTGTGTTTCAGGGCAGCTACATATCTTTGTAAATCTCATTTTGTCTATGTATATCATAATAAATCCTCCAAAACATGGAAGTCCTTAACTTACCATGGTTTTCCTCATATAAGTGAGCATAATTTTTCTTAACTTATCAAAAACATTAACTGAAATTTATAAGTTAGCAGTTTTCCTTTGTCCTCTGCTTTTTTCCCTGGGCAATCACATTTATTTAGTGTCATGGTTTAAATTTAAGCCTAAACTAGCTGAAACCAGGAAACCTGCTGAGGAAGAGAATTCAATTTTAAAAAAGCCTTGTTACAATAAAGAAAAAATGAATCTTAGAGTACTTTATTCATAATATTAGTAGCAATGAAGTCATCTTCAACTGTAGTTGGAAATCACTGAAGTATCACAACCACAATTTTCTGTATTAGAGATTCAGTCTTCAATACCATTAGGCTACTGAGAAAGTTAGATAGTACAAAAATGTGTAAGAAAAATAAATCCGGATGTTTAGGTGGTTCTTTTGGGGGCATATCCAATCAGATTCTGTTAACATTTAGTATTCAGTATAGTATTGAACATACTGATCTCCACTGATTTCTCAAAAAAAACCCTTCCTCACCCTCCCCATGCTCAAAACAAGTAATCCGAATGTATTAGAGGTCACATAGAAAGCCATTCTGAGGTGTGGTAAGCAATACCTTTGTAAAATGAAGTGAACATTACATTCTAAATCTGTAAGAAGCACATGCTCTATTATTTTTTTTTAATTATAATGTTAACCTCGTACTATTCTCACTCTTTTACGATTTCTTTCTTGAATGTGCCATAAATAAATCAGATGTAACTGAATATATTGTCCTTGTATCCCATCTTACTTACTACATTAAGCTTGGTTTGGCTTCCACTGGTCATAAGATCTTCCTCTGATACTTTACTAAAATTTTCCAGATAATGGTCTGATAGAGTATGAGACAGATCTTCAAAAGAGTATTCCTTTTCTTGGCACAATTTGATTTCATCTAAGAGCTTTGATAATTCTCCAGTCACAGCTTCACCTTTAAAAACAGACACACCATTAGTCAGCAATTACAATACCAGGAGTAATTTATGCCTAAAAAGGAAATGCACATTCTTTAAACTTTATTGAGTATCTGTTATTTTCCATATCTTATCTTCTAAACAATGATCTTCATGCAGCATTCTCTGCTCAAAAATAATGGCATCTCGTTCCAGGCTGGGAATTTGCTAGAGGCAGTCTACATACTTCTGCATCGCCCTATATCTTGCATTTAATTGGGATGAATACATACTTACCCTTTCTCTGTTTTCTACTCCTGAAAATTTCTAGAAAGAGCAACTATCCAAGAATGTAAAATTAATCCAGGAAAGGAAAGTTTCTACAAACCTACAAAATCACTATCTCGTACTCTGCATTGGGTTCATGTCTGCTGCTCTAATTAATGCACTACGTAAGCTCCGTAAACCGTGAGTGACTAAGAATGCATATCTCCTCCATCAAAGCAGCTATGCTTTATGAAAAATTCTTGCTCACTCTTCCAGGATTAAATGGAATGGTGGAAGAATATACTGGGCAATCCCCACACATTTAAAACACGCCTCCTTACAGCAGTCTATCAGAAACTCACATTTAGTGCATTCTGCATTGTTTCATGTTTTCTCCTTAATTTATCACATTTCTTAGTTAAGAAATCTACCAGAACAGTAAGGCAATAGGCTTTATATGTCTATACTAACTAAGGACCACTGGAAATAGTGGTCGTAATAAGTACTAAAATCACACCTAGTGCTGACCATTCTGCAAATAGTGTACTGGCAGCACCAAGGCCTCCACAGACTGAAAAGCTGCTCATTATGATCAACCACATTGAGTTCTGATTATCTTCTCTGTGTGTGTTACACAGCTACCTTTAGGAATAGTAATGAAAAATCAAAAAGCCAAGGGTTTCCAGGGGCAAGTCTGAAACCCCTTTGCTTAACTAGGTTTACAACAGTCATATTGGTGGAAACTGCAGCGCTTAGACTTAATAAAATACAGATGCTTCCATGTTACTCCATCTTTGGAAATAAAATGCTGTAAAGGAAAAGCAGAGTGAGCATATTAAGCTCAGATAACATAAAACAGACTTAAGTACACTCACATAACTAAAGAATCCACTGATAAGAGTGTATCTGCTTGGTGTAGAGCTCTGTTTGTTTCATTTTTTTTCATAGTTACTGTTTGCTATGCTAAGTAAACACAAATACTCAAAACTATATTTAAAGTTATAGCCATGGCCAGTTATTACCAAAATTTTCAGAGATAAGAACAGAAGTTCTTAATTAAAAGTATTTAATTGCTCTTTAATATCTAACAGAAATTTTGCATTCAAAACTCTTGCTGCTCTTAGTTAATGGTAGCTTTGCATGAAACTGGTAAATTAAGCAAAAACATAATCAGGTTTATTTATATTCTGCTTTTTAATTAGAAAATTGAAATTATTCCAGATTAATATTATAACAAAAAATTGGAAGCAAAATACCTAAATATCAAAAACTATTCTAAAATCATGATACATTGTGCTATAAAGAAACAGAACTACCGCTTCCTACAGAACTACGGTCATGTCCCCAGTCCCATATTCTCCCACGTATGGCCTGCAGTACTTCTCACTGGGCAAGAATGAATTCTGTGTGACAAAACTAGACTGACCTGGGTGAGAGAGCACTAGGTGACTGGCTGATTGCAGCCAGAATACATAAAAGAAACATTTTGCCTATTTCTTTCAGGGTGGGGTCTAATTAGGGTCTTTCTCCTCTATCCAGCTCCCTATTTTCATGAAAGTCACAGAAAGGTAATTGATACTGCTATCCCTCTTCCAAAACTGGTTTAAATTACTTGAAATTAGATTGTCAGAGAACGGCAGACAGATTGATGGGAAGCACAATCAAGTACAATTTTTTTCTTTAGTATCAGATTACACAATAGACAAGCAAACCCCAGCTAGCATGTTTTACATTATTTATACCTTGTAAGAGGAAATAAGGAATGTGAGATCATGACCTCATTGTTAAGAACGAAAACATATTTTAAAAATATTTGCTACTTAATTTCAGGACAGACATTTCTATTGCATATGGTAGTTGGCTTCACAATCCCACTAATCTCAAAGGAACTATTTATCTTCACACACCACATATGTGTTAAGTACCCCAATGGGAAATATGCCTGGAACTATAGCAGTTGTTCATTATCACCATGAAGATCATAATCTGACATGCATCAGGAAGTTTTGTTTTCTCATGAATGAAAACTCTGCGTGAACACGTTAAAAAAAGAACATGTTAAAAAAAAACCCAAACAAACCAAAACCACAAAAAACCACTACCAACTAAAATAACACCACAACTGACACAACAAAACCAAGGACAGGTTTAGTTATTCGTCAGCAATTACATTCAGTCTGGATGACAACCGAAGGCAGAAGTCAGGTTTGGTTCTACAGGAGGATGATTTTCACAAAAGAGCAGGATGACACCACACTCAGGAAATGCCCTGTTTTAGTGGCTGTGGTGTGTAAATGGTGAAAGAACATAAAATGAAAGCACATGCACACAGCAGTGACTACCACAGTGTATGAAAGCTCTGTAAGAAGATGAATGGAAGAGCACCACACTTGTGACCTTTGAAAGAGGCTTCCAAAATGTAAAACAACTGGTAGATACACTCATTGGGAAAGATGAAGTAAATTCAATTTTTAAGCTGAATGCGAAAAACGCTTGCAGAGTATTTCAATATATTTAGCATTTTTGTTTTACTTGATTATGAAATGGATAAGGCTGGATAAACTAAAAAGATTTAAGATCAAACAATGCAGTACATTGCAATCCATTAGTGACTCGTCCTTTCTGAAAATACAGTTCCTTGCTTTTCTATATGACATGGATTACAGTGTATGTAGTCAAGATAGGTAATTCATGGTAGAAAAAACCTACTCGATATCAATAATCTTTCTTAATCTTTTTTTTCCACTTTGTAAGTTTGTATGAATGTTAGTATTAAAGAGAAATTCAGTGCAGCTTTTGCATTCACAGAGTACATGTATTTACTTTTAGCCTTTGGAGATGGAGGAACTTCTGGGGACAAAACGCAAGACTGATGTTCTGCACATTCCAGTGGGCGTTCCTCTGAAATACTTGCATTTCCTGTTTCCATATATTCTGCAAGTTAAAGACACACATACACTTAAAAGACTGAATTAAGGAGGTTTATTTCAATCAAAAGTGTATTTGCTACTTCATTTTACATTAAAGCCTTTCTGATTTTTCATATTACAACCCTGTAATTATTCATAAACACTGCAGCAAGGCAATAATTCGTTGAAAGCACTGTAAAACACTACAATGGCCAGTCCTCTAATCTGCGGAAACAGCCACAGAAATCTCATTGCAAGGGTAATGAGTTAAGACTATCCCTGTGTTTTTCTTGTCTCCTTGAAATATGAATGTAACTGTTCCATTATATTATTACAGTTAAAAGAGACTTTTATTCTAAGTTTGTGGAGAGTTTTTAGTCAAGATATTCAGGATGTTCACAATACATACAAACACTAATATTGTTAAGAAAACTAAATACTCTGCTTGCAGCACAGATATAGTACATGAGAAAAAAAAAATCTTGAAAATTTAGTTAAAAATAGCAGTCTAAAAAGCAATGTGCTAAAATTTCTGGTTTTTCTCCTTAAAACTTCCCTTGCCCCATGTTCACAACATTTACAAAAACAGAAAAACATGAAATAATGAATGTGCTAAACTTCAATTTCATTACTCTTCTTTTCATATAAATATCTACATTACTTTCATGTGCTTTTCTACACAAGCTACCTCAATGGAAGACCAAAACCTTAATGAATTGCAGTGCAATAATAAATAAGAAATTGATTTATGCAGTAGTAGCACTTTTTTTTTCCCAGCAGAGTGACTGGTTCTTGAGTCTGGCAGTTATTCTGCATCTGCATTTTCTTGAGTTTCTGAAGTTGCTTAAATAGTTTCATTCTGATACCGATGGTAACCACAATAGCACATGTTGCAACACACACAGCAGCAAAGTACAATAACTTCTTACATCAATATCACACTGAAGCACTAAGGAGTTTCTGGGAAGTGAAATCTCCCTGATTTAATTTCTACAGTCTACAATGCACTTGTTTAGCTCACTGTTACTCATGATTAAATAACAAATCCCAAAACTCAAATACAATCTGTGATAAAATAGACCTCTGAGCAATTGAAATTGGAAATGGCATAGAACAGCATGCAGTTTCAAAATGCTTTGCAGATTGTTGGGGTATTTTTTTAAAAAAACTGTATGATTTGAAAGTGCCATATATTAAATTTGATGTCTGGCAATGGTCCTGGCATAATCTGTCAAATTTCTTCATATGAAAACGGGTACTTTATTTTGTGTGTATGTGTGTGGGTCTGAAAGCAAAGAAGTAAAGATGAGCTGTAAGAGACCATGAGAAAACTAGCACCATGACAAATGGAATGTTTTCCAGCTCTGTCAGCTATAGTATTTGTCAAGCTAATGTGCGAGATGGAGGAGAGATAAAAAGGAAGCCAGACCCAAAGAAAATTAAAAGAAAAAAGGAATTAATGTCCGAAAAATGTTTGCTTGGTAATTATGCAACTGTCCAAAAGGAAATGTAATTCTATCAGGTGAAAGTTACAATTATTAGATCAATACAACTATGATCAGAAAAGGAAATGAAGGGAATATTGTGAAGAACTCCAACCTTGCTGTCACATAATCATACAAGACTGTGGTTTTAAAATATTTCTCTATTTTTATTCTTTGTCAGGCCCCACTTCAGACCAATGCACTTACCTGCTGGAGGCTAGTTCTGAGGAAGAAATCTCATGTTCAACATAAGTCTTAAATACTTACTTTAAGAAATGCAGAGTTCCTTCCAGAAAACCTTTACAACTGGCTCACACAAGGTATGGTACAAGAGGTTTACAACAGGCTGGCAGTATGCCAGTGTTGTGAGTGTACAACCTTTGAAACCTTCGGCTTCTACGGGACTTCTACTCCTAACTTGGTTTCATACTACTGAAAATTCTACCAGATGCATACGAGACAAAGACAGGGCCTCAGTCTAGGTAAATTACCCATAATACTGTCAAAGAAAGAAACACAAAACAGGTGATCTTTATCAAGAACCAAAAAAACCCCACACAAAAGCACTGGATGCTTTCAGCAGCAGCTGAATTCTATTCACCTGCGGCTGGCTAGGAATTCATCTTCACACCCTGCCCAAATTTACTGACTGCTGGGTGCTTGAGAGACTGCTCAGGCTGTATTATTTTTCTCAAAGCAAAAACATAATTCAGAAAAAAGCTAAGCTTATTGAATTATACCACTTCAAGACCAGAACAGTTTCCCCATCTGTCGTTTCACACAACTTTAGAGGAAAACCCATCATTCCCACGCTAGAGGAGAGTACAGGCTGTTTAGGACACAACCTGTTATATTCACAATGGGAAGAATGGACTATTT
Organism: Rhagologus leucostigma; assembly: GCA_013397725.1. Lineage (NCBI taxonomy): Eukaryota > Metazoa > Chordata > Aves > Passeriformes > Rhagologus > Rhagologus leucostigma. The sequence continues at coordinate 2,924,118 of VZTD01001533.1, forward strand.
TATTTCTGTAAAAGTAAGTACTACTTTACTTTACCCACAATGGACCTTACAGCTCAGTGAGGATTAATACTAAGAGTTCAAAAAACTGTTTAGTAGGATTCTTTTGTGTAGTTACCAGATTTTGTCAAAGCCGCACTCAATCTAAATAGGGTCATGTGCACAAAAAGTAATACCATAGAAGTGGTACTATAACAATAGTAGGGAACATAACCCAAGGAGGGAACAAGCCTCTGGAAAGTTCAAACAGCTGGAACTCCAGCTTTCTTAGTTTCTGTAACACCAACTAGGCTGAACAGACAGGAAAGACTAAACACACAAGCAGAGAAACACAGTTGCCTCTCCACCATGAAGAGAGCATGGCTCAGCTCAGATAGAGCTGCTCCTGAACTTTCAAGGAGTGTAAAAGCACAACTTTCTTTAACTTCAGCTCCTCTTCGATCCTGATTTCTCAGTGAGGTGATAGGGTTAAGACTTTTGTTTTATTTACAAACCTTGGCTTTTTGAGTAATGGTTATATTCACCTCAGAAAATTTTATTTTAATGGAAAATAAAAAACCCAAACAACTTTTTTAAACATTATTTTCCTTTAAATGAAGTATAGGCTCCTTTCTTTTGTTTTTAGACCCTACTTCAGCCATGCCATGAAGTAGATTCATATAAAGTGCTTCCTAGAACAATTTTTCCCTAAGGAGACCAAAACGTTCTTTAACACTCTAGAAAAACCAAAAAGGCCAAATTTGATCAGAATAAAAATCTGAACACTCACTTTTTCAAACAGAAGGCATTCCAAGTAACTAAATCAGAGAAATAAAACTTACATAGAAGCCACTGCTCTCCATAGCCAATGTCCCTGGAGGGGGGTGCTTACACCTCCTTCACTCCACACCTTCCCGAAGGGCAGCAATCTTCAGAAAATCCTCTGCCCTCCCTAAGACTGTTCCAGAACCTGTCGGAGGATCCGGCAGCTCCACTAACTCCTGCCCCAGTCTGGAAGACCTCAAAAAGCTCCTCCCAAAACAGCGCACTTGCTCCCATGTGAAGGAGCCCACCTGAGGCTTCATGACCTAATTACTCTTCTCTTTACAGGAGGTGCACTAGCAGAAAACTGACTGGTAACTATTGTCAGGTGTGCCAAGGTGACAGACGAGCTGAGATGGAGGCTGGGTCACTTCAGTCTCCTAAATTTCAGAGGACAGTTTCTAAACGATTCAAGTTTAACTTAATCCCAGAGAAAGCTGAAATCAGTAGATGTTTTTGTGCTTGTGTTCAGGGAAGACAACAGAAACAAGCACTGAGGTACTCCTATGACTGTGAGATAGGTAAGGGTGCAGCTAAACTTTCAGTCTTAACAATAGCAGTTAAATTAATTCATGAACACTATTAATACTCTACGGCTTTTGCATAAGAGCCTACAGAAGCAGCTGAGAAGTCCTCAGAAAAACAAAACAAAAAAACCCCATAAACAAACAAACAAACAAAAAACCAAAAACAATGAAGGGGGATTGAGATCTCAATTATTTTAGTCCCACACAGCTGTAACTAAATTCTTGACTGAAAACCCATTCCATTCTTCCAGTGAGGCTGGCCTCCTGCACTCAAGTGAATGGAAGATCTTCTTGTCCACAGAGAGAGCAGGAGTGAGAATACACAACAACAACAACAACAACAACAACCACAACAAAAGCCAGTGCTAATTACATCAAAGCTATTTAAGCAGAGAGGAATAGAAAGGCGTTCTGGTTCTGCAGCTGCTTATGCATTTTCCGTTTATGAATAATTTGGTAACAGGTACAAACAATGTCAGGTTCCTAAGCAGCTTCAGCAGAAAAGAGGAAACAGTTTTCCACTGCACTTCCCTCCATACTGTCTATGCAGCAGTGTTTACTGTGCCTTCCTGGGGCTCGCGCCACTTTTCATCTGTTTATCTACTATCTCCTTTGTTCCATAATAACAAGAATTCTGCTTCCAGAAATAGTAAAAGAGCAAGATTCTAATAGAGAGCACAGTGGGCTGTGGAGAAAGAGTTGAAAGACGGTATAGTTTGCACCTGCGTCACGTTCACATGTGCTAAAACCAAAACACAGCTGGTTGGTTTAATTTTAGGCCTACTAGCCTTGGCAACATCCCTTTTATCTCCAATGCCTAATTATAAAAGCCCTAAGTGCCAATACTGTTAACTGCTTCAGCACTGACTGCTGTTGTTTCACTGCACCCACGAAAGGCATCTAATAGCCTGGCCTTGCTTGGCACAGTATCCTAATTCTCCCCTCTTCGAGTACATAGTGCCTATATAGCTATTTCTTCCTTACTACATTAAGAATCTAAACCCTAATAAGTATTTTTAAGTGAGCTCAATGCTACTCAGACCTGATGAAGACACAGAAAATGATGTGACATACACAAAAGACATAGAATTAAAACCTGAACTGTCATTTCTATGAATTCCAATTATAACCATTAGCTTACTCAGCCTTTTTCATGTTGCTCTTTAAAGTGACCTTCTAATTTATTTTCCTTCTATTAGATAATGTGCCAACCTGTCAAAAAAGATGGCAGACTTTGCAAACACAAAATAAATATTTTTGCAGAAACTTCCACTTCTCTTTTCACAGGACAGTGAGAAAAGATGTAAAATAAGGATCACAAAAATACTAGGATCACATCTAAAACCTCATGGGCGAAAGGCCTTGTTTCTTTAAGCCTACAATCTGTAAAAAGTAGTTTTCTAAATACTCTTTAAAAGAGGGAGAGCAATTTCTATTCACAAATCTTCAATTCTTGGAGGGCATTAATCACAGGTGGATATCAGCCCTGTTGGGTTTAGTATCAGCTCAATGGATTTAGTGTTACTGCCTCCATGAACCACTTCTAAACACATAAATTACTTTTATCTCCTTCAAAGAAGTTTCTCATAAATATCTCCGAAGCCAACTCATTTTCTTTCTAAACATTTCTTACAACTCTGTCATCCCTCAGCATATAGGTGTGTAGAACCTATCAGGCGTACCAGTAATACCAGTCACATTATTTCCTTGTCCATTTCTGCCAGCCTGTTCATACGCATCTTTCAGCCTTTGTTTTATATTTTGAAAGGTAATGTTTTGTGGCAGGGACAAATATTATGCTATGTTAATACTATAAACTGTAAAGTGACACTCATAACAGTGCAAGGGAGAACCAGTAAAAATTAATGAGAATGCTTGGTGATAAAATCTTAGTCTCTCCTGGCAACAAGGTGAAAAAACAAATTTAGTGCCACCATGTCTGCATAAAGCACAAAATTAGTAAGAAACGTACAAAATCTGGCCAGTAATTGTCTGATACCATTAATTTAATTTCTATTTCCTACAAGTCTACATGAAGGAGACATGTAAGCTGCTCTAGACAACCATCTGAAGACAGCAGCCTTAACGGGAATGTATTTGGAAGTCACTAAATCTCTTTTAGGAATTGCCCTTTCTTTGCATGGAATTCATTATGCACTGAAGTCGAACTCAATTATAGTACATTCAGGATTCCAAAAATCCCAGTGCTTCACTGATTTTTCAGCTACAATAGGATAAATACCCACACTTTAGTGAAGAGTATACTCAGCTATATTTTTAGAGGAGGGTAGGTCAACCGTATCATCAGTAGTGCTAGTACTGAATCCTGCCACTCCTGATTTTTTCAACTTCAGCTCATAGTTCAAACTTTGATGGATAAAGATTCAGTGAACATCTTGCTGATGGAAAAGAATCTAAGTTCCACAAGTCAGTTCTGAAGGAGCTCCTCAGGTTGTCTTAAGAGTCAGAATGGCATCTTTGTAACCATTTTTCATCCTTGCACTTCACTTCTGACTATAGGCAGAGAGCAAAAATAAACAGCTGCTCATTACAAGACAGTTTCACTACACTCATAAGAGCTGAAACTACTAAGCAGTCATTTTTATACTCCAAGGCTCGCATTTGAAAAAGATTGCACGTCAAAGCAACAAAAAGCCTTGAAATAAATATATTTCTTTTTCTCTGTGTGTGTGGTAAAGACTGAGGGCAGGTACTGATCCATCAACATGAGAAACCCATGAGAGGGGTTTGGGTGCTTTATTACTCATAGAGCAAGGGTACTTTGAAAAAAATGTTCATCAGGGGGGTTGAGACTGCAAGGTTATCACACTAAGGAGAAAATGGAACAATAAAGAGATACTAAAATTAAAATTAGTTTAGTTGATGACGGGACTTTATGATTAATCTTAGATTAATACCTGACTGATTTGGATGTCTAAGAAAGTGGGAGCTCTGACTGACCCTTTTCCTGACACTGAGGAAGTCCCAGTATGACATTAATCCTCTTTTCCTCTACATAGCAGTGTGTTCGTGCTGCAGCTCTGTGAGGACATAAAGGTTGAAGTTTGAGTCTGAGTCAAATTAGGAACTCCCTTCTGCTGACAGAGGAAAGCCCCATGACCCCCACACATATCGTCCTCACTACTTTTCAATGCACATTTCTGTCAGTTACCTGGGACAGAGGTAACTCTGGGACCTGAATTACACAGGAGACAAGCTAATTAAAACAACAAGTACACTTACAATTTTTGAATATTTTTTTTTTATTATTTTATAGCTAGAATAAATATGTATTTTGTATTCTACCAGTTCATTAACTGAATCAAGTCACTTTGAAGTCTCATGTAAATGGGGAATACGTAAGGGAACTGTGTAGGCGGAAGTAGGGGAGGAGGAAGGGGGGAAATGAGGGAAAAGGCAAAGGAAAATAGGAAGAAGGGAGAGAGGGAGACCTCAAGGCAAGCTGTTAACTCGTTCACCTAAAACATGAATCTGCTCCTTACAGGAATACCTCTCCTAGAGCCTGCAAAATTTTCATTATACTTATAGGAGCTTTGTATCTTTAGTCTGTCATCTTATTGGAAAACTTTATGGAAGCTGGTCAACGAGTTTGGAAGTTATTCAGAAAAGAAACAACACAGTGTGGTCACGTGACCTCATTTTCTCTAGGAAATGTTCTTATAAAATACAGTTATGCATGAGTCTGAAGCATGAGCTACTGCATATGTAGAACCAACACTGAACTGATTAGAATGGCTTATTTAAAGGTGGGAATAATCAATACAGATGAAGATGCAGCACTGATTCCTGCAGGGACCTCCCCTGTCAAATGCACTTAATGAAAGGCTAATCTGAAAATGCAGGGAACAAATTCCACAGGAGAGAAGAAATTAAGTTTAACACTGAATTATGTTCTAGTTCATGTTTCATCATTTTATTTACATCTTTTAGAGTAAAAGATTGAAGTAAACAATGGACTTCCATCAACCTTACACCATGAAAGTAAGATGGAGAATGAGAACAAATGTATGAATGAAAAATTTTATTATTTCTCCTGTAATTACAAGAAATACTGCCTAGTTTATTTTTTTTTTTAATTTAAGGAAAATGAGAAAAATATAATGAAATTATTTGAAAAATTGTCATAATCTTTCAGTCATTTAGTTGCTATTTATGAAGAAATCAAGCATTTCAATTTTAGGTTATCATTAAAATTTAATAGAACTGCTATTGAAATATTACAGTATGTTACGGTGTAATGAAGAATGTACAAAGACTAGCTACATGTGACACATCATGCTAATGTCAATGGCCCACAAGAAAGAAAGGGTTTACTCTGAAATTCAGATATTAGACAACTTATTTTTGTTCAACTAGCAAACAAGACTTCCGTCTTTTTGAATCAGAAGACTGCTCCTTTGTATAACGAAACATTTAACGACTAGAAATTACTACATACATTAATATTTCTCTATTGTCTCTAACAAATGTATAATCGAATATGGCTTACCTTGAAGTAGAGCTGCAATTTGGAGAGACTGCTGAGATGGATGCTCTTTAAGTATATCCAAAACTGTTCTACCCAAACTGTCCTTTATGTTGGTATCAATTCCTGAAAAAGAAATGGATCTGTGGTGGAATATTTAACCCTAAATGCTTTGGATTATAAATACGGTATATCAGACCCAACTATCTGACAAATTGAAAGCAAGTGGTTTTACAACTGCATTACAGCTGAAGTACAGGATACATTTCTGTTTAAAGCTTGAGTAGCCTAAAATTCACATGCTGATGTGGATGGTTTTTATGTTTCTATATATCACAGTGATATAAAGTAACCAAATTTGGGATTATTTTAACAGATTATTCCTAAGGAACAGCCATCCTGAAAAGGATATTTTATAAAATCAAGAAATTCTTGGAATATTTTTACTACATTTGTCTCCAAACTGCTTTAATTAATTTGGGACTTTCTAATCCATAGTACTAATATGTGTTTTAGGAGCAAGACTGAGAAAGTTTTTATCTTTATGTTAATAAAGTTGTATTTCATGGCAGCATTTTCAAAATTCATGCCCTGAATAAACTGAAATACCCATGTCTAGTATACAGGCACTATGAACAGACACAGCATTTCCTCACAGACTGTCCGTGCTGCTAACAAAGTAATGGTTTGGCTTAAACTGTGAATTAAGTTTGAGGCTTGCCCTGAATCAGAACCTGTTGTATGTGGTACTGCATGACTCTCTACCTTTGTCTTGTAGGGGCTACCTTGGAAATGTTTGCCTTACGGTAGAACGCTCAAGGTTTTTTTTCAGTTTAGATGTACTTTCATAAAAAGTAAAGGTACAAAATGTCCTAAAACAAAGTGAAATTCTTCTTAGGACACTGAACAGAGAAAATCAGAGGAAGCAGGATTTATAAGGACATTCTGAAAGCATTCACCAGAAAAGGCTGCAATTACAGTAATTTCCTAATCCAATGGACAGTTTCCTAATTTGTTTGGTGAGAAACACAGATTTTTATCACTGAAAACAAACCCAAAATATTGCTGGGCTATTTAGCAGAGGCAGTTGACTTTCAGACACACCAACTCACATCTTTCCTTTGTAGTAGCTACTTATAAGATCTGAGTCTTTTTGAAGCAGAACTAGAGAAAAGGCGATTGTTAGGTACAAAAGGCAGAAGGTGGAGAGTGCTGCAGAAGTGCAGAGCATTCGGGGTTGAAGGAGTTCACAGTGAAGATTCTACTCCACTGTCTTGACAATTGTATACTGGTAGAGCCTGTAACACATATTAATCTAAAAAAGGTGGGCTTTTTCTGTGGTCTGAAGGGCTTCCTATGTTTGTGTGATGTTCTCCAGTCCTTCTTTTTTTAGGAAATAAAAAGGCCCTGCCTTTTTGAGGGCAGGTGAAGATCCCTTTCAGCCTCCTTTTTCATCCAAACACAAAAGCAACTTGGAAGCACCTTTTTTTTCTTCTGAAAACAGATCTGAGATCAGGGATACACTAGCTGAGATTCAGATGAAGAGCTGTGATTAGGATATACCTTCTTTTGCAATACAGAAGTAACACCATGAGAACTGATAATAAAGACCAATGAGATCCCTCAGTGTAATGGAAGTTCACGGATCTGCATGAAAGTATTTTTATTCTCACTGGTCTTCCCATTTATCTGAGAAGATGGTTGTCTAGATGAGTAATTTACCTACAAGAATTCTGAAACTTATTATGTAGTAGACGTGTTTGTTTGGACTTTATATCCCTGTTCTTCTTTTCTTTCAGAACAAATGCAATTTTCAGAGACACAGTGCCTTCCCTTTCTTCACAGGCACTCAGTTTATCCAGGAAATGAAGAAGCAAGAATGGTGTATTTGCTAGGCATAGCTAACTGAAGGAAATAAATGCCAACATGAATCTTCTGGTCTCTACATCAAAGAATATTCTTGGCTGCCTGTCAGAGTGAATAAAAAAATTTTATGTAGCCATTTTGTTCTCATAATACATTTATTCTCAGAATACGGTGGCATACACTGAGTCATATATGGAATTTCTGAGTCTGAACATCACCTTTGTTCTCTGTGTACAGCAATTTCTTATTCTAAAAGAACACTGTTTTAATGAGAAGTACATGTGATTTGATTTGCAAAGGCTGATAAAGATAAAAGTAATTTGTATATCCAAAACTTAAGGAGGCATACACCAGATAAGGAAAATTAAGGACATTTGTTCAGTGTTTCCTGTAAATCAGATTTACCTGTTTCAAGCAAAATGCGTACTACCTCCACCTTTCCAAATAGGGCAGCTTCATGTAGGGCACTCCCTTTTTCTGTCTAGAAAAGAAATATTGTGACATTTAAAACACCAATTAATCTTTCTGTAAAGAATACACTTGGAAAATAAGTATCTCTTTTTTCCCCTCTACTTTACCTACACATAAAAAACACTAAAAAACCCAAGAATAAATACTAATATTTTTATTATTATTCAAGACAAAAACAAAAATGCTGTCAGTTCTACTATAAAATTAATAACTACATAAGAAAATATAGTAGGAATGTAATACAGCTGCCTGTTAAAAGCCTGGGTTTGTGTAAAATTTCTAGACTCCTATCATAGGCAGAGAAAATCTAGTCAACACCATCAGTGGCACACAGCTCTTCAGCAGAGTCAGATAGTTTATATGTGCACATCTACAATTATGTTTTTTAATGTGAAACTAGATCACACCCTAGAAGGTCAATTCAGTTATATGGTGAGAGATGCCCTAGGATATCCTGGTCTCCAGCTGATGGTCCAGCTGCTGGTCCAGTTGATGCTCACATTTGATCCGTCTCACATCTGCCCTATACAGATGCCTTGGATACCCTAAGGCACCCCCAACAGCTTTAGATGCCTATGCTTATGTCATTTAAATTCTACCTTAGATGTCTGTGAACTTGATTTTGCAGATTTTTTTTGACACAAAATTCTTTGTGAACAGAATTCTGCTCAAATAAAATTTACAGTACTGAAAAACACACTACCTCTCTTAACAAGCTACTTTTCTTAGTACTGTATACTGCTGTTAATGAAAGATATGAACAGAATAACTTTCCATCCAATAGCATTATCATTAGCTAGAGCATTACTAGTTTTCACTGAATATCTGACTTACCTCCTTTTTTTTTGATAGTGAATTAGATTTTGAAATTTATTTGTGGCAAATGTTAACAGCTTTACTGCTTGAATTTGTTTTTTCTATACTTTATCCAAGTCATACTTGGTATGGTAGAAGGACCTTAAAGATACACACACACAAAACCCAATTCTGAAATAAAATAGTAATTCATTATTAATTAGTTGTGTCAGAACACATCAGAGTTACAGCAATGCAATGACAGGATATTTAGAAGTAATCAGAGATTCCGAGATAGGATGTGAGCACACTGTAAGTGTGTATATGTCCTACCAATGCTTAGTACATGGAGGCATAAAGTAGAGCCTGCCCAATGACATCTACATCCTGCACACCACTTACACTAACAATATAACAGAGAGCAGAGGAAGTCAGTAAGAGAATATACATATGAAACACATATCTCAAAACAATCTATAATATTTCCATTTTCAGAAGCAATCCAGTTGAACATTCACAGGTTTATTTGGAAGAAGAAGACTAAATATTCAGATTTACTTAGAGATGGTCTCAGAATCCTTTATTCAAACAATATTTTCAGGATATTTCCAGTTACTTCAACTGACTGCAACATGGGATAACCCTGCAATGACAGTGCAACCACAAAGGTACACACAGAGATTAATGTGCAGCTCAGAAATTTCTGGGAATTAGAAAAGTTCTCAGAAGAGTCACTGATAGTTATAGTTCTGATTACTGAAAGAGGCTTGACATCAGCAATCTTGAAAAAAGCCTATTATCTTTGTGTCATATGGCATTTCCTTTGGACTGATCACTTACTGACATGAATAAGCCTCAAGACTATTGGGTGGACCTGGTATTATTAAGATAGAGTTCTCTGTCATCGAGGAGGAGTGCTGACAGGTCAAGGGAGGTGACCTTCCCTTCTGTTCACTGCTGGTGTGTCCACACTTGAAACGCTCTGTGACCTTCCCTTCTGTTCACTACAGGTGGGTCCACACCTGAAATGCTCTGTTCAGTTCTGGGCTCCCCAGCAGAGATGGAGATGGAGCTACTAGAGAGAGACACTAAAATTGTTAAGAGACATGAGCATCTCTTCTATGAGGAAAGGTGGAGAGAGCTGGGACAGTTTAGCCTAGAAAAATAAAGGCTTACAGAGGATCTCATCAATGTGTACAAATATCTGAAGGGAGGGTATAAAGAAGTCTAAGCCAGGCTTGGTCATGTCCAGTGACAGAAGAGATAATGGGGAAAAACTGAAACACAGTAGGTTCTGTTTGAACATAAGAAAACTTTTTTTTTTGCTTTGCAGGCAACTGAGCCCTGGTACAGGTTGTTCAGGAGAGTTGTAGGGTCTCAGTCCTTGAAGATACTCAGAAGTTGTTTGGACACAGTCCTGGGCAACTTATTCTACAGGATTCTGCTTAAAAAGGGGGTTGGACCAGATGACCTCCAGAGTTCCCTTCCAAAATCAACCATGCTCTGATTCTGTCAGGGATAAGAATTAGTGATGTATACGTCAACAATGAAATCCACAGAGGTTCAATTGTTAGAGGAAGCCAGAGCACTAAATTTTATTTCTATGAGATTGAACTGCAAAGATGGAAACCAGTTGCACCTTGACTAAAATTGCAGAGATAATTCTGTACTAATAAGGAACCTTGTTTAATGGAAAAAATGGATACCTTTACTGACAACAAGTTTCTAAAATCCATTGCTGTACCACAATCTGAGACTGAGGAAGATCAATGTTCCAGCATACTGAATCAACAGCTTTGATTACAAGGAATAGGATCTATCCTCAGATTACTCATTTAAAGGGTGGAATATGATAATTGGCACTTGCGGCAGTCCTTTCTGTTGATCAAAACTCCCTACTGGAGGAAAGGTAAGTAATATTTTCCTTGATGAAAGCACACATCTCATAAGAAATTGAATGAAAACTAACATGAGAAGAGAAACTTCCTGCAGGTACATAAGGCAAAAAATCTATCTGGGGGCAACTTGAGAGCCAAAAGACAGTTCTGCTATGCAAAAAGGGAGTAGAGGAGCTTAAGCCACCTTTACGTTTGTAATTCATAGAGTCAGGAGAAGAATCCACATTTAAATGCCTGTTTTTTCCTTATATACTTCCTTGCTTCTTAGTCTACTCTACCATGACATTTCCTGTCATATCAGAGCATGATCCTACAATGCTTTACAGACATTTCACACTGCCCTGCATTCTAAGGCAGTCTATGCTTTATAACTCTGAGCTATCAGACAATACTAATGAATGCCATATCCTGGAAATGAGACGCATATTATGAACAGTTTGTTCAAAAGAGGAATTTAAAAGGCACACCATATAAACAGTGCAAGGATCGGTACACTATAAAGGTGATTTTCTGAACAAGAGGGGAAATATTACCATGAAACTGAACTAAAATCAACCTGAGAATACAGAGGTAGAAAGCACACTTGTAAGATGCAGATGCGTAATCTTGCATAAGATGTCATGGAGATGAATGCTGACACAAATCTTAAAAGCCCTAGGCAGGATTTCACAGTAATAGTGAATAACTAACAAGTGAATCAGATATCTCAACCCAAAAACCATCCAGAAGGCAGAAATGTCCTTGTTACCAGACAGTTCAGTTACCAAACTCTGTTTTAACTTAGAGGAAATGATGAACTTCAGGATGAACATGGCCAAGAGAAATTCAGACTGGCTGAGTAGATGTATCTCTCTCCGTAAACGTACATGTGGCTTACTACTCGAAGGTAGTTTTTCTCTTATGCAGTAGAGCATTTACACAAATTGCGAGGATTAAAAACTACAGTTGCAAATAATTTCTATATTTTATTTAAGATGAGCTAGAACTTTTAGGTAGATCTTTTTCACTTAAAACAGTGTACTTGTGCACTAATATATTCTTCTTGTCTATACTACAGCAAGTGAGCTTAAGATTTATAGACAATGTTCACTGCTTTACATCCTGAAGCTTTTATCGCCTTGGATCATATTTTCCTGGCAAAGTGAACACTACTATTATATTTGGAAAGTCCTTCCCAGTGATACTTAATACAAAAACTGCTGGCAATTTTTCATGAACAAAGTCAGCTAAAGTCTGCTTGAGTTTGCACCAATGGATAATATATTGATTCTCTGGAATAAGTTTCCTGTATATGAAATACAGAGAACTAGAGCACAAATTGTGCTGAGCATATAATAAAACAGTCCCTGCACCTGCTTACTGCTAAGTACAGGTAAAATGTCACAGATGGACACATAAACCAAGCTAGGACAGGAGGACACTGCCAACAGGCACACCAGAATACCCAAGTCAACTTGGCATACAATTTGCAGGCTCACAGAGAAGCATCAAGAGTTTTAATAATTACATATTTTCTTTTAATCATGTAAATATGCAAGAGCTTGTAATTAGGTCACTTGTCTAGTCCTTATTCATAGGCAGTTTACTATAGTTCTGACATGGATTTCAGACAGTATCTGAAGGACAGAATGGTAGCTTTGCAATTGATTCACGGAATATCCTCCATATACAGTGAGAGCAAAAAGGAAGGGGCACAGCTTTCTGCAAGAGAACTACAGTGATAAGCAGTGGAAATTGCTGTCGTTATTGGAACAGACAGGGAAAGCAAATAGGGATAGATGAAAGTTGGATAAGCAGAAGGGGCCAAGATTTTAAAGTATTTACAATTATTAAACTACTGTTTACATAAACATATGTTTACATAAAACAGACTGAACTGCGCAGTATCTTAATTTACCACAGGCCCAAAATCTATCACTTAACCAAAACCTGTGTATTTTTCATATGTTTCAATTTAAATGAAAACTTCTAAGCATAAAGAGATTAAGCGGATTTGTACTGCCCCCTCCTAAATAATATCAAATTGAAGGATATTGGATAGACCTGGGAAATTAATAAAATGTGTGATTAATTAAATCAAAAATTAAATGCTGTCTTTTTATTAGCCCAAATATTTGCTGCGATTAAAAGTGCTCAGGGAGTACAGAAGAGAAAGGTCAGATGGCTAAAGTAAACTTCCCATTTAAACAAACACTTCTTTACAATTACAGAGTGATACGAGACGGGCTACTTCTATAATCATCTCTAAACATTCTAAGAGGTCTTTACTGGTGATAAACTGAATTTATTTAACATGTTTAAATGTGTGAAATTTTATTTACCATGTAAGATTTTACTTTGTATATTGTTCTTTCCCAATCAGTGATGCAGACCAATTTAATTAACAACAAAATAATTGAGTATAGTTTTAAGTAACAGGCTGATATTTTATGTTTTCCTGAGTTTAGTAAGCTGCCAGTAATCATCAACAGAATTTTTCAGAGGCTATAGAAGTAATAAGTTAACAGTAGGTACAGAGCCAAATTACCAATATGCTAAGATGCTGAATGAAAATGAACATATTGAAAGAGAATACGTATACCGGCAAGAAAATAAATAAATGATATTTCCTTATGGCAAGCAGGACAAAAACAGAAGGAACAAGATAACCTAGTGCAAAAAAAAAAAAATCCCCCTGCCTCTGAATAACTACAAAAAAAATTAAAAGAATATAAATTACTTAAAAGCAATTAGAATAAAAATAAGTAAAAAAAAAAATAAGCCCTATAATTTTAGTGTAGATGCCAAAGAGATCACCATTATTAAAAGAATATCTCATTTCTTAAAAGAAGATTTACAAAAAAAAAATGCAGCCACTGTATTTTTTAAAGACCAGTGAAAAACCTTTAGTATAACTATAGATAAAAACGGCTTAGGAGAATTCACAGTAGTGCTAAAATTATCTAGATTACATAAGAGGAAGAACACATTTCATAAAAGCATTGTGTAATATTTTGCCCTCATGTAACCATCAATTTGTAAGTTGCCATGACAGAGACTATTTTTCTTCAATTATTCTATTTCTTAAATATCAATTCAGGCATGAGTTTCCTTCTGAATTTTTCCTCATTCATTTTCTAGATATAAAAGAGAAATTATACATTCAGAAATATGCATTTGAAAGTTCTGTGTTGTTGTAGCATTAAATTAACTTTTCTAAATTACTGAAGATGTAGTAATAGTAAAGGACAGATAAAAAATGAGCTGCTGATATTAACCTTTGCAAGTGTCTCTCTTTCTAGTAAAGAAAATCAAAAGCAAATTAAATTGAAAGCCTCATGGGAGGCAAATTCACAAGCAGACAAATCACAGAGAAGTGTTTCACTTTAAAATAGTTTGAAGCAAGTACCAACACTAACTCAAAACATGCGAGAGATAATAAAAATAGTAGAACAATTCTACCACATTTTCCTTTGGAAGGCACTTGAGAATATCCTCTTTTAATCTTAAAATACACTAATATTTTCTGATTTGTTTTCTTGCTTTGATTTTTTTTAATCTATCTTTTCTTCCCCACTTCACATTCTTTTTCTCAAAAGTTGAAAAACATGATCTTGATGGAAGAATCCAGAAATAAAAGTGCATGGAATCCAGGTCCAATCTTTCTATATAAAAGGGAATTTTGTGCATAAAGGAGTTTGATTAAGTGCACCTAAAGCTTAAAATGGATATAAAAATTAATCAAAGTTTAGACAAAGTTGGCAAGATTTGTACACAGATTCACAGAATCTTCTGAGTTGGAAGTGGCTCAGAAGGATCATGAAGTCTAACTCGTAAGTTAATGGCCCATACAGGGATCAAGCCCACAATTTTGGTGTTTTTATCACCAAGCTCTAACCAACTGCTAAGTGGTACAGAATGTCTGAATGCGACTCTAAAGTAGATATAATTATGTTTGGTTGGTCGGTTGATCTGAAAATAGATAAAAACCTGAAATAACCTTAATTCAAAGCATATTTTATATAGCAAGAGAGACAGCAAGAAAGTTATTTTAAATCTGAAGATAAAATCCACTCTACAACAAATACAGTGGCACCAATCAAATCAAGAGAAATCATAAGATTGAGGCAACATTTCAGAACACATAACAGAATCCAGTCCTCTGTACTCAAAAGGCTTGGACACCTTCGAGTACAAAGAACTGAACATAAAATTTACTGCTGCTGTACCTTGTGTCTCTTCCCATCTATGTCTATTTCATTTAAAGTTACCCCTCTGACGTCATTACTACTTACTGTGCATAAAAGTAGATGCAACAAACAGCTGACAGGTTGGAGTCAGTAGCTGCAAGCGTGTATTGCTATAGAATTTTCTCTTAGATTTATACAACAAGTGTTTAGAAGTGCAGAAAATCAAAACTGTTATTACTTAGTAACTTGAGTTTAGAATGGAATAATTATTGGAAAATGAGCTCTCAGTCAAACACTGTTTCAGATTGCTGTGACCATGAAGGGCCATAAATCTAGAAAATCAGCTTAGTATCTTTACACCCATTGCTGTAGAAAATACATTTATATACACCTACATGAACGGTTGATATGATTTGTGTATCTACATGTCTCCAGACAACATTAAAATATGCACCTAGATACGTATCCTTCTTGAGTGATCCCTTTTAACACATCCCTTTTTGAGTTGTAATAAATAAAGCTGTATTATATATCACCTTGCAGCATTTCTAACAAAGTAAATGCAAGTGTATTTTAAAGAAAGAAACGTAAGAAGTTATTTCATTTAAATCGTAGTCTAATGATAAAGGAAAGGAAAGGAAAGGAAGGAAGGAAGGAAGGAAGGGAGGAAGGGAGGGAGGGAGGGAGGAAAGGAGGAAGGGAGGAAGGGAGGAAGGGAGGGAGGGAGGACAAAATCTGCAGAGCTGCGGTCAGGANCAGCTGACATCCATTCCGGCCTCCAGAAGCACCTGTACGACAGCTTTGTGGCCATTACGTGCAGCAAGATGCAAAGGAGTGTGTTTTCTTGTATTACAGTTCATCAGGTTTGGATACGCTTTGATGATCATTTTTACAACGCGCAGACGTCCATAAAGTGCTGCCAGATCCAGAGGTGTTTCCAGTTTGTTGTTTCTTATTGTGGGGTCTGTCAGCTCTTCTAGCAGAACAGCAACAACTTCTGAATGACCATACTGAGCTGCACAATGCAGTGCTGTTTCATTTTCATTGTTCTGTTAAAACAAAACAAAAGCTTCAGAAATTCATGTTTAATCACAGAATAGAAATGCTCAGCTTCTATAAATTGCCTCTATGAGATCACTACAGAGGCAGGGTTTGTAATATAATGTATGGTAATGTATGTTAAATGCTTCAAAATTACTCCACTGAAATTTTAATAATAACACATTAATACTTCAGCTTGTGGCTGTCAAGCAGATGAGCTCTCTACATGTCTACACTGCTCCCAAACCATTTTAACAACATGCCCCACAAAACCTTGTAGCTCATGATATGCCAAAATCTGTAACCTTCTTTGATTCAACTGTTCCTGAAATTATGATTGAGTCCTTCTCTTAGAAATACTGACACTGAAGTCTCTCTTCTTGTTTTTGCTGGTTTTGTACCATAGCAGTTTGTTATTAGAGAAGTGAAATTATGAAGAAAAACTGTGCAATGAAAAAGTATCAGGCACAAGGTTAGTTTCATGTATCACTATAAAAAGTTACTATCCAGACAACAATTAAAACTTCGAAAAAGACAAAATAGCACCTGTAGAAAGACTTAACAAATCACTCAAGCAGTTTGTCTTCTCAGGGCTCCAGGGAGAGCTATGTATGTGTTTTAAGGCATATGTGTATGCTGTGGACTGAACAAGTTTCGGCTTTATAAAACAATGTCCCCCCCACTGTTTCCCAAAACATTATTCAATAAACTTAATAATAAATATTGAGAATAAACATTATCTTTTTAAATTGTTTTCTTCCAGTTCTGTCTGTATACTTGCAGTCTCAAAGAGACAAATAACTTCAGGCAAAGAAGAAGGAAATAATTTATCAAGCTCTCTGAATTCTATATGCCATCTATATTATTAATATATCATATGTAGTTTACAAAGCCTTAAAATACACTAGACTCTATAAATTTTAGAAGTATGTACATTGAATGCCTCTTCTGATATATGATTTATAAAAAGTTGTGACAGTTTACGAATGTTGTAAAAGTACAAAACCAATAAGCTAATGTGTTATATAAAAAAATTAAAAATTAATGTAAATTCAGGAAAGATACAAAAGAAGGGTAGAGATATAATTCTTAAGAAAGAAGAAGTAATAAATCTGAATCCATAGTTCTATTTCTCAAGGAACCAGCTAAAGAAAGTTCAGGGGACAGAGAACCGAAAACAGAAGAAAACAGTTGCTTTTTGAAATACAGAAAGAGTCAGAGATTAAGAGAAATGAGGGTTTGAACTCTTACTCAAAAGCTAGCTCAGATAAGAATATCCATGCTGCACAGTAAAAACTAGAAAGGTGGAAAACAGAAAAACTTTTTTTTGGTAATGATGTTTCTAATTCTGTAACCAAGAACTCAATTCTTGGTTCTGTGGTTTTAACAACATTGCTGTCATTTTCATCTCTTCTTGCAATCTAAGATGACTCGGATGAACTTGGGAAACAGAAGAGACAGATCAATACATTCAGGTAAATCAATGTTGCAGTTAAACCCATCGGTTGTCTGCAACACCACACAAGATCTGAGAGACTGGAATGTGTTTCCTGCTGAACTGCAAGACAGAGGCTGGAGAAGATCCAGGCGGAAAGTGAGAAGCTTCCACTGGCAGACACAGCTTGATGACTAGCAAGTATTTAAATCATTGTGCATCATTCAGGCCACCATGTGGGCCTTCCTTATTACACAGACCAGAAATTCAGATTAAAATATATATACTGTCACAATACCACATTGCTGCAATGTTCTATCAAACTACCTGAGACAACCTTTTTGTGCTCTAGTGACTTTTAATGCATCCTTTATACAGTACTGGGCAAAGCAATTTTCCTATGTACAGTAGTATGCCCACAAATCACAAGCACAGTTTATTAAAATTTATTGTTAGATTTTCAATATTTCATGCATAGATAGATGAACAGGCAATTGCAGCCTGATTTTGTGTACAATTAAGTATGAAAATCAGATAACTGCACACAAAATGGACAAGTATGGTAATTTTTGCCTACAGTTAGTGTATTTATATATCCAATGGAAATAGTTACACAAAGAAATTATATGTATAACTATACTGACATTCTGTGAGGTAAATAACAAAATATATGTTTACAATTATAACTATCTGTCCAATATCTGTTCATGTTTGAGGGTTTTTTCAAGGACTTATGGAAGTACTAATTGAACTATTTAGAATCTTGTGCCAATGATCTAATATTGTAGCTTAAAAGTATTCTGATTAAATTTTCAAAGAAACATAAAAATTAAATTTGCTATGGCCCTTTTCTCAAAATGTGATAGACAGATACAGACACATAGAGATCAAACAGTCCAAGTCGCTGCTGCTGAGCAGCAAACTAAAATTTGCTCCCTCTGGATAAAGAATATCCAGCTGAATTTTCACACAAGGGCATATTTACAGAAAAGTCTACTTTAAAACAGCCTGGTGCATAAAAGCAAAGTAACAAAATGTTATCGTTTTCAAATGTATATTGTTGAACATTTTTCTACAGTTTTTATTTGCCAAATAAAAGCTACATTTCAGTTCATGACCAATCAAACTGATACAAAATTATAAAGAGCTACATATCCTTAAAATAAAGCAGAAGAATCCAACTTGGGCAAACATGATAATTAAATTACCTACATATATGAACTCAGAACAGTCATTGTATATATTGTGTTATCAGAGTTCAGAGGTATTACCTAATTAAAACTTGATAATACAACGTCCTTCCTTCTTCAAAATGTAAATTAATCAATTCAGGTAGAGAAGATAAAATGATTTTTAACTTTCAAAGAGTAAATAAAGACTTGTTTAACCGCCCTCTAAATTTATCTACTTTGACAATTTAGAACTACTTACATAAAATAAATCAGCTTAGAATCCGAAGAGGAGGGGAGGGGAGGGGAGGNAAGGAGGTGGCATTATCTAAAAACCTGCAAGTGACTCACCAATTATCTGAGAGCTCCTTATTGAAACAATCAATGAAAATAAGAATATTTTGTTGATTGAGAGCATTTGGCAGATACCAGAACAAAACAAGGGCCTGTATGCTGTTTTGATAGATTATGCAAAAGCTTCTGAAAACGTATCATGAAATGGGAATCCAGAAGCATCTGGGACTGGGAAGGGAAGCGCATTAGCAACAATTCACAGGGAGGGGAGGAGAGGGGAAGGGAGGGGAGGGTGCTATTGATTTCAAGGTAGTTTATCTTCTTATCTTTAAAGCAACATAGTGTTTTGAAGAAATATTTTAAAGATGTGACAAAATTCTTCAAGAAATTCCTAATAATTTAGTGCTGTTGCCTGTATTTTCAGTTCCGAGCATAAACAATTGTTTCTGTAGAACAGAAAGTTTATGTGTTAACAGTCATTGCAATGAGCAGGTAATCTGCTATGAAATATCTTCATGCAAATTACCATTTTGTAATTAGAGGTTCAAATCTGATATCCAAGAACTAAATAATACATCTAGTGCTGAAGAAAAAGACTAGAATCCTTGTAGAAATTTCAGATACTTCATTATATGTTAACAGCTACAAGACAGACTCTACAACTGAATGGTTCTAGACAAAGAAAGATCAAGAAATAAGAACCAAATGAAGACATAAAAAATGTAAGATAAAAAGAGTAGATGAATATTATGCAAACACAATACTAAAAAAAAGGCTCTAATATTCATAACTAATAATATTTTTACCAAGTAGTTACTCTTATAGTCCAACGGACCTTTTTCAGAAATAAGGAAAGCACTCTATGATTCAGCTTTTAACATTTTCAAAATCTTCCTATTTGTTACATGTGTATTTTCATGGGCATGATCCTGACTTTTTGCAGCCTTTCTCTGAATCTATTGTCTTCCACATACAGCCAGAATTCAGGCTTGTGTGGCTGCAAACTGAATTGTGCCTTCACAGCCCCGCATCTCATCAGTATTGCAGGCTGTGCTACATCATTTAGCTGCTAAGGATGTGTGCCACTGCAAAATGTACAACATATCTTGAGGTCTATTCATTAGAGTGCAGATTAGCAAATACATTATAGAGACAGTTATTGTAGCTTGGCAGTCTGATAGTGAAGAAGTACAGGAAGTATCAAGAGAATGAATGGCTATCATGAATATTATATAGGCCCTTGTGAAGCCACTATGAAACTGTGGGTAAATTCAGGACATTTATTGCATAGTTGCGTAGACCTTTTTTTTTGCCAAGCAAGTTTTAAAGCTCATAAAGTCCATGCAAGTACTGTACAAGCAATAATGACTCAAGGAGTGATTTAACAGACCTTTCCAAAGAAGGCTCAACTCCTCTTTGTATCAAAGCATTTTGACGCTGAACTTGAAAAAGGAGACTTCCTAAATCACTGAGCCATTTCTTTGTCACATGATCCCAATGTAAAGTAAGTGAACAAGACATTTGTTATGAAAAGCTTTTTGCTATTTTCTCAGTTATGAAATGAGAATTTAAGTTTAAATTAAAGAAGGAGGGAACAATTGGAGATTTTGGAAACATCTATCTATATGTTGAATATACTCAAGAGTAATCAGCTAGAGGAAGAAAAAATACAGAAATAAGGCTATAATAACTAAATAATTCAATAGAGAAAAAAGTAATGAAAGAATATGAAAGGGATGACCTCAGGATGGTCTTACTTCATGTATTAAATCAGGAAGACAGTTCCCTTAGAAGTTCCACCAAGTTAATAATTCTGAAAAAATAAAGGAAGTTTGCCTGCAAATTACTCAGCGTGAATCAAAATCAAATCTACTGACTTCCCACTGAAATTCACCTTTACTTATGTAAATGTTATAAAAAAAGTAATGTAATTTGGTTGGCTAGTTTGAAAAAAATTTCTTTCAATTTGTTGCTGCAATTGGCTTAAATCAAAAAGATTGCTTCTGCACTTTTTTTCTTCTAAAGAAAGTAACGTAAGAGTTGCAAGGGAAACTCTGAAATTCATCCACATAGTCTCAAATTTAAATGACAGGTAAAATCAAATGCAGAACTTGAAAAATATTGTGTTTTCAAGCTATTTTGGAACTGAATTGAACTTCTGGAAGTCCCTGAGGTGTCACTGAGAGAAGCATATAATGTCTATGTTTCATCTGGATGATTTGGAGAAGTCAGTAAATACGTTAAAATTTAGGTATTTACATCATATGAACGTATCTTGAACTCTTTTTCTTCATATTTCAGAAGAATTGTTGAATAGTATTAAAGAAATGTGAGTAGGTTTTGTGGCAATTACAATTTGATGCACAGGCAAATTCTACACAACACTGAATCCATAAAAATTTCAGAAGTGTTTACATTTTTTCCTGTAAATTTTTCACTACTCATATTCTGTATATATATAATTGGAATAGATTTTATTTATATTTAATACTAAGTATTTGTATTTATTCCTGATGTTATTCACATTTTCTTCCTGCAAAAAAACCAAACATTACATATTGACCTATATGTGGCTGTTATTTATTAACCATTTTTTCATAGATTAGGATTTGTTATCATTTATGCAATTTTATGATGAAAGTTGCCATAATAGACGTTTTACCTATCCAGATGTCCTTACATAAATAAACATGTAAGGAGTTTAACTGTTAACAGCACACCTTTTTACTTTCTTTGGTATCACCAATTACCAATTCGTGATCTCATACTATCTTAATTAATTTTATAATTTACATAATTTTAAATCTTCATCAATGAAATTAAACATTTAAAATTTTGCAATGTCGCCATATTTCGTAATTTAAAACATACCCCATACCTGTCAATTAAGACTCCTATATTAAACAGTGATAGAATTCTTTTTACATAATTGTTATGCTGTAACCGTTTTCTGTGTGTAGAGTTGTCAGTCTACATTCCACCACCCCCATAATATAATTGTCATTTAACTGTTTGTCTCTTTACTGTTTGTTCCAATTTTATGTAACGGGAACAGCAGGGGGCATTCAGAGCTTTAGATGCTGGATATGGTTGGATATGATGCTATGATGCTACTTAACTGCATTTTGAAAGTGTAGAATGCAGTTTGATCAATTTACAATATATAATATGAAATCCATTATTTCATGTAATATACATTTATGCATCATGAACTTGTCATTTACTTCTTTTGTGTCGTTCATTGCTTTCACGTAAGTTTTTAGAAGCATTTATTTCACATAGAATTTTAATAAGATAGATGAAAACAAAAATGTATTACAAATTAGTTACAATAATTTTTAAATCGTGAACAAAATTATTTTCTTTAAGTGCAAACCATTACATCTTAATGTGTTCCTTAAAAAAAAAAAAAACCACAACAAAAACAGGGGAAAAAAGTCTGACTTGAGTACACTATTTTCTGTGGTGAAAAAGTGTCATGAAAAATGGCTGTCCTTATCTCCAACTCTCAGACTAAAAAGGAAGGAAGAAAAATAGTTCAGGATTTCTTACAAGCTGTAGCTTCAGCTTCAGAGATCTGAGAGAAGTTACGAGAGCTTTGAGGAGTCACCTGCCTTAGACAGCCTGTCTGCAAATAAGCAAAAGCCTCAGAATCCTATGGGCTCATAAGAATGTACAACGAGTGTTAGGGTGAGGATGCCTCTCACGCTCTATTTGAGGATATGTGGGTGGAGGTGGCTCTATAACAACGTGACATTTCCCTCTTTCTGTGATACAGAGGATATTCTCCTGCATGGAGTGTTAATTAGCAAGGGAAAGCAGGAGCCAGCAAAGTAGTCCACATACAAAACCTGGCCATTGTCTAGAGCGGAACACCAAGGAATTTACAAGGTCAGAAAAACTCTGTATGCTTGAGTTTAACTTCAAAGTTTAGTATGATCGAAATTCCCTTAAAAGACTTGAAGGTAACACATTTCTTGTCAGGATTGCTCTCACGTTTTCTATTATAAGGTTTTTGGGTTAAATGCGTAAACAGGAGGACATCTGAGGACCTTTTCGAGTCAGTGGGGTATAGAAGTATCAGCTGTATCCCTGCTTATTTGCTCCAGTGATCAAACCAGATACAGCACACCTAATCAAGTCTGAGAATATTCCAGAAGTCTGGATGTACATGTGGGATTGGGGAGAAGTAGGTTTGAATTTACATCTCTCTTTCCGATCTTACTGAAATATTTTTTCACTCTCGCCCTCTCTGAAGTTCCTACACAGCTTCCAGTATTCCGTCAGTAGAATACACGTAATGTCTTCAAGCACGTGGGCGACACACAATCCGATAGCTGCTTTTTGTTTCGTTGCATAAATAAAACTGAAAAAACCCTCTCCTTGACAAAAGGTAAACCTACAATTCAACTGGTTTCATCCTACGTAAAACAGCTGATGAGAATGAAAACGTTGGAGAATTATCTTAATCTGAAACTGAAATCATGGAATGACAAATTCTGAGTTTTGTTTTTTTCTTGGATGTGTCAGCATATCACAGGATTTCCCACAAGACTGTCACGTGGGCATATTTTATTATGTTATTTTCCTGTATTTCATGCACTAATACTTGATATTCATATCCTAGTTATTGTACAGATTCCAATGTCTAGGTACATAACCTCAGATATCAAATAGATTACTCAAAGCATGGCATCTCACACTGGGTTAAGTGTTTGCAATCTAGGTCTCACATTTCTTATTTTCTCACAGTTTGCCCTCTGGCCACACTAACGTAGGCACTGAGGGAGCAACTCATTTGCTAGATTGCACTTTGCCATTTGAGTTCCTGTGGGGTGCCAGGTGGTACCGGACCTGGACTTCATCACCCACTCCACAAGCACCCGGAAATTCTGAGCACCCTCTGTCACACAGGCCCATCCAGATTTCTCAGTTACTGCAGGCGCTTAGAAGGCACTGCATTTCTGGTTTTGGACACTTGAATCCTCCTTTTAGTCACCTGAATAGCCCTGTTGGCTCCTGTGATTACGCTGACCAGAGCTCTGTGGAACCAAATGGTGCACATACAGGCAATGCAGACATTACAGCTTAGGTCTGAATCAGGAGCTGACTCCCATCTTCACATTCCAACAACTCTCTGACTACCCAGGCAAATTCAATATCTTAATGGTTACTATCTGTATTTCACAGCCTACTTCCAGTTCTTAAGCAGCTCAGCCTAGATGGTGTCAAAATTTAATCAGCTTCTTTCTATTTCTAAATGCTAACCCCATTATGAATGGACCATGTAAGGATATACAGAATAAAAGCAGAGGGTGTACCATATGCTTGACAGCAGAATGCAACATGCTTATACTGCCCTTACCCACTCTAATACTCTCATAATTTTTGCTTGGTCTTTTTCTTTTTATGTGTCCTTTCTGCTGCACGTGCATACATGCAATCCATCTGGTTTGTCATTTACCTCTGCATGCCTGATAATTTACAGTAGTCTTAAAATATACCAAGGATATTAATTTTATCCCAAAGATTTTCAGGAACTTAGTATCTAATATAGTAAAAATTACACAAGGTTTATGCAAATTTACAACCATACATAAAAGATGCATAGTTGAGTATGTCTTCATGTGATTTTTAAAAAACAAACAGAAGGTTTTTCCCATACTTATTAAATCTAATATTCTTTAGGTCAGTGCCCATGCAGAATAAAGGTATCTGGTATGTTTATAATGGAAGATTTTATCAGTCTTGGAGAAGAAATTACAGAAACAATGGAAAATAGACTTTTTCTTCTTTAATTTGTCTATAAATTGGTCAGACCTAAAGAATATGTGCTGCTCTTTTCTGATGATGTACACAAATACTTTTTATCACTTCACCTGTTCATTCACTCTGGAGTGTGATGGTCCATGATGGATGAGAATCTTCACAATATCTACATCTCCTCTCCAAGCAGCCAAGTGAATAGGAAAGTAACCTTTATTATCTGCTACATTAGTTGATGCTTCATACTGAAGTAATTTGAGAACTATATCCCTGGAAAACAGGAGGTAAATCTAAAAATTGACAGGAAGCTAATTTTATTAAGTTTTTACATGAACATATATATTACCAATACTTTTACTGGAAAGGAGAAAAAAACCCAAACCTGTATTTCAAGTGAAACAGCTACAAAAAGTGAAGACCAATAATTTCTGAAAATGAAATAGATAGTAAAACATAGACAAAATGCTATTAATTGTAATGATTCTCACTTCTTATTAATACCATCAACAATACTATCATCAGGTCTCTGAATCTGTTTCTTGCAATAGGATCACCTGGCCACAGAATCATTTTTAGAATTTGCCCGTCCAGGCCATGTGCATGTCCCTCAAGGCACACAAGGCACTAAAGGCAGAGAAGTACTCTTGTCCCCACCACTGCTGAATTCTGGAGCCAGGATGACAAGAGGGTAGTTTTTTGGAAACATTTCTCACAGTAAGGCTTAAGTAGCAGTTTTTCCTCTTCTTTAAGACATTATCTCAAAGATAGTTAGGAAAAAATTAATGATGATTTAGCTGGATATATACTACTTCTATGAAATAACTGCTTCTATTTTCATTTCCCACATTCAGGTGCCTTGTAGCAGTGAGGGAAAACGTGACTTATTACCATTTTAATTCTCTTCATATTCCTTTCCTTACTTTTGGTGTGGCTTATCATACATTAAGTGAAAGATTAGTATAAGTTAGTATATTGCATCCCTGATTTTTAAGCAGTCTCCTGTACTTAACTTCAAAAGCTAAACATAAAGATCAGCTGTGTGGTATGATAACATAACCAAGTATGTCAGAAAGTAAATAAATTCTGTCTTATCGCTGCATTTGTCGTCTCATAGTTTGACACAGTCAGGCCTCATTAGTTATTAAGCTAAGCAAATCTATGATCCAGTGTGGGCAGTTCTATGCACACTTTTTACAAATATGGAAACACTGACTTACTGATTTGGCTCAAAAAATCAGTGAGGGGAGGGAGCTCAATGTAGCCTATGCTACAACTAAAAATGAAACCCTTGATGACAAATTAAGACACAAGATAAATCTAAGGCAATTATTCTTCCAACCTTGACGGAACCTTATTTAATTGCCTATTGAAAGCAAAATGTGGTGAGTTATGAGGGAATATATCCAGGTCAAAAGAAATTCCCAGTTGACTCCAAAAGATACTGGAGTCATCACATCTAAGCTTTGAGGAGAATTTAAGATGGATTTCGGTTACTCCTGACAAGGTCAAATACCATGAGAACAACCAAGAAAGAGCAGCTCCGCTACAGAAAGACTTTTGCTACACAAAAAGTTGCAGAAAAGTGACTCCTGAGGGAAACTTTTCAGTACACGAAAGGTTTGAGAGACTTCTCATAAAATAATAGTTGGTTTTGCAGTAAATAGGCCAATGAGAGCTAGAGATCCAAAGCAGTTCCTTTGAAAGGAACACAAAACAAAGGAAGCATAAATTGAACAAAGTGGAAGAAAATCAGTAAAAAGTCTTCCACAGATGAAATCTATAGATAAGAACATACAGGAATTGTTGGGAAGAGTCCATTGCAAGATTCAAGCTACAAAATAGAACATGCATCTCCTTCATCCTTCAAGAATGCCCTGACCCATCACACTTATCTAGGGTGAGTCTTTTTTAGTGCTTTTTGAGAACTTTTTCATTTTGTACAAATACATTTCAGAGAGGAGAAGATTGAAAGTCGTTAGCCCAGTAACATTACTGGGCTAAGTGAAATTACTTACAGAGACCGAGATGCCAGTGCCTGCCCCAGATATGATTTAATTACTTATATAAAGCAGAACAGTTTCTCAAGGAAAGAAAACCATCCCAGAATAATCAAGGAGGAGGGAATTCATCACATACAGTGATCGAGCAAGGATTTGAACAGTGGTGTCCAACAAGTATCTCAGCCACAAATTCTTGGTTGGGTCATTAAGTCTTAAGTTCTTACTTTCCTGAAAAACTTTGAAATCTCTCAGGTTCAACCTGGTGTAAAGGAGGAAAAATTAAAATCTCAAAAGTTTTTAAAGGACAGGAACTTCTCCTAAGTGGGAAGATTCTTGTGTCAAAAGACAGTATGCTGTTTTGATTTTGAATATCAAGTTTGAAAACTCAAATAGAGTGTAAAGTAATTTATTTGTTATTTGTGGCAACTAACAAAATTAGAACCACCAGGTGTCTGTCCAATTCTCTTGCTGGCAGTGCTACCATTGCAGCACGATCAATAAAATGGTTGGATAACAAGTCCTGAACCCTCATGATTTATCACAAAACACATCATGATGTATTTCAGTTTACTTTAATGTAACAAGGTATAATTGTGATGTCAGTTACTGCTGCTTATCCTGCCATGAGTGTAAGGGGTCATAGCAGCCAACACTGGACTTTTCAAAGGCTGCAGTTATATCTGCTGCTGCATATAAGTCCACATTTTTAAGTCTGCCCTGACCTCGGTGAAAGTTTGGTCAACACTGTGTCTGAAAACATCATTTGGCTTTTGTATGTTTTGGGATTTTATAGTTTATATTGCTAGGATTCACTTGAAATCTCTGATAGTTTCAGTGTTTATACAGCAATATTTTTAGCTTTCCAGGTAACTATTGGTTTATTGCCAGTATTAAAACTACCAAACCCAGTTTTCACCTACTTAAAACCAGCAATCTTTGCAAGCCAACGCTTGTGGTTTTGTCAGTCAAAAATTAGCAATAGCACAAGAAACAATCCATAAACTATTAACAAAATGGCTAAGTTTAATAGATCATGTCAAGAACTTAGACCTAATTCCATGGAGGTAAAAATATATTAATGGATGATTCTGAATCTTCCTACATAAAAACTTTGAAACTTTGGAAAATGCACAATATCTAGTTCAAGAGTATTTTAACTTCATATATTTATTTAGAAACAGAATATCCCATATTCATCAAAAGATTAATCTGTCCTAAAGAAAATAGGCACCTTCCTAGAATATAATTAAAGACACATCCTAAAGTTATAATTTTTACATAGAAGGGTGCAAAAGTTGTGCAATGAGTAAACTAAACACATAATAATTATCTATTCATGTGCTATTTTATGGACAGTCCAAAATCACATTAACATTCATGCAAATCACTCTTAATTTCAATTGGGTTTGGATCAATTCCTTATCTCCCACAGAGGAGTTAACCGAAGCTTTATGTCAAAATTTTCTTTAGTGAAAATACCCCTTTTTTTCCTGCTTTCAGGTGTATAATTATTAAATATTCTTTTCATGTTACTTTTGCTTTGCTAATGATTAATCTATACTGTTCTTTGTTTCACAAAATTGCTTCCTGAAACAGTCACACACTATACATTTGTACATACACACAAAAGTATACTACAATATTTTCTGTTGCAATTTTCCAGCAATGAAAAAGCACTAGAGCCAAGATTAGCAGTAACAATACTAAATTTCCCCAAAACCAAGGAAGGATTTGGAAGAAGCAGTACAGAATCAATAGCTTTTAAACTAAGGATTTCCCATTTGTCATTACCACTTATTGATATTGATGACAGTGTCAAAACATCCTATGTTAATATATCCCATTGGAAATAAAGCTCTTTTAATAAGTCAAGGTTTGCCAATTTTTGGTACAAATCTCACAACTATGCTATATTTTCTTACATTACACAGTTAAATACCATTCTACATAAAAATTAAATGTCAAGCACT
This sequence comes from Rhagologus leucostigma, assembly GCA_013397725.1. NCBI lineage: Eukaryota > Metazoa > Chordata > Aves > Passeriformes > Rhagologus > Rhagologus leucostigma. The sequence continues at coordinate 2,952,803 of VZTD01001533.1, forward strand.
TACTTGTGTCCATTTAAAGCTGCATGATGTAAAGCAGTATAACCTGAACTGTCAGTGCAGTTTATGTTTGGTCCTCGCCAGATGCTGCAAATAAAGCAAAATTGTGAAGTTAATTTTTTGGCTTGGCAAGTACAGAAGTGTCAGAAATTTGATCCACAAATAATTTAAAGATCTCTGCAACAAGTGTGATTAAACTTTGGAGATAAATTACCTTGAAAGAAACTTAAAATAGCAAATGTCATCTTTATATTAATATAATTTATTTATAAAAATAATTTTACACATTCATCTATATAAGAGTCATGAACTTTATGTAGGGCAGTCTCAAAGACTAATGACAGAATAGTCATTTCAATTAGAACTGTTCTCCCTCTATTACTCTGGTAATTACACTGAGGTTATAATCTGATTTTGTACTACTTTTCCACAAGTATGTATTCATTGTCTTTAGGTCAGTTGGTCTAGAATCAAACAAACATAAGATTAGTGAGAACCAATCATATTGTTTAAACGGGCAGTAAATTTATTCTTTTTACTTAACTTGATATTTTAGCTCCCACTTTAACTGATTATGTTTTTAAAATAAATTAGATATACCTTTAAAAATAAGTTAATTAAATTATGTTTTGTTATCTTTCTGTATTTTACAGTCAACTTCACTTCATGTCCTGTTTAACCAGTTTCATGATCTATTATGGACTCTTCAAAAAACAGTAAAGGAGATATTTCGTTTCAAAGTGGAAAATATGCCTGCTAATCTACCAAAACCAACAACAAAACCAAACCCTGGAAACTGGTTAACAGAGGTGTATTGAAACCAGCAGGCCTTTTTATCTAACCGACCACATTTGAAACTGATTGTATCCTTTACAGAAGCAATTTACTCTTCTGTAACAAAGTTTTCAATCATTAGTATTACAACTTCCAGAACACAAAATTAGGAGTCCTGAATTACAGTCTGTTTTCTTTAGTTTCTAAGACAGTGCTAAACAGTTATTGGCAAGCCATATTTCCCTTCACTTCATACATTAGAAGAAAGTGCTGTAGTTTAAAGAAAATAATTTGAAGCTAATAAGTAAAAAGAATTTTTCATACTGACATTTTTCATTATCTACATCAATAAAATGACATTATACTTAACATGATTTGTCAGAATTATTTATTATTGAATCTGTATTTTACTACCTATAAAATGGAATATACATATAAGTACATATATAGATATATGCACACTACAGAATACTGATGTGGACTGGTCTCTTTTTCATTGTGTGTATTTGAATGATTCATTAGTTCACAAACTTAAGCAGTTGTTTTCCCACAAGTAATACTGTGCGCATACAGAATACTTTGTGTGAAACATTGTGTTCTGCAGTGAGCGTAATTCTACATACTGCTGGGTACCTCACCTTTCCCTGCAATTTAATTTCTTGGAAGAACAAGATTGAATTATTTTCTTGGGTGCAAAGAAGCAAAAAAAAAGTAACTTTTTTTAAAATCTGCTCAGACATCTATAGATGGTCTTTTCTATAGAAGGCAACTTTCAGATAAGAAAAGTCACTCTAATCTTTTCAATTAAAGGAAATTATTTTAACTTCATGGAATAGTAAAAATTCAGTCCTTGAACTGATAGCTCCTCCGTAATAGACAGATGTTATTTATATGGCAAAGACAAGCTGTCTTTATCTATTGGAAGGAAAGAAGTCCTTATGTATTGATAAGGTACAACCTCTCTTATACTTTTGCATACTGTTTATTAATTATTGTCTTATTTATCGAATTATATTTTCATCCTTTGATTTACACCAGCTTATAGGAGAATGAAGAAAACAAGAAGTGGTATAGAAAGTAAGATTTTAAATAGTGCAAAAAAATACACAACCAACCATAACATAATTTACTTGGTTTTGATAGCTTGCTTGCTCTACTTAGAGTTGTTAGGATTTGTCTGTGGGTTGTTTTTTCAAAATGGAAGGATCCGGGAGTTTACAGACTATTCATGATACATTAGGCATCATAAATTAAAAAAAAAAAAAAATCAAAGAACAACTAAAAACTTTAAAAACTCCCACCAAAAGCCCCCCAAAAAATCCTTGTTCATTCTCCCCTAATTTTCTTCTTTAATCCATGGACTAATTAAAACATTGTTGTACTTCCTGACTCTGGTCTTAGGAAATATTTTTCAACCGAAACTATACTGATTAAAAAAATACTCTGAAACTTTATTAAAGCGTATATAAATGCACCTATGTGAAACTCCTCCGGACATGTAGGCTGGGAGGCTGACAGACTAAGGACAAAAGACAATGAATAAATCCTGATGACTCAGAGACACAAGACAGGATGGACAGACTAATCACTGTCAACTCCCAAAGGGTACACAAAGACATGCTCAAAACCACAGCTTGGTTATCAAACTACAGAACACAGCAAACACGAGCAGGACTCAGCTGCAGGCAGCTCTCTTCCCTTGGGCCACTGCAGAAATCCTTTCCGAGAAGGTCTTGCATTGCGACAGTATTGCAACATTATTTCCTACAAAAGGAATGCAGGTCCAGTATATACCTGGGGTATTTATGCTTTAATAACTGAGAATCAAATTCAAACTGGACAGTCTGAATACAAATTCTTGCATTTTTACTTTTCTTTTACAATTCCTACTATTGTTTCTTTTTTTTTTATGAGCTTGAATAGTTACATATAAAGAGTAGCATTTCAAAAGAAACATGAAAATGACAGATAAAAGAAAAAGATGGTTAGTTGATTGATTTCTCATTTTGCTATGCTTTTTGGAAAGAAAGAATTGTGAAGTGGCTGTTGTTACACACATATGAACAGAAAAGCAAGGAAATAAACCTTTTTCCAGCTAATCATCACACAGACACACTCCCCCTCAACAGTACAAGAACTATGCTTGCAAGGTATGCATAATTTTTCCATCACATTTCTTCTCTGTACATACATCTGCATAATATCATTCCATTATCATTATACTACCTCATGACTATGCAATAATATTTCTGGTCCTTATATGGCAGTTTTGCTAAGGAGAAAGGAAAATATTTTTGGTAGACAATGATAAGAATTTTTAAAAGCCTTAGAAAGTTGACTGATGACGAGTGTCTGTCTGCCCATTGGCTTCACTAAACCTTCTCTGATAACTGACTAGTAACTCTCTTTGGAATTCATTTATTCTCTGAAATGAAGCAGCAACACAGAGGATGATACTGGATGGAATCAGTTCCTCCAGAGAAGATGCACAAAGCATGGTGTTCATGCCTGCATTTTTCAAGGTCTAAACCCTGTCGAGAGCTGAGAGCCTTACATAGCCTAGTGCTCACCCCTCCCATTCCTCTCTCCACCTTCTCTCCTAGGTTCTCAATATCTTCGGAAGCTCTTCCTAGAGACACCTGGCTCTTCAGTACAGCAGAAGTAGTGAATCTCATCTTGCCAGGTCAGTTTTAACAGCGGGAAATTCTAAACTTCATCCTCTTTCCATTGATGTCAGTGGCAAACACCAACCGGTTCAGATTTATACAGCTTCCTTCCTGTGTTCCATAGAATAAATACATATTACAGGAATTTGTCTTGTTCTGAGCCAAAATCTTCCAAATTTTCCATGTTCTTTTGTTAGTCCAGAAACACATTGACTAACGTTTTTTGAGCACACAGCCAGGCTCTTCATTAGTGCTCTGCCTACATTCATACACATGTTCAGTTGTGTAAACTCAGTTTACACAAAGTACATGGACAATTTCACAGAGAATTTTGAAAATGTAAACTTTTACACAATAATATGTATTATCATTCAGACACAATAATAATGTTACTTATTGTGAACAGCAGAAAAATAGCTCCCATTCTCTGTTTTATGCACAAATACACCAAATTGTTAACTCTTGCTCTAAACTATATAAATTAATAATGTTACTTATCAAATATAGAGTTGTACCATTTCAGTAAATGTGATTTTTTTTCTTTCTATGGATTCCTCTTTGGTAGAATCCAGTGTTATGCCAAATATATTATCCTATAAAAATATATATTTCTTTTTCATGTATGGTTTAACCTATTATTAACACTCCTTCGCTGAATTTGAGATACATCTTCAAATTACTTCAAGGAAAGTAAATTTAAATAGTAGCAGTGGGGATAAAACCCTTTCAGAAAGTTGTACTTTACATCCTAATAAATAACTGTACATGGGTGAAAAAACACTGAAAAATGTATTTTAGAATTAAATTCAAGCAGGTGCAGTTACAGATATTAAACTGAAAAATATAGATGATATTTTGAGCAAGAATATCTTTGATCTTCTTTCCAGTATAAAAAAAAACCTGTTGGGTGAAGCAACTGAGAGTTGAAAATCTCAAATTTAAAAAAAAAAAATAAATAAAATAAAATAATAATAATAATAATAATTTATTTTAATTAAAAATAAAGAGAATGGCAAATGGATTATCAATTCAATTAATATTAATTTTATGCTTAAAGCTTATTGTATATAGAATTCCAGTTAAGTGCTTTTGTTGTATCGGTGTGAAAAATGACTCAAAAACATTTCAGTTTTGAATGTGCTTATCTCATTTTGATTCCTGCTGTTTAGTTGTCTCAATATAAATAATACAACAAAATTTATGATCAGCTATTCACGGGATTAAGGATGTTACTCAAGTTCAGGTTGTAAAGCAGCTTATTCCATTTGCTTTCTTTAACCTTGATCTGTTTACAGTCTTGGCCTTAGTGTAAATCTGCAAAACTGAAGAATTTCACCAACCTGTGATCTTATTTCCGTACTGATTCTGCTCAATTTGTGATTTCTATTTGAATCAAGTGCGGTAAATATTATGAGTTTGATTATTTAGTATACAACATTTACTCATTACTATACTTAGAGCCAGCTACAAGAGTGGGTTAGAAAAAGATGTTTTTCCAAACAGCAGGGTCAACACTTACAGTGATAACACAAGCATGGAAGTAAAAAGTGTAATTTAAGAAAACATGTAGAAGAAAGGGATCATGCCCAACAATGTAAGACTCAAAAAACAGTATCTCACCAGCAATTATTGTTTTTCAAGTTTTGTGAAATATCACTGCTAAATGAACACTGATAGATTTAACAGACTACATCTACCCAGACTAAAATTTGGAGTAGGGTGGCAGCATTTAAAAGTACGCAAATAACCTTAATTTCCAATAGATAATCTGGTATACTTGCTCACTACCATTCTTGCTGTTACTGTATTTTTGGTTGGAGAATGATGAGACCCATACTGTCATTAGTCCAACCTGCCATCCATAGCTTCTCCAGTGAAAAGAACTATGAAAATGTTGATTACAAATGACTGAAGTTCAGCATTTGTCTGAGGAGAGGCAGAAAGCCAGACACATAGAAATAGACCTAAGTCCTGGATATCCAGAAGTGACTTAGTCATGATGAGTCTTATAGAGAGTCAATATGGCCTTATCCTTTGAATAACCTCAGGATAAAAGAATTGCAGTTGAAAGAAAAAGGTTTTACAAAAGTGTATTTTGATAGAGTTAGAACTTCAGAAACAACTTTAAAGCAGCTCTGGAGGTGAGAAATTATAGAACTTGTATATGAGGACATTACAATCGTGAAGTACCCAAAGAACAGGCTGGAAGAGGACTGAGATAATTGGAAACGATACAAATTCTTACTCACGTGCTAGGTTATGTGACAAACAGCTCCTGTGTATATCCACAAAGGAGCACAAAGGGACAACAGAAAGTGGGAGAATCAAGTAATACCCTGGCCCAGCTACTCTGGAGCTCATCACAGAGGCATCACCAGTGTATTAAAAGCCCATCTCTGTAAGTCCAGCAGAGCACAGCAGCACCACGGCAGGCAAAGACACCTTTGTTGGGGTCCCTCTCATAACTGAGCTGTGAGAGCCTCCACCACACTGCCCAGGGGTGACACACATCAACATGAAACAATGCTGGAGAACACTTCAGGCTGAGAGAGACCACTCTCTAGGGTTACAGGACACATGGATTGAGGGAGACTTCCAATGGGATATTTAGGGGAGGAACAAAATGCAGGGAAAGGGATGGATTTAGGTGATCTGGGGAGGAACAAGTTTGAGTAGATAGAAGGATAAGGGAGTGAAAAGGGTTGATCACGTGTGTATAGTTGGCTCTGCAGTGCAATAGGCTGGTCATGTCCTGCACTCAATCTTACTAAATTCTGATTCTATTTTCCTGGGCAAGGGCCTCCATCCTGTGTGCATGGATGAGGGTCAAACTCAACTGCCTGCAACTGAGTCAAATGATAGGTTAGTGAGAATACATGTCAGTCTGGCCAGGAACTGGAGCAAATGAGGGTCTGCATACCAGAAACTGGAGGGACACCATGAATCAGAAGACCCATGTGTGTCCATGGAGGCCGCAGCTGTAGTGTGGGTGTGTGAGACAGTGTGTGATTGCTAAGGAAGACCAAGTTGGATCAGTCAGCAAAGCAGGTGAAGTAGCCTGGGAGGCAGATGTGTGGCTGTATGTCTCTGAGGTTAAGACCGTGCAAGGAGGTGATGTCATGTGAGACCAGGGAAAAGGTTAAATTTTGCAGAACAAAAGATGACCAGGAGGCTTCTGCAGAAGTCAGTTACTAAGTATTTTGGGGGGTTAGCCAACTTTGAACATCTATATTAAAAATACTAGAGAAACCAGTGGTCTTGTATGGCTGACATAGACCACTGGGAGGCATGTCCTACAACTGCAGATTGGACAGTCTGTGCATGTGTAGATGCATGTAAATTTAGGTATGCGCAGTTTGGGAAAGAATCCGCCTAGAAAAACATGTTGATAAGCACTCAGTCTCTCCAATTTTATTCTGTATGGTAAAATCTAAATAAACTAAACCTGAACAGGAGTCACATGAACTATTTTAACTGAGTTAGAACTCCGTTTACTTGAAGCTGTAATCAATTTCCCTTGAGGGTGTATAGTTTTATCCTGATAGTCTTAATAGTTACATCACTTTAAATGTTGTAAAAAATCAGTTAACATGCAAAAACCAAAAGGAGAAACACATTGACTTCAGGATGATGTCACACAAAGGAACAGGAAATCAATTAGTCATGCTTTATTTAAAAAATCTGTCATATATAAGGTAACTTTGCATTTGACCTTTATCTAATCAGTTTGGCTTCATCATTCTTTATGGACTACTCATCTGGAAGTACTCTGGCTGAGTATACTGCATAATACTGTGGCTATATTCAGAAAGCAAAATTTTCCTGACTAGTACTGGTTAGCTTTTACAGTCAAGATCAATTTGCCTGAAGTGGTTAAAAGAGAGAAAGCCTTCATCAGTTATGACAGAAGGGTCATAACTTCCACTTGTCTATAGGGACAAGTTGGGGTTTTGCTTAGTTCACAGAGAACCATAGCAACTCCAGCTCGTCAATGATGAGTCAGACAGATCTTTGGATTCAGTCCAAAGTTCTGTCCTTGAAAATCCAGTCATTCTGACAGGAAAAAACATTACCTCTCATTTGGCATCATCCTGCAGAAGAATGCTGTAAGAACAGCTACTAAATTATGAAAATACTCAGTTCAAAACCAGATCAGCAGGCAGTACCTTTAATAAGTAAAATCATTCATGTTTAAGCAATGTGAATCATGTTCTAAAACCATTGCCAATGGTATCTCCATGTATGATCTTAGGTGATTTGAGCAATCTGCAGGAATACCACCTGGCTAATGCCGAAGATCAGTGCATCAGATTAGCTTGGGCTCCCTAACATATACGAGGTAGATGGGTTCTACACATTTGTTATGAATCAGACCTATGCACTTTGTATAAGATCTATAGATTGATCACGATTAACCAGGAACACAGTTCACTGTGTTAGTTAGTATTAGGCCATATAACAGAGAAAGGCAATTCATCAGACGTGATTGACTACATTTTTTTTCAGTGTATACAATACTTATGGGTACATACATATATTAAACTCCCTTTGTAAATAAATACTGGGTTCAACTCTTCCCAGACAACTAATATTTAGTGAAATTACATAAACAATCATTATTTTTCTATAAGCACAACAGAAATCAATCTCCTGAGGGGTTGTGAAAGCCCTTGCATATCTCATGATTCTAAGTACACCAAACACTCAGTCACCCTTTGGTTGAGGGAGGGGATTGTCCCATTCTACTCTGCATTAGTGCAGCCTCACCTCGAGTGCTGTGTGCAGCTTTGGGTGCCACAATATAAGAACGATGTAAAGCTATTAGAGAGCATCCAAAGAAGAGCTACAACGATGTTGAAGGGCCTTGAGGGGAAGCCTTATGAGGAGCAGCTGGGGACACTTGGTCTGTTCAGCCTGGAGGAGACCTGAGGAGAGACCTCAATGCAGTCTGCGACTTCCTTCTGAGGGGAAGAGGAGGGGCAGACACTGATCTCGTCTCTGTGGTGACCAGTGACAGGAATGGCCTGAAGTTGTGTCAGAGGAGATTTAGGTGGGTTATTAGGAAACAGGTCCTTCACACAGAGGGTGTTTGGGCATTGGAACAGGCTCCTCAGGGAAGTGGTCACAGCACCAGCCTGAGGGAGTTTAAAAAGCATTTGGACAATGCTCTCAGGCACATGGTATGATTCTTGGGGATGTCCTGTGCAGGGCCAGGAGCTGGACTTGATGATCCTTGTGGGTCCCTTCCAATTCAGCATATTCTATGATTTTATGATTCTATACACTGACATGAATATACCCATGAATGCTGAGGTATAGTATATACATCAATATTTTCTTTTGAAGAACAGAGCATATTCTCAGGTAGACCATTCTGGCTTCTTCTTTTCTAAAAATTAGCTGACATTAAAACAAAATTTTTAAAAAGCCACTCTAATATTACACATTCTTATCACAGACAGGCAAAGTCAATATTTACTAGAAAAGGAGATTTTAAAACCTCTAAATTATTAATTATGCATCCTGGAATACCTACTGACATTTGTTTAAGCGGAATAAAAATTCCTGGAGCTCTGGCACTGGAAGCAGCACGGGGAAGAGTAAGAATTTGCATCAAAGATTTTTGAATATGGATGCTGTTAGATCTATGACCTCATTCCAGTACTAAACATTGTTCATCTTAGAAACCGACCTGAGATGAGACTCTTTGTTATAGCTCTAGGACACACAGAACAGAACTTGCTATATATAGAGTCTTCAATTCAGCTGGCTTTAATACCTTGTCCTTCCTCATCTGGGTTTCCTCAAAAGTAGAATAATTCTATCAGACACAAGAAAAACAGGCATCAGAAAAAATACATTATTCCATTTCCTCTTGATTCTTGAAGGCCTTCTCACACCTCATTCTCAATTTGTGCTGAGATTTGAAAATGAGATTCAGAAATCAACCATAGTAGCATTAATCCCTGCATCAATGTAATCAATCCCTCACTATCTTGACATATGAGAATGTAACAGATGTGAGAGTCTCACTTCGTGTGTTTGCATCCACATGGTATTAAATCAGTTATCCACATGATTTCCCACGTTCTCAATTCAAAGCTTCCATATCTTCATCTCATAACAGCAGCAATAATGTCCAACTCTTTTGGACAACCTGCCATAACCTTACCCTAAACTCAGAACACTGAAAGAGTGCAGCTCCTGGAAGTAACTTCCAAAATATGAACCCTGAGATATTAAGGCTCTTGAAGTCTATCAATGACCTATAACATATGTAGAATATATACATAACATTTGTGCTTTCCAGTAGAGTATTTCCTCTCCAGTTATTCAGACTCCATGGGCCTAAGCAAACAGTGAGCAAGGCAGAGAACATCAGAAGCCTGCAACAGTACATTTTTGCAAGATATAAGGTAATTAAAAGTAACCTTGATCAAAATTAATTCAAAAGAGTACTAAAACCCTTTGCTGCCCATAACATAAATATTAAACAATTTGAGTTTGTTCTTTGGAGAAACACAGTTCTAAATCAGAGGAGCACGTATTGCATTTGCTAGAATGCTACCATGGAGTATCTGCATATTGACTGCCTCCATCCAAGTGCTAACACTCATCCTTTCCATCAGCTTTGTATTAACTTCATCAACAAGAACACAACTTAGGAAAGACATATGAAATAAAAAGATAGATAGGACAAATACATGATAGAAATGATAAGTACTGTGAAACATGGAGTTTCAAATGTCTAAACACTAGGATTTTAGTTAAAGGTTAGCTTTGCTGAAATTAGTTAAAATAGATTTAAAAGCAAACCTGGTTGAGGTTAGTTAAGCAAGTTAATGATTAACTAGAGGGTTAGGCCTAGAAAAAGTTTTAAGATGCAAGTAACTGATTGCTAGTCATTTTATATTTGCTCAGCTGTACTTATAATGAGAAACAGACAACACTGATTAATAGATCTAAAGAAGTTTAGACAATTGCTAATTTTCTCATTCGAAACCCTTTTCAAGAATGATGAAGGGAGAAACTGGAGGTCATCCAAGAGCGATTTGTATTGTCAAAAACCAGAAAGGTAGAAAGGTCAAAACAAGGTAGATGAGTTTTACTTCATCATTTATGACCTCTCCCCAAATTAAGGGACCCCAGACTCAATTTAAAGAATCAACCACGCATGCCTAGCTAATTACCATACGAAGCGGAGAATGGGAGGCGTCAATGTTATAAATATGCATTTGTATTTTGAATATTTAGAACTTTGGTAGATAACTTCGCGCTGCGTATGAGGGAATGATCCCGCGCAGGGCCCAGCGCTGCAGATAAACATACACTTTCTAACCCTGAGGAGTTAAGAGTTTTTGTCTGTCCTAGTTGGGTATCGATACTAGATCTATACTCATATTTTGGTAATTCAACTGCACAGAAAAAAAAAATTAGCACCTGTTCAGATTACATCAACATTTCTTCCTTCTCCCTAATCATCAAGTTAAATAAGGAAGTCAATCAGTGTGAAATTAGCTATTGCAGTAAGGACAACTGGGCAAAACCAACCCACTGATCAGGTTTTTTCAAAGCCTTAAAAATTGATCTTTATCAGACATACTGGAAACCTCAAATGGAATCTTTGTAAGATCTAATCTTTAACACATAGAACTATTATAATGTGACATTTTCAAATGTTTTTGCCATAGCATAGAAAATCTGAATAAGAACAGTATTGGATGAAACTATTGTGTTGTACAAAAATTACTAAATCAGATAATGTTATTAACTAAGGACAGTTTGAGCATAAATCCTCTATCCTATGCTCTAGCTAACTGGAACAAAAAAAAGCTTTCCAACAATAAAAACATAGAATTAATGCCTTAATTTCTTCTCTCAGCAACATGTCATATTTGAAATAAATAATATCAAAACAGAAGTGTGATACTCAGCACACATTTCATTTGCTGTGCTTTGCCAACAGAGGTCAGAATTACCTCAGCAGCATCCAAAGCATTACTATGATCATGACTAGAAATACTTTTATTATCACAAAATTACTTTCACAAAGACATACTTTAACTAGAGGCTGAAGTTTCACAGCGACATACTGCAAAGGTCTTCCAAAGCTTTTGGGTATGTAAAACAATACCGCCACTTAAAATTTCCTGAATACTGTTACTGAAATAACTACAAAGCTCATACCCATCACATGACTGACAAAATATTTGGTAAGATATACTAGTTACCGTTTGGATCACTCAGAAAAAATCAATTCATCCAACATGATGCTTTTCATTGAACAAAATCATTTATGACACATAGCTTAGAAGGCAAAATGTAATTGCAGTAAAAATATTCAGTAAATTTGCAGTCTATTTATGTTAGAATTCCCTATTTAAATCCATTAGGAGTTATTGTTTCTACTCTGTTTAAAAGCCTTATCAAATGTAGAAATGAAATCCAAGACTAAGAGGTTTAAATGACACAGAAGCTTCTACTATAAAGGAAGATTTGGCTGATGTAGAGTTTCAAAGAGCTTAAAAAGAACAATAACCCGTCACTTATTTCTAGATGTATCTAAACTGAACACTGTGTTTTATAATTTTTCAAAAACCAATTAAACACCAACGAAGAAATAGTCTTTGTACTTCAAATAGTTTTACTGGTGAATGTTTTCTAGAAAATGAACCTGACACCTACTCCAAAAGTATTGCAAGTGCTCGTAGAAATGCAGCTCTGTGGATCATGAACTTCTCAGCAATATTAAAATAAAAATTCTAAATTTGGGGAAATACATTTCAAGAACTATCTTTCAGCAAATTTCAGCATCTTTCTGCTTCTTTAAATTGAAACTTATAGGATACTCCACAAAATCTGTTTTGGCAAATATCTTTATGTAAAATATATTACAAGGGTCAGCCATAACAGAAATAATTTAATGTTCTTTCTGAACTGCCTGTTTGGTAGCAGATATCTAGAGAACTCAAATTTGTGTGCAAATATTCCTCCTAATACCATAGATTAAAAAAAAAAAACACCGGAAAGAAGATCCCAGTTCCACAAAAAGACACCATGCAAAACAATTCATCACAACTCTCTAATCTACTAGCAGCACTATGGTACCTGCAGGACTTACGGAACAATTACTGTGATTTTTTCAGCTGTGTTTAATTCAAATAATGTTCCTAAATCTTTATATAACTCAGCAGGAAAAAAACAATCCCCAACTAAATACCTTAGGTACTAAACTAAATGTATCATACAAGGCTAGATGCCTACAACAAAAAGAAGGGAAATGATACACCAACAAAAGTTATGAAGTGCATGTGTGGATGGCAGATTCCATCTTGCTTTCCTTTATTATATCTATAAATCTCTTTTTTTCCATTAAAGGTCATGCATTTGCAGAGAGGAAGGGATCCTTGTTCGTGAAATCTTCAGAAAGCTTTAGGTTTTTAGAAAATGATGGAGATGGGAAGGCCTCTGACATACATATGGGCTAGGTTTTCTAGAAGCTACTTAGTATTAACTGTTAAAAGAATCCAGACCCAAAACCCCTGAAAAACAGACCCCACCTGAATTTAACTTATTCGGAATTCACTTTAAATTTCAATTATCTTTAATCTTGGAAAGATCTTTTACTACATCTCATTCTAAGGGTACCTTTAACAATTAGATTTGACTGTTGGTTCAGTCTTGACAGTAAAATTATTCAGATGAAGCGATCATTTCCCCAAAGGGGGCACAATCAGATTTCAAGTAGTAAGAAGAGGGACATTTTCACCCAAGTGCTGAAGCCTGTCCAAAACTACACTTGTCATATTTGGAATCATACTAGAAAATCCATATGTATCCTTCCAGTGGAATTAAATTTTAAAAGTAGCCAAGGTCCATCCAATTGGTAGTTCATGCTTGGCCCCCCATGGTCCCACTACCCAGGCAAAGAAGCTCATAAAGATGTTTCTGACACAGCTTAAGTTGGTACAATTCAAGGAACATTTCTTTCCTAGAGCAAGGGGGTTATAGTAGAAAGTAAAATTTTAAAAACCGTCTAGTTACTAGCATATCCATCTCTTCTGGATTTTCAAGCAGCCACCTGAAAAGAGTGTAAAGTGATCTGAAGGAACGTGGCATCTTAAAAGGCATGAGCGCTCACCCCAAATTTACATGAAAGACCTGCATTGATAACACACGATTTGAAAAAAAATACTGTACCACAGCATTACTCCTATAACACTGATAACTGAGACACTGAATTAATTGGGGGTACATTATTAGCATAAAGATTCCCTACACCGTGATTCCATACAGACTTTAATCATGTCAGTTCAGACCAGACTGAATGCACAGAGAATCTGTAAATATTTTCAATAAAAGCGTAATCAAACAAAGCTGGAAGGTTAATTTCTCCTTGGGCATGGAAACAGAATACCAGGATGCAGATTACGGTTGTAGAAATTCTAAAACTATACCAAATCTACACTAAACAAAACAGAAACAAAACTTCTGACTTTTTTTTGGTAAAACAAAAAACTTTATCAGTTCAACCAATGAAGGAATAGATTCTTATTACAGTGAAATACAAATTTTAACATAGTTGATCATACAGTTCTGCCACATAGAGGACAAAACTTTAGGAGCAGTCCAGGGCATGAAATCATTTCAGAATAGCTTAGAGGCTTTTTTAAATGGCAAGATGAATTTTACAGCTTCAGTTTTGTAGCCATTGCAGTTACAAAAATCTTCACATAAAGGTAAATTGATACGGGATTGTCGTTTTAAGTTTGCAAACAGAAACTGTTTTTTGGCTTTCCTATATCAACTAGTCCCTCTGAACAACCTAAAATCCCTAACAGATTCTCCAGACAATCATGTTTAGACAGTAGAGTTTTATGTAATTGTCTTCCGTGTAACAGAGGCACAATTGTTTCAGTCATTTACAAAATGGCAGTGGATATTGTGGGATCTAGAATATTTATCTACTGTTGAGATCAAAGTACAATCGAGATCATTAAAACTATCTGGCTCTGCTTAGCTCCCAGAAAATATGTCATGGGTTGTATGCAGGTTAGGACTCTCCATTCTGCCAGACTCTGAATGCCATGTCAGTTCTCTTGTCACTCCAACTCTGAACCATCTAAGAACTCAGGCTGCACCAGCAATAGCAAACAAAACATGTTTGGAACTATTTTCTGGCACTGAGGTCATACTGGCATAGAATGCTCCACACCTACACTAATCAAAACTTCTAAACAGGATAGCTGCATCCAGATTGTCTATCAGGCCCTAGGCACATCCTAATTCTTCAGGCGTGCCTGGTAGCTCTTTCCTTGGGAGAATGCCACATGGCACCTTCCAGTAGCCAGAAATGTTCCCTGGCATGCTGAAGTTAGATGCAGCCTCACATTCCTGTCATAAATTTGGCAGAAGCCTGTCTCTCACCAGCAGCATTTATCAGCTTAGAGAATGCAAGAGCATCACTGTTTGAGTTTGAGTCCAGACAGATCATGATGAGCCTCTGTCCCAGGGTTCATGTTTCTGCTCTACGCCTTTGATTCTCCCAGCAAAGGGCACAGAAGGGAGAAGTGGTGGTACACTGACCCCAACTCCTTTTTTAGCTCCTCGCTTGACTGCTTGACTCCAGGATAGAGGGTAAGGGGGAGGAAAGTTGTAGATGTGACTATCCCAAGCAATACACTGTTGTTAATTTCTTTTCTTCTTTTCTCCTTCTTAACGTGCACACTCACACTGATGGAAATTCCTAGCAGTGCACCCATAATTGCAGAGCATACCTGCAAGGCAGTGTAGGAGTCTCAGTCTGGTAAAAACTTAAGAAAGGAATCCACAATAGACTCATAATGACCTTATTGCAGGAAAATACTGCTAATGGCTACAGTGGCATGAATCTGTTCAACTTTTTAGCAGAAAGAACACTTACCGAAAAAGCAGTCTTTTTTGGTTCAAAAAAGCAAAGGTAGGCATAGATCTGGAAAACCTTCACATCAAAAATACCCACATTTAAGTTCTATAAACAGGGACTCTTGGACCAACTCCAAATTGTACAGAAGGAAGCCAGAAGTGACTGGGTGGGAAAAAAGAATTAATCCAAATACAAATACAATCCAATTACAATTAATCCAAATCCAGATACAAATCCAATACAAAATGAGCTGAAATTAAAGACAGCCAAAGCCTTACTAAACTGACAGATTTCTCACTTCTGATTTCCCAGACATCACAAATCAAGGAGAAAGAAGCCTTCTTAGGTGAGAGAGACCTAGTTAAACATTGGATATTTGTCCCACTTATAAGAGATATTATTTTCCATAATTAATTAGATGGTCTCTCCAGAAGGAAGAATAAGTTTCTGTCTTGTGAGGACAGGTCAAGGATGAAAGGGAGACTTGGATATCCATACCCATGATGAAGGATATCCTGCAACTAGGCACTTCCATAGTGCCAGCCTGTCATACTGTCTCTGAAAATCCCTTAAAAATGGAAAAGAAAGGAAGATGTAAATCAGGAAATTTAAACAAAGAACGGAACTCCAATGCCTCATCACAGCTGAGGAAGGGCAGGAGACACATTCTGTTGATCTCTGAGACAAAGTTTCTGCTTCTGGAAGGCTGAGGTCATAAAATCAAATTACAGAATATTGTCCTAAATCTCCTACTCACAGTTTAGAAGCCTACAGTAGGTCAAATTGTTTGATAGTGGATTCAGAGCTTCTAGGAATTTGAATCTTTAACTGGATATACTGATCTGAAAGATTAGCCAGCTTCCAATATGGCAGATAGAATTTCATATCACTTTGTTTACGGATCACATGGTGGCAGAGGTACATTTCCACACCTAATCATCACAGTGAGGTTAAAAAGGTGCTCTAGTCCACCTGAGCATGGGAAACTGTCACTGAAGATACTTGGAGTCACAAAGTCCAAACTACAGGATTATATACTGGAATTATTCATTACTAAGTTTAAGTTACATTTCTGACAGATAAATCACATTATGGAAAAAAAACTGTCTTACAAACGAAGAGATAAAAATTACCTCTGTTGATTTAAACATAAAACAGCATTGAGTTTTATAACTACAAACATTCTTCAAGTTCAAGATGAACCCAATTTTCTTTCAAACTTGAAAGTAGCTGGTTTACCATTGGTTTCTTACGCAATAAAAATGGAACTGATTTCTTGGGCACTGTCACACAAAGTAGAAGGAAAATAGGAATGGTTCTGTACAACAATGGGGCGGGAAGGAGAGATTTTAGCAGATTTTTTAACCAATGCCAGTACAAAGATATGCCACAAAAGTAGAGTCCTCCTATTCTAAACATAACTTTGACAAATTCAAAGGGATTTCTATTATTATTTCTCTCTATTCCTGGGAAAAAAAAGTTTATTCCAGTCTCTTATTCTATCGGCCACATAGAAGCATTTCATGCTTCAAACATTGTTGGCAGTTTGGCTATGCACAGAACCACAGGAGAATCTTACTCTTCAGTGTCCTTCCTCATATAGCCAAACTGCCAGCAATGGTTGTAGCAGATGCGTGTTTTCCTGACCCAAGGCACTAAGAGCAACATTACACACATACGAGCTCTCCTGGATATGGTATTTTCCTTGTGCCGATATGCTGTAAGATTTTGAGCTCTGTAATTAATGAGACAAGTTATCAGTCATCTAATCTAGGAGATCATCCATTTAATATTATAATTGCCTGAAAAACTCCAGTGATAACATTTCTGGTGTCAATAACTAGAAACTGGAAGCACTCATGCTTCTTTTTTTGCACACAGGTGACAGCTGTGAGAACATCCTCAGCCTTAGCATTAAGAATTACTGTGGTAAGTGTAGAATTCTTACTGCTTTTCTCCGGTATCCTCTACATGCTGTAACAACTCAGAGTAGCTGACAAGAGGAGATCACTGTCCTGACCACCATGCACATTAGAAACATGTTCCTAAAGACTCCTGATTTCTCTTTTCCATGCTGTGAAGGTTTCAGAAAAGTGATGTCACTACTTGGTTCTAATGAAAAGGCTCTAGCACTGAAGCTTTTATAGTTGTAAAAAAGCTAGTTGTCCCTTCTGATGACTTGAAGCCCTAGAAAGTACAAAATGAGTACAAACTAAAACACCTATAAAAACTAAATGCAATTAATATTGTGTATTAGAAATAAACTAAATACAACACAGGAAAAAGGAAGAAAGAAATCAAAATTCAGCTTAGTTGAACTGAGCTCCTACTAGTTCAATCCTGCAATTATAAGCATTAAAAGATCACAAAGATTTGCCAGCAGGCTGTACCATCTTCTTTACACTTGCACATGGTGGATGAAGTGAATTACAGGCACTGCAGGTCAAGGAGTTCTAATTTCAGCTGCATGGTCTTATGCGTGCAGAAATCAATCAACCACAAACTTGTGGTCAACCACAAGATTAAAAATAAGAAGAACTCAAGTTAGTTATACTATAAAAGTAGTATTTTTTTTTATTCTTCATTTACTATTTCTGGTGATGTGGTTCACTGTAAAATAAAAGAAGTATATAGTTCTAAACTTAGACCCCAACCCGTGGATCTCAAATGAAATATACCAGTCAACATAGTTACTATCAAATCATCATCAATATTTCAGCATTGTAAAGACATAAAATTAGGTTTTACTACGACATTTGGTACTATACTATAAAACATAAATTATGTCTAAAATATTTTGAAGTCGAATGAGAGAAGTTACTTTGTCAGTAATGCAGGCAATAAAAGAACAGCAATTTCCCATGTTTTAAGTGTTTCCAACAGCATTTGATTCTATTTTTATTGGTTCTATTGCTATTTCTTTATCCTTGTAGTTAAGATGAAAACATAAAATGAGGCGAAGTTATAGCTGTATGATACATGAATAAAACAGTGATTTTTTTCTTTCCTGGTATTTTCCTGAATTCTTTTTATGTAAAGGGATAAAATTTCTTTAAATAAAGCTATCTTTTCAGGATAAAAGAAGTAAAAATAAAAACATTTTACAAACCTAAGTCCAAACCATCAGCATAATTACTTTGCAATTGTATTGAAAGAAAAAAATAATATAACTTCCAAAGCTAAGGGACTGGACTATCTTTTAAGAGTAGAAGCTGTCTTATAGCACTGTTTAGGCTAGAGAAAGCTTGGGGAGGATATCACAGTAAGTATGCAATGAGAGGGTATAGAGAAGGCAAAGTCAAACTCTTCTCAGTGGTGCCCTGTGGCAGGACAAGAGGCAACAGACATGAAGTTCAACACATGAAATTCCATCTGGAAATAAGAAAACATTTTTTTACTGTAAAGGTTATGGAACACTTGAATGGGATGCCCCAAGAGGCAGAGCATCCATTCTTGGAGGTACTCAAAATCTGCCTGGACAACCTCTTCTAGCTGACGTCTGCAGATGATCTCCTGAGGTCCCTTCCAACATCAACTCTTCTGTGATATACATTAATTTTACATGAAGATGTACTATTTTTTTTTACTAAGAGGTCCACTTCTTGATGTCATGCATGAAAGAACATATAACAGAAAATGCCTCTGTAATAATTTTTTCTTCAAATCCAGAGAATTCAAATTCTCATCTTCAACTGTACAGAGCTTCATCTAAAAAATAAATCTAGACACCAGTAAGCAGACTGCATCAAGAATAACTCACATATTACAGTGATGGAATAAATATACCAAGTCGATCCAAACCAGCCAGGTTTTTTTCTTTTCTAACACATGTAAGGCAGGTGCACCTCTCATTCCATCCTACATACACTTCCTAAGAAACTTGGAGCTAGGATGCATTAATAACATCTCAGCTGATTTTGGCAGTCCTGGAGAGGCATCTAGGAGATACACTGAACTGCATTCAGTACTGCCATAACGTCCTCCCATTAATCATTGGGATACGAATAATGAGACTTGTCAAAAGTTGATCAAATGACTTGTACCAAAAATAAGACCACAGTACATAACTATCCACATAAACTTGCAACATAGTTATTTCTTTTCTCCTGAAAATCTAAATGTTTGTGGTCTAATTTGGACAGTCTGAACAATCTCATCTTTTCACAGTGTTTGTGACAATGTAGGTAATGGACTAACAGGGATAACAGAAGTTCTATCCCACTTAAAAGTAACTCTCTAATTTTCAGAGGCTGAAGGAACTTCTAGATACCAGAACAACTTTACTGTGAAGTTATTTGTGAAGAATGCCACCTTTAACAAAGACAGACTGCAGTAGAAAACAAAGGAAACATGCAATTATCTCCATCAACTCATAATGAAGAAAGTAACAAATAAGGAAAGATACTAAAATAGTACACCTTAAATTAGTCAGTGAGAAATAATACTATCAAAGAGGAAGGGAGGAGAAAATCACATTTGTCCAACAGTCTCATTGCTTAAGAATCTGAGTAACAGTAAGTACTGAACATGACAGATCACGATCAATTCTTTGACCAAGCTTCAGCACCAGAAGAACTTGCAGCTGTGTATATTGTTGCCAGAAAAGACAGAAGGCTTATGGTAAGAACATAACTGTGAAGACTTACAGAATATATGAAATGGACCTTTGGAATCATCTCATTCAACCACTTTCTCTGAGATGGGAAAATTTCAAAGCTGGAGCTAATTTTGAGGTTAGTTCAGTTTGCTCAGGAAATTGTGCAGTCAAGTTTTAAGTATCTTCAGTCATGGATATTTCACCAACTCTCTTGCCAATCTTTTGCAGAGCTTGATTACCCTCACTGTGATTTTTATCCGTAATACCCAATCATAATTTTCCTTGTTGCATTTTGTATCTGTCCCCATTTTCCCCTTGCTGCGCACACCTGATAAGAATGGGGCCCTTTTTCGCACATAAAGAAGTAGTTTAGTTGAGGACACCTTAATGAGATACTGTTTAGTGTTCTTGAGTCTGAACAAACAGATCTTTCAAATTCTTGTATGTCAGTGCTCTGGCTTCTTAATGATCTTGGTGTGTTTCTGTCTTCTGGATTTTCCCCAGTTTTTTCGTATCTCTTATAATTAAGTTCAAAACTGCAGAAGTCTTTGAACAGAGGTGAATAGGTACTTCCCTCAACGTGCTGGCCACGTATTCTGCTGGCCTTCTCTGCTGCAAGGGCACATTGTTGACTTGTGTTCTCATAAGAGATGGCAGACAGGTTAGCCAACTGCAAATTAGCCTTGGTAAATCTATGTTGATTCCTTCACCCTCTCGTCCTTTATGTACTTGGATATGCTGTCATGAAGAAAATACAGATACCCTGATGGGGCTGAAGATATTAAAAAAACTGAAGATGATTCAAGAAAGGAATAATCATTTTACATTTTTTATTCTACACATGGTTTAACTTAAGTCCATTATTATAATGGCTATCTTTCAAATCTTGATCTTACTTCCTTATTCATAGGCTGAAGCCTAGATTTTGTCCATCAATTCACTACTGTGAAGCGCTTTGAATTTCCCAGTTCTCTTCTAAAAAGAAGGGCATACCAAATTGTAAACAAATACTACCCAGATAAAGCTGAAAGGCTACTATGTTCTGTGCTCTCTCTTCTGGTTCCCATGACCTGAATTTCCTTTTTTTCATTCATTTTAAAGTGCAGTGTTGCTTTTTTCTAAGGCCTAGAATTATGAAAAGGACAGTATGTACAGGATAGGTAATATAGATTTTTCTCCTCAGGTTAAAAAAGTTAAATACCTGTGAACAAATACACATACATTGCATTGCCAGAATCAGGCACCTCAGCTAACACTCAGCAGAGTAATCTAAAAGAAGAACACTATGCAGCTCCTTAAATCCAGTCAAGAAGAAATTCTTAGACATACATGTTTCTGAAAACTCCTCTTGTTTCAAGGATAAGGTATCTCAAGACTAAAGAAAAATGTCTTCCATTTACAATCCATAGATTGGAGGGCCTTTCAGAAATACAAGCAGCCATCTCCTCTTCCCAAAGAACTCAGAAAAGACTTCTTTCTTTTCAAGATGCTCAGTGGTGGTGGCAAATCCTTGAAAACGGAAATGAGAGCATTCACCTGGGAAATACCCTGACCTCCAGTCCCTTAACTAGTGAATGACTGCATATTTTATATTTGGGTAATTCTAGATAAAATACAGAAACAATCATAAGAATAATAAATCCTCACATAAGCTTTGCAACAGAATATTTCAAGCATGAAAAAGAGCAAGGATTTTCTCTCAGTAACCTATAACAAGTCTCTATGATAAAGCCTACATTGAATTATGCAGGAGATTCTGCAAACGGCTTGTGTTTTTAATGACAGGTAGTTTTATTAAAATCTGTCAAACAAAAGTAAAAAATATAGAGTTTGTGGCAAGATATCCACTAAAAAAAAAAAATCTATGGAATCACATCAGAGGAAAATTAGGACATCTACATTTTGCCAGCGGTAGATTTCAGAAGTTATCCCAGAAATGTACCATATTTTCATGATTAGATTCTTTCTTGGATTTAAGACTGAGAGATTACTACATATCAAAAAGGATAAAGTAAATATTATCCTACACTCCATATGAACTGAAATCCTTACAGGCCCAAATAACAACTAATTCCAGGTTCTGCTGCTCCTGGTCCTCCTTGCACAAAGCAGGAATGGAATCTTTCACAGCCAGCTCAGAGAAGAGAGAACAGTCAAAGGATCTAGAATACTTTAGCATTAGGTTGGTTGTTCCCAAATGAGCAGAAAAAGTGAATGGAAGTGAACTTCATTTAGTTGCGTAGATTAGCTGTGAAAAGAGCAGTAGGCATATTCACAAAAGAGTACTATTATTCTGTGACAGAATATGAGACAAAGCTGGGAAAAGGTATGGGAGCTGTGTTAACTTAGAATTCTAAAGACTGAGACATTTGCCTTACAGGATTAAAGGGTTAAAGCAACAGATATTCTCATTGCTAACAGCCTAGTCTGTCAGAGTTCAAATTCACCAATTATCCTGAAGCCAGCTGTCTGTACTATTCTGTTCTAAATTTAATAGTCTTGAGAAAATGTTATCTTTCAAAATTAAAATGATTTCCAAAAGACAAAACCACTATCAAGTAAGATATCCACTTAGGCACACGCGTACATCTTTCACTCTCACTGAACACAATCTCCCTGCTTTTACTATCTCACACTCTACACTTGTTCCTGAAGAGCATTTACAGCTTTAAAGAAGGCATTTCAGTACTTTTATCCATTCCAGCTTTAATCCCTTTCTCCTACTTTATTTCTCCCCATGACAAGTAAGAAGCTTCTGGTAGAAGTTTCCATTATGCAGATGCATACAATTTTGGATGCCTAAAGAAATATGAAATTTGTCAGATTTATTAAACTCTTGTTTTATTTTGAATTCTTCAATTTCCAGTCAACTAATTTTAAAGTCTTTGCTCATAAGTTAATGGATAGTCTTACAGCGTCATCTTTAAAACAGACTAAAATTGAAGTTCAATTGAAAGCATCACCATTAAAAATTTGATTTTAAGGGAAAAGACCAAGATAAAGAGAGAATAATGTCACACTAAAACTTGATCTGATATTATATTAATAATATAAATGAGCTGACAAACATTAATTATAATTATCCATGTAGCACCTCCTCAAATCTTAAACAAAAATGTCTGAATATTTGATCTATTCATTAAAAAAAAGATAATTTCAAACCATCCTATGAATTTTGTTCAATTTTAAGTCTAAAAAAGAATGACAGCTTGGATTTACTTTGACCACAACTGCCACACTTTAGAAGGCAAACCCCATGTATAAAAGATTTTTGGGTGATGGGTAATGCTAGATCCATTTAAATTAAGCCTTAACGTATTTGATGAATCTGTTATCAGTCAGATGTATGATGTTTCACTGACATTGCTCCTTGTCATTTCTAACACACTGTCTATTATGCTTTCCAAGAATTTTCAATCATGCACTTCACTAAAAGTATTTATAAACACCTGAATAGGAAATAATTTAATACACCTGCCATGGGATAATGTAACACAAGACTAATGCACAATGTGCTCATTCCAACTGTTTAAATATCATACTCTTCTCAGAATAGCAATGCAATACTCTGAAGATGTGCTTAAGTTCCTGTTGACTTCAATATCCCTGGTAACGTACTGAAAGGGAAACATCTCATGAAGATCGTAGAAGAATTTTATTTCTCAGGTACGGCCTCAAGGATCACCATCTGAAGGTGGCTTTTTAGATTTACTGCAAATTGCATCTTCAATGTGGAAGGACAAATAGATCATAGATCCAGTATAAAACATAAAGATCTATTTCAAAACATGGGCACCTAGATACCAAGCGTAAGTTATACATAAACATGTTGGGTGCTGCCAATAGTCACTAATTTTCACTACAGTGAAAGTCAGATTATCACTACGTTTGATAAAACTTCTGAAAATGAAATGGCAAACTTGTACACAAGGCAAAATTTTATCAAGAGAAAGCAGCACACATTAGACCAGCAATCTTCTATCACAAGAAAATTTTCACCAATCTGAGGATCTCCTTCAATATCAAATTACTTTTAAAATTATTGAATATATGTCACACCTTACTGTCTTAATACATCATTTAAGTTAAAAAAAAAATTCATTATTTAAGATGTCAAGAATCTCCTGGTGTACTGTGCTAGATCAGCTATACGGTTAAGCAACAGATTTTGCCCCAGCTACCTGCAGGTACTGACAGATTAGAATTTCCCTGGGTGTTTAAAAACATAATGAACCAGACACCAGGATGTGTCCCAGGTTCCAACTGTATAAAAGACACTATTTTTATTACGGATATCAGAGAAGAGGAACACAAATACCGAGATGCACTGACTGAAAGCTGAATGGAACTGAATACCAAAATGCAGACATCTAAGAACCACTTGCCCATACTAAGAGATGTGAGAAGAAATTACAATTTTGTCACACAGTTCTTTTGTCATCTTGAGAAAAAATTGAGGTAAACTGTTGGGCACTTTTCTATTAGTGTTGCTTGCCAATATTGTGGTTTTGTATTGTAAACTGGGATTAGGACTATTCTTACTGTATGTTGCTAGAGAATTTAGGCTCCCTGAGCTTTCTTGAGATCTCTCAATTCTTTTGATAGTATAAACAGAAGTATATGTATAGAGTGGTTATCTAAAGAATGGGATACCAACTTCTTCATACTCAGTATTCTTTATATATTTTGTCTTTAAAATTTTATTTTTGTTCTTAAAAATATTCTTTACTTATCAAAATGTTTAATCGTATTTAACGCATTCCTGAAGATTATCAAGGTTTTACTATAGTCTAATCCCGTTTATAAAGTATTTTGCAATAGTTTCCAGTTTTTCAGTATCTGTCAATTTGACTAATGCAATTTTAGTGTCTTCCTCCAAAATGAAAATACTCAGCAGAATCAAACTTTGGCATGTCTCTAAGTGACAACTTATTTCAAGACACTGAACAAAGGAAACAAACAGGTTGGAGAAATATGGGAGCTTTCAGACCTGACTTTGTTGAGATTAGCTTGGGAGTCAGCCACGTTTAAAAACATCTTCCTCTTTGTTTTACTGTTAGAGTAACCCTCTGGCTACTAACATTAAAATTTGGTAGAATAAGCTATCATTTGTAGTCTCTATGTTTAAAGTCTCCTATCTAGTAACACTTTAATCCATGACAACATTCATACTCAAGCTAATGCAATGTTTGGTTTTTTCAACTTTAAGGTTTTAAGAATCACAGTATGATTTGATTTACTTAAATCTGGTTATATATTTAAAATAAAAATGTTGCATATTCTGTATTCCTTTCATTATCCAATTTTATAATTCTCTTTTAAGATGAAACTTAGTTTTTTATAAATTATCATTCATCAATTATTAATGCTTTCTACTCAGGTTCTAGATAATCAAAGATTTTTTTCTTCATATTCCAAGTTAAATGATAGAAAAATAGTATATTAGACTTTGAGAAAGCAATATTTATTGTCATATATTTCCTTTCTGAAAACTATACACCATACCAATGGATGAGTTCAGTTCTTCAGAGTTTTCTTTAAAGAAGAATTCTCAGATATGGCAAACATTTTCAAGCTAATGCCCTTAATGAAATAAAACATCCAGCACATATTAAAAAAATTACTTATGCAACATGTATTCTGAAATTTGCATTTTTTGGGTGGAGAAATTTTACAAGGTCTTCTCCCACTGTTCATCAGTCAAATACTTTGAGAATGTATCTTTCATAGCCAAGATGGATTTATAAAAGTGTTGAATGTACTGACATTCTAAAACTATTTCTCTACTTGGAACATGTTACCAGTGCAGCAGTTCTAGTGCAATACAAAGTACCTGCATCATGCATATATGCTGGATGTGAGCAAAACAGCGCTTTTAATGGCACAGAGGAATTATTCCATTCACTCTCCAGCGTAACTAATCAAACCAATAAAATTAACTTCATTTACTGAAGGATTTATTTTTTCCTTATAGATATATGTATATATAGATACATACAAATAAATGACCTTTCTCCCCTTTTCAAACAAAAAATTGTTGATTCCAGCTTTTCAAGAATTTTCATGCATGATTTTTTTGAAAAATCACTTAAATCTTAGGATTTCCAAAATTATTTCCATACTACCTGATTGCAGCATTCCCGTCATTCTACTACAATAATCAGATTTTCTTTTATAAACAAGAAGTTCCTTGAGTGTACTATTTACACCCTAGTGCAGTCTAAGACTCTGTTCATCCTACCATGCAGAATTAAATAAATCACGGTCTTCTGTACAAACCATGCTAAAAAAGCTACTGCCCATCAGTAAAAAGCAGATTCAGATATGTTCTTTCTCTGGCTAACTTTTCTTCTTTATGGATGGTGAATTTAGCAAGTGCTCTAGCAACACTGCCTATTCTTATGCACTATCTGCTATCCCCAGTGTAAAATCACATTTTACTTTGCTTATGACTAAAACTGCTTTGTTTAAGTAGAAATTTCACATGTCAGACTTCTAAGAAAGGAGCTCTAGAGTAGAAGAAGAAAATAGGGGATGAGGGCACGAAATCTGAATTAGCATATGAAGGGAAATTCACAGGAAATTAAAATAAAATTAAATGAGAAGACAGAAAAGAAGACCCAAGTCATACAGGCAAGACATGAAATTTGGAGAGGTGGTGTTGAAATAATTAAAATAGCTGAGGAAAGGACTGGCAGCATTAGCCTCCCAAGGGTAAAATGAAGAGCTGTGAAAGGACACAAAGAAACACAGGATATTTGGAATAAAGGCTAAAGCTAAGAAGACAGTTGGGCTAGAAGAGTTGAACTTTCATCAAGTAACCAGAAACACTTTGTTAGACTCTGCCAGAACACATTTTCCTAATGTGAATCCCATGATAACTGGGCAAATATCAGCAACACTTTCAAAAAAATAATAATGCACACGACCACTAGCTACCTGTACCAAGCATTCTCGTAAAGCACACGGAGTTCGGTGCAGCACGCCCTGAAGTGCCATTTCTCATTGACCTACATCAGGTTCAACTAGTTAGTGGCTTACAAGCTTGATAAGGACAAAAGATGACTTCTTTGGCCACGAGTACTCAGGGTCTTTGCCCCATGAGTTGCTATCATGCAGCTGGTCACCTGTGATGCAAAAATTGAACAGACCTAATGTATCTGAGTGTTGATACCACAAACATGATGGAATTGCTACTTTATCGGGCTTTTTTTACAAAAAAAAGAAAAAAGGAAATTACATATATATATAATCATGTAAAAATATTATAAGAAATCACACTGAAATGTCAAGAAATAGCACAAATAAGTTACGCATGCATTTTTTTGCTCATTAAACCTGCTTCAGCCTCTCTATGTAACCTACTCTAAAGGTAGGTCATGATTCTGTACCAACAGAGCCTGCTAAATGTGAAGTTAAACAGAAAAGGAAATATATTCTGAATGACCTAGAAGACTGCATGGGAAAGTAGAAGAAATTCATATGCAGGGCAGTGCAATACTGCCCTAGAGGTATAGACTTTCTGTACTACAGAGGTTTTCTGACAGGAAACTCTCTTAAATCTACCTTTGCAAGAATGATCATCAAGCACGTAACTTTCAGAGTGCCCACTTAGAATATAAGTTTTAACAGCAAAAGCACTATTTGAAGTTGCCCTGCTAGTCAGAGCAAATTGTGCTTTGCACTTTTAAATGGTTTGTGATGACAAATATTCTGCAAAATCGTAAAGCAGGTTTTAGGTGTTTTGAACCAGGCATCTAAAATTACTCAATGATGTTGACCTTAGTGTCTCAGGGCTTCACATATCCATTTGTAAAGTGGAGTAATAATACCCTGCCATCAAAGAAGGTTGTTTTTGAAAA
Source organism: Rhagologus leucostigma (assembly GCA_013397725.1). Classification (NCBI taxonomy): domain Eukaryota; kingdom Metazoa; phylum Chordata; class Aves; order Passeriformes; genus Rhagologus; species Rhagologus leucostigma. Next base: position 2,980,604 of record VZTD01001533.1, read on the forward strand.
GAAATGCATTATACCTGCAAAACTCTGCTGTGAAATAAGTGAGGAAAAGAATTCTCTTTACAGCTACACCTGCAAACTGTGTGCTAAAGGCATAAGCTAACAGTTACAGTGAGAAAATAAAATACTAAATAACAACTAAGAGAGCACCGGCCCTCTTGTATGATTAAAGTGGAGTGAATTTTATCTGAAGTACACCATGTGGTAATGTACGACATTCAGTGATACACACAGTATGCCAGCGACACGCCGCTGCTCATGGGCAGACTATCTGCAGACAAATGTGGGTACACAGACATAGAACTATCTGCAAAAGCCAGCTTGGATCTAACAGCACTTCTTAGCCACCTGCATGCCTTTATAATGCTCCCAAAACCAGCTAAAGTCTGGAAGAATTGTAGCCACATTTGCATGATACTGAATCTGAGCTAAGAAGTCCTGCTAAACCCAAGCTCGCTCTGTGTATATTTAGGCTGGGTATCACTACTCCACACATGTTAATCTAAAGGGAACCAATACAGATTATTAGATGGCTCTGTTGATCCTGACACAGATAATGTCATCTACAGAAAACACTGGTGGATGTTACCTCACCATGCTTTCCAGCGCTTCAGGATCTAAGAGATCCTAAATTTGCTCTCCCCACTTTCTATAACTCTTTGCCTAGACATAAGACCTTTAAGAAAGAAAGAGGATTTTGAAGTGGAATGCAGTATACAACCTTGATCTCTGCAAGACAGCTTTTTTACACATTAGCTGATCTATTTCTTAAGACAATTGCATGCTGACTGTAAAGGACGTCACTTCCATACCTTCTCTTTATATCTCTTCTAAATAGAATATGTTTATTCATGCTTAACTAAAAAAATCATGTCTCAAGGTTTTTTATAAACCAGTAAATCAGCCAGTCACTTTACTTTTCCTCACTTTTTCTGCTTTTTCATTACTTTAATTATCTTATTCCAAAGCAGCTGCACTGTAAATCTGAAGCACTTGAGTGTGAAGTTCTTTTGTTTACAATATGTTAGAAAAAAAAGGCCCATCCAGCACAATCTAGTAATATCACCAAAGTCAATTAAATGTGTGTGATCTAAAACTTCTCTCTTTACTGCCAGGAATCCCTAGTCACAACTTTTTCTCTTTTCATTGTCATCTAAATTATCTCTGAAAACATATCAGACATCCTCATCTTCAGCTCTCTTTTCTGAAGTAGTTTATGTTCTTATCAGGTGTTTCTGCATAGGCTTTTATTTCTTCATGAACTTATGTATAATCAGTCAAATAGTCCAACAATTCTTTAGGGTACTTGCTATCCTTATTATTATGTTAAGTCTCAGTTCATAGAAAAGAGTATACAACCCAAGCAGATTTCTATATACTAAATAAAACATGTCTCCTCTATTTCACACTTTTCCTTTTTAATGTTGGATAGGATTATGGGTGACTTGTCCTGTTTTAGTCTAATACTTGCCATTGGCTCATCCTCAGGAACACCAACTCTTTTCCTAAACAAAGACATCAGTTTCTCTCTTTTCAGGCTACTTTGTCACTGTATCCTTCCATCTAACTCTTTTCAGCTCAATAGGCAATGCTTCCTGATTTGTGCTCTTGTATTATTTTGTCTTAGGTGGTTATCTTTATGGCTTAAACTGGTGGACAGAGAGAAGAGAGAGATGGTGGTGGGGCAGAAGGGGGTGCAGAGATGTGGTGAGAAAGGGATGAATGGAAAAGCAGAATATTGGAGACAGAGTGATGCAGGAGAGAGAGGCAGAGAAGAGGGGCACAGGGAGGGGGAGACAGGTGAGCAGAGAAACTAAGAGGCATCAGAGGAAGGGGGAAGAAGGAAATGGAGATACTAAAGAAAGACCTCTATGCTGCAAATTGATATATTTCAGTAATGTGATATTTTAATGAATGTATTTTTCTCCAAACAGTTCATCTAGGAAGTCTCATATGAATAATAATTACTTCAGCAGATGAAAACTATTGCACAAATATAACACTTCACCACAGACAAGAATGGACTGATGATACTCATCTGAAAAAGGATCAGTTTAAAATCTTGTTCAGTGCCTAAACAAATCAAACCTACGACCAATACATGCACAACCGCACAGTTCTGCTAAGTCTATAAAACTATAGTCAAAATACTCTGAGGTGTTCAAAGTCCTGTACTTCGAAGTCCGTGCCACAGAGAAAACTGCAGGTCCACTTCACACAGTGCTAACACTTCTGAACCTACCATCAGCACTCTAACACATTTCTTACTCATTCAAAATGTTGTCACACAAAAACAATGGAATTGAAAGGTGTGGTTTAGAAAGGTTTCCACATAGTACAAACAGAATGCTCCCTTACTTTGCAACAAAGTGCCTTTAGAATTCACTAAAGTATTTGACTTCCAAATATTGAGTCTATGGTAATTTCGCTTTCCTATGAGACTTATTAAGAATCATTCTGAAGTGGGGTTTTTTTTTGTGTTGACTTTTAAGTTTCTTAAACAGAAAAGAACAGAATGTGAAACTCAAAGCTGATGGATTACGATGGGAAGATTAAATTTAAAGTAACCCTGTACCATAGTTCTGTCTCCCAAGCAAGTGCTGTGACCAATACTGCTTGTATGTTTTGGATTTAGTATCTTTAATCTATTTCAATATTTTTATGTAACTCTGTATAATCTTTGGTCTGGGGAAAAGTACATACTGGATAAACTAGTTATTACAGAACTCTCTTGGGATAATGCCAGACCAGAGATTTGAACCTGAGTCTCCACATCAGAGGTGAGTTACACGGTTATCAGCTTAACTACTGTTTTGGGCTCTGTTACACTCCATACCATTTCTATGGTCAGGAACTTAGATCACAACAAGTATAATAAAAACTACCATAGTTCAACAAGAAAAGCTGGTATTTTTTCACTAAAGCTGTTTTTTAAAAAATTATTTAAAAAAAATTATCCACTTTAATTTTACTACCTGATTCATTAGGACCAGCTGCTCTTCACAGCTACGTGAAACATTCATGCACAACTACAGATATACAGACACCTCTACTTTCTTGAAAAAAAAGATAATGATTGGGAGGGAAGAGGAAATGTACCTTCGACATCATCATATCATTGATGCATGCCTCTAGGGAAGGGAACTCGGCTCTTTTCACTGAAGCATAGATCTATAAAATGGACACATAACTACCTAACTGTGACTGAGCTCATTTCAAGATTTTTCAAGGTTTCCTATATAGGCAAGACATAACTCAAATTTATTTGCAAAATTTCTTCAGTATCTTTTCTCCCACTTGCATTATTTTCTGGAGGATGGTGATACCCAGCCTGGTCTCATTAGCATTGAAATAACATCCCGCAACAGGAAAAAAAAAAAAAAAAGTGTAAAGATAAAGAGAGAAATTATTTAGATTTAAGTTTTTAAGCTGTAGTGGAAAATACTGACCTATTGAGGAATTGATAGGCTTGCTCACTATTGATTAACAGTGAAACACATAAACACGACTTGATAGCGTTTCAAATGGAAAAGAGAATCTAATGATCAAAGCACTAACAGAATTGGAAACGTAATATTTAGCACAGTACACAATATCATTAATATGGTCAGTGTCTAGTTACAGAATACATTGCTGTTAGCCAAAATGCATTTTCTTCTTTTGGAATGTGAACTAATGTTTAGGTGTGCAAGTCTTCAGCTGTTATGTTAAAGATAAATGATCCCAGCTTAAGTCTGAGAATCCATTTGAAGGGATACAAGGCAAACTTCTCTTTGGATACTGTAATTGCTACTCAGAGCATATGCTTACTGACCCAAAAACCTGCTCAAAAAACAACCACTTGAAAATGATGGAAAAAAATCAGATACGGTATTACATACAGCCAACTTCAGCACAGCAGCACAATACCAAATTAAAAGACATATTACACTTCAAATGAGAAGTTTAAGTCAGGCTACTTTTTTCCTTTTCTGACAATTTTTAAGGTGGATCACAAATCACCAATCTTTGTTCCAGGTGTTCGTTACCAGGTTTCTAAGTATTTTCAAATCTAGCTAAAAACTCTTTGCGTGATGCCCATGAAAACTAAACTTAAAACATCTTTAGAAAGAAATTCTTCATACATGAATCAAAAGTGGTTTAAATACCAACTTTAAATGAAGACCAACTATTTTAATCATTCATATTATTGTCAAGTTCTGTATGCTTAGATGTGTACCCTAATGGAGTTGCAAAGGGGAAAAGATTTGTCATCAAAATTATAGTGCGTTTGCCTCTGATGATCTGAATGCTAGGCCATGTGACTAAAATTGCAGATGATTAGAAGCATGCCCTGAGCAGTGCTAATGCAGTCAGGACAGCCTCCTTTGCTGCTCTGGTAAATTTAAAATAGTTCCTGACAACTCCCTATGTGAGTGTCAATTCAACTGCTTTGAAAGGTAGCATCCTTATAGCTACAGTGAAAATAAAGCCATCCTTTGCTGACTTTTGTATGCTTTACCCGAGGTTCATCTCATGCCCATTAAGTTTGGTGGTGCAATACCGTGAAATGAATCTGGTATATAGATTGCTTTCTATGGAGCTGAGAAAGAAAATCCCCAAAGACCCAACTTTCCAGGAATATAATGAATTGTCAGTTTTACCAAAAGATTCATTTTCCTCGGGAAGATCTCAGCTGTATTCTGGACTTTTCCAAGAATCCCAGAAGACTGCAATAATGCATGTTGCATGACAGTTGCTGGAGCTACCGACAGTGCTATAGCAACTCACAAGTCAAATGAAACTTATCAACAGAGACACATACCATGAGCTGACCTTCTGCAATAACTGTTCTTAATTCCTCTTTAGGAATTATGACACTCAGAAATGGTGACATCTTGTGTAATTTAACAAAGTCTTACTTTCAAAGGATATTTGGGTAATTAGCTACTATGAAGACTAGCCAAAGTAGTAAACTTTCAGAGAAAGAAGTCTAGACATTCTGGCTCCATCCTTTCAAAAATAATCCTGAGGCCTGCCTTCTCATTCTCTACCGTTCTTTTTAACCCAAGAACATATTCTAACAGAAATACCACAAAGGGACTGAGTTCCTTCCTTCTGCCATTTTTCAGAGACAGTGGGTTTGGTTTTGGCATCTTCCCAAGTAGCTAGGCAAATTCATCCACATGTGCTATGGGTCTCTTGGGCAAAGACCAGACAACATCCAACCACCTGCGTGTACTTTCTCATCACTCTCTAAAGAAATTTATTTGCCACTTCTTAAGCTTTCAGCAGTCTTTGAAGAAGGTTCTCAAAGTGGACCTCTACCACTTTGTCCGGGAAATTATCATGGCCTACTTTGCAAATCAGTCTTGTACCCTGATCTTACACTTCTGATCAGCACTGTGTCTGTTCTTGCAAAATACCCAATGAATTCTGTTTTATGTTCAATTTTCCCACGCCATTTCCAGCCTAGTGCCTTCTGCATTCTCCAAAATCATTAACCTCGATCTTTTTTTTTTTTTTCATATGGACTCCCTGGCCTTGAGGTGAATATCTGCAGCAAGGTTCTCTTTTTCAAGGCTGGCCTAAGCAACCTCAGGATTCCTCACATCCTAAATTTTTCCCCCTTTTCAAGCTGGGCATCACAATTATACTGGGAAAAGAAGGGATGATGACAAGAAAAAATCCTATGAAAACAATATTTAGTTACTGAGGGAGGGGAAAGAACTCTCTTTGTTTCATACCACCATCATAATCAGCTAATTTATTCCCTGGAGGTTGTCTACTGAAATAGGCAGCCTAACAAGGAGGATGCTCCCTTGGCATTTTAAAACGTGGACACTTCTAAGTAACCTCATTTGCTTTTCTCAAAACTTATTTCCTCAGTCTGTGCTCTGTTACAACCAGTTGAGCTTTAAAGCAAAAGAAGGAGAGCAAATATTGCAACAGTTCATGTCACAGCAAAAACTATTCATGCACTGGAGAGGCATGACAAGATTTCTGCTGCTTTTACTCCTTTTATGCCATTTGTACCTATGTAACTCTTTCTTGCTTGAATGACAGAGACATGGATGCTCAGTGCTGAAGCCTCTTTCTTTTTTTGGTTAAGCAGTACCAACACAGTAAGTACCACGGACCAGGAATGGCTTCACTTCTGAAGCCACTAATTAGTTCTGGTTCACAGTTTAAGTGGGTAAAGGAAACACATCCCATTTATGCCTCAAACTCTCTTTCTAGGGCATAAGAGGAAACGTTTCATCACTGGGGAATGACCTTGCTATTTCCTCAATAACTGTTTCCCACAAGAGAAGAGAGGAAAATAACATCCTTCCCCTACTCAAAGCTCTTTCATTTCATCTCATCCTCACACTTTACTTTCAACAAGTAAAGTTTCATTTTTCTTGCCTCACCTTTGCTGTTTCAGGTAATATAATGGGAATCTTGATCAAATGAGTATCATTAGTGGCTGCAAAAAAAAAAAAAAGGAAAAAACCATCCTCCAGCATCTCAAATTCTATATAATGTCTCATAAAGATATTAGATACACATCAGGAGTTGTAATTTTTTGTAAGTTATTAGAGGTATCTCCAGTTTCTTTATATTCTGTTCACCACTATATGAGTAGTTTATATTTACGATCTCAAAAGAAATACATTTTTCTCTGGAAAAAAAATATATTTTTTGTGGAAATGTACACATAACTATATAAAAAAAAAGTGTATTAAACATTGTTGAGATTGCAAAGGCAAGGGTTAAAGTTCTGGTGTTAAGTCATCCTGCTAACACATAGGTATTAGCCTTAATCACATGATTTCCTTTTATTTTGCAATGAATGCTGATCTTGGAACAGTTGAAGGCCTATCTCCTAGAATGGGGAAGATTGACTAAAAACTCTTTTCTTTTTGAAATCAAAGGTATTAAAAGGTTCATTGGTGTTTATTAAATCAATTAAACAAGGTAAGAACAGGAGCAGCAGTTTAATGCTGCACCACAGAACTGAATTCTATCCGTGTCTGTTCTCCAGAAACAAACCTCTGAATATCTGAACAGATCTTTATACATTTGGACATATAAAATGCTACTTAATTTATAGAGAATGTTCTTCACATAATATTTCATTAAGATGTGAAACCCTTGCTGTGAGATGCCATGAATGCTAAAAATTTGCATTGCTTCAAAGACCAATTGAACAAGAAAAATCCACTGGAGCTACTTAAATAGAAAGACAATACATCTGTCGTAGAAAGCTGCTGTAAATTGCTAAAAGCTGTGAGAGTACACTGGGGAAACTGTTACATACTCTATGTTTGCTTTGCCACTATATTCTTCTAAGAACAGGCTCTTAACTCCCAGCCAAAACTGGAGAAGAGTACTTTGCTAGACAGACATTCATTCTGACCAAGAAAAGCCACTCCTATAATTTTACATTAACTATATTAATACTGGGAAAAACGAGTTTGCTGAAGTCACCAGATGGAAACACCAATTCAATACGTACTTCTTACCATAATCTAAGAGTGCTTCAGTCAGCATTTTTAAGTGCAGATATTAAAACCCCTACCCAGTCACTGAAGCACAGGGACAGTAAACTAATTAATGTTGTGAAGCAGTCAGATAGCATAGCGACAAACATCACCAAAAAAAAAAGCCCAGGAGAAAACTTAATCATTCTTCTCCTAGAAAAGAGTTTGAATTGTGTGCAGAAAATGAGGCTCAGGGCTAAACACTGAATAGTAAGTTAAAAATGCTGAATAACTGCTTATTTAATGAGCACTGTCTATCCTGGGCTGCAGCTGAGGAAAAGACTACAGATTGTGTCATTAATAAAAACATGTAATGCCTGCATTCAGTGGGATACATAAAAATTTCACCAGCAACCTTATTTTTATCATTCATAAAAAAAAGCAAACTAAAACTCCTGAAGTTTCTCCATGTAGTGTCATCTTGGCAAAACTTTACTCGATGATTTATCACAACTACTTCTTTCACTTAAACTAGTGGCATGAGTGGTGGCACTTTATTAACCACTATTACAGCAATTTATTTTAGCACTAAAAGAAAAGGAGACAGTTTGAAAATGCATTTCACAAATATAGCGAGGAAATATGAAAATGTCAAGCTTTGAATGAAAACTATATTTCAGTGCATGTACATTTTCTCTCTATTCTGCTGAATGAAGTTTTCTTTTTTTTCTGCCCTGTTCCTCATAGCTTGTCTCCTAAACTTCTCTCACTCTCCTCAGCACTGCTAACTACCATGATGAGTCTCAGTTCTCATTCCTAATCTCAATTCTTATACCCATTTATTTTACCAACCATTTCTAGCATTCCAGCGTTTTCAGAGTTTTACATACAGTCTGCTTGCTAAACCACTCCAAATACCTTGGAGGTCAGGTGTTCACCTGTCTTCTACCCACATCTCCTCACCCAGAACATATGCCTATTCCACACCTTTAGAAGCTTCATTTTCTGCTTATGACAAGATTCCTCTCCCTCTAAAATCAAGACTTACACAGTCTACATGAAAGTAGGAATAGAGGGGATAGATTTAACTGTTGTGACACGCAAACAACAGATTTGTAACAAATACGTATACTACATGCCGTATGCTTTATTTCCACAAATGATATATTTGGTTCTCTGAAACATTACTTGTGCACATTATGTGAGAAGATCCCTGGCGGATCTACCACTTGGTTATGCAAGATACTGTTCTGCAATAAATGTGCACAAAACAGGAAGCAGAGTGATTGCAAATCACTGATGAGCATATTTTGACAAATTAACTATACAGATGACAAGAAGGACATGGAAGTGGATAAATAATTACTTGGGAAAACTGAAAACTAAAAATAAGTGCAAATTATGTTATTAAGAAACCTTACCAATGACTTAATTGAGATTCTGGGGTCAAACTGCTAATATTAATATGATGGGGGGTTAATTTGCAAAAAATAACCTAGACATAGAGATTCACTATTCATATCGAGTGACATCTAAAAACAGAAAACAATGACCCTGACAAGTCAGTATGTAAACATGGAAGACATGAAGCTCAAGAGTTAATTCTCAGAATTTCCAGTAAAAACAATACTGGAAAGTTGTACGAAGGTTTAAAATTCAAGCAATATGCAGTGGGAAAATACCTAGTCCAAAAGATATTCCCAATCCTGATTTATAAAATTCTTCTTTTTTCTTACTTTCTCTAAAAGGCATCTATCTCCTGGACACTCTTCATATTGTGACAGCATGAATACTTTACAACTTAGCCTATTTCAGCACTTGTCTAGGTTATGAAGAATTAGGAGAAAATCCACACACCAATCACACCATTCTTACAGGAGAAAGAAGTTATTGAAGTGTAAACTCAAAGACTAAATGTGATATTTGTGGTTTTGTAATGACTAACACGTCAGAAAAAGAAGTAAAACACAAAAAACTATCGAACTCCAGCACAAGAACCTGTGGTGGTGTAAGAGCCTATTCACTTCCAGCTGAAGGACTACATAATGTTTTTGCCTGAATTTCATGAGGCTCCAGTGAGCCCATTTCTCCAGCCTGTCTAGGTCCCTCCTTACAGCAATTCTTCATATGAATGGTTTCTCCCCAGTTTGGTGTCATCTACAAACCTGCTATACTTGATACATTGAAATCAATACTGGCCCTTGAATCCTGGGGAAACCCTCTAGTAGATACCAGTACTAGTTGGATTTTGGACTGTTGATCACACCCTCTCACAGTCCAGCCAAGTTTCAACCCATCCTATCATCCTCTTACTCAATCCATAGCTCATCATTTTGACTGAGACTGCTCCGAGGTAAAACACCACACTTTGCCCCTTGACTACAGACATAGTTTCCACACTGTAGAAAGCAATTAAGGTTGGTCAGGCATGACTTAAGATTAGCAAATCCATGCTGGCTGTTCTTAGTTGTGTTCTTGTCCTTTGTGAGAGCAGAAATTACATTCATGAGGACATGCTCCAGAACTTTCTCTAGGACTTGGGATAGACTGATGAGCCTGATGACCCCAGCCTTTTGCTCTTCCTGAACACAGGCACGACATTTTCCTTTTTCAGTCATCAGAAACTTCCCATGTTTGACACGATCCTCCAAAAATTAACAGTGGTCTCACAGTAATATCGGTTCCTTGAATGTAAATGTTCCCCTGATCTTCCTCTACTGTGGGCCATGTTTCATTGCCACACAAATTTTGCTAGTAGGCTCACAAATTTGGTAAGTCAAACTTTACCACCAAACAACCAAAGCAGAAAAGGCAATGATTCTTTGCCTTTTCCATGAGCTTTGTCACTATGTCTTCTGCCCCACCAAGCACCAAGTCCACATTTTCTTTTCATGTCAATATATTTACTTTTGCCTTTCCTATCTTCACTAGTTTCAACTCCAGTTAATGTTTTCTAATTTGTTTCTTGTACACTTGGAGCATTTTCAATAAACCTCATGCGATACAAAATCACGCATTTTAAGTAATTCTCATGTATCTCTAACTTCAACCATCCCGAATTCTGCCTCTTGGCCAGCTAAGCTACTGATCATCGATCAGTACCTATTGTCTACTGCTTCTGAATTAATCCAAACCAGCTATAAAACACAGAAGGAAAGAAATTCTACCCAAATTTAGCTTCAACCTACCTATATAAGTGGTCATTTTTATATGTTCTACATATATTTTCAATTACAATTGTTTTCCTGTTCTTCAAAGGTTACCTACAAAAATATATAAATTAGGGACTGTTAGTTTAATCTTAAAATCTTTCAATATCCACTTTGGAGTGAGCTCAGTCACTCTCTATGCCCTCTAACTGTATTGACTAGATCTCCATTGGCTGTAATAGGAATTTAGACACCTAGCACTGACATCAACACCTATAGAAACACATCTGCCTCTGGCTGTTTTAAAGTGGAACTAAATTGCACTCAAGATGTCATTTTTAACATTTTTTCTCTCTTTAGAAAACGTATGTGCAATACATAGGAAACAGTGTAAAATGATTATAATAAAAGCGGAATTTGTGGAATTAAATCTCACAGAACCTTTCTTATAGTAGATACCCGTACATTATTTGAAATCCATAGATGATAAGTGAGGTGCAGAACAGTCGTTGTATCACTTTTTAATGCAAAGTGATCATACTGAAAATACTGTCATCAGGAAAAAGTAATCAAAAAATAAAAAAAGTCTTTCAGTAAAGGCTAGAAGGTTAAAAAAAAAATGTATTCCCTACTTCCCAAAAGGGTCCACGCACATGAAAATTTCAAATCAGTAGGCAGAAATTAACACTACTTACTATGCCTTACACATTTAACATTAAAATCTGTCAGTATATTTTACCTTGAAGTATTAGTATAGGATTAGAATGTGTACTCTAACTGGAAGTGGCCCCCAGAGAAATTCCATGGCAGAAGGGAATTCCAGCTGCGGAACTCTTGTATCTGTCACCTCCCCAGGTGAGCAGACTAAGCTTGCTGAAGAAAAGGCACTGTAACTGCACTCTACATTACACTGTCCCTTAGAGGTTATATACCAGTAGCACAAATTAAAGCAGTTTATAGGATGCTTCAACTAGTGCCTTCGTCAAGAAAATTTTAAAAATGGGCTAGAGCTGTAAGCACTCCTTAACAGCTCATCCATGAATCCTCATACAAACTGAAACTGAGGCAAATAAAATATTCTACCTGTAGAGTTTCAGAAACATGGCTATGTCCTGGATCACTACTGCAGTGACTGTGGAACATCTGCCCTAAAAGCCTCTGTATTTTTTCTTCATAACATTTTTAACCTTCACAAGATAGCAGACATCAGACCTTTCAGATAACATCATTCTTCATTCTACTTCATTTATTTCCCCTCTTAGTTCTGCTATAACATTACTACTTAAAAACAGTAATATCATATCAATCTCAAAAATGTATAAAGCAGCATTAATTCTGCTGAATTACCAAACTACTAAAATCATAGATGTTAGACAAGAGGGGAAACACAGTGATGATCACAATGAATTTATAGGGTCCTCTGTGGAGTTAGACACTAGCCATCTAGTGGCTAAGAATTCTAAAAGTATTGTTTTAAGTTACAGACACTTCAACTTTCTGAAGGTTTTTCCTTACCTTCTCCTTTTAACATGTTTGTCAAATTTCCCTTACTAGTCTGCCTGATTCCATCATAAACTCCATCAGTCCTCCCAGTACAGTTACCATTACTTGATCGTATATACGGTTAGATAAACTGACCTCGGTAGATTTTACACCAGATCTACAGTTCTTGCTGGTCATTTTCTGCATTTGGTCTAATATTTTAGAAAATTAATAGAAAATACACTTGACCAATACTCAGAAAACAAGTTCTGGAGTAAGGAGAAGTGAGAAGTTTATCCATAGAGTTTAACTACAGAGCTTGAATCCAGGATCATGCTGAACTCCTAGGGAAGGTTTATTACACAGACTTTGTGAATTGCCTTGCCCTTAACTATCTATCAGATGTCCTGGATACTGTTATGTTGTTACCTTTACATATTGCAAATATTTCGAACTAGAAAATAAATATAAGGAAATCAATGGATAAAATATTGTCTGAACTTTGATTGAAAGCGTTTACCAAAAGTGAGAACACAAAAAGGTCTAAGAAGGGTAGAAGATAACAAAATGAAGGCTAAGACAAGCTCACACATTTAAAAGGGCAAACAAACAGAGCCAAGGTAGCAATCAACTATCACTAATACCAAAAAGCATAAACTAACTGTTGTTCTGATTATCAGTTTGCATTCCATACTGAAAGGCAAAAAGAAGAATGATTAAATACGTCCTCAAAAGAATTAGGTTGTCTACTCTAACAGGATAAAGAAGGTAATCAGGAAATCTGGGAATGCTGGTCTCTGCTTTGGACATCGGTACAAACCCTTTCATTAATTAAAAGTAGTATAACTAAAATTAGAAATAAATATGGACTAAATGGATGCCTCATTGAACTATGTAATAAATACTTTCCATTTTATTATCTCTGCTGGTTGTCTGAAATAAATACCTTGGAACTGTGTGAGCCCAGAACCCTGGTACTGCAAGCCTCACATAATGAAATCTCCTTATAAAAAAACTTAAGAAAGCTCCCCTTACTTTAAACAATGCTTATCATTTATATATATACTTTAAACAATGTTTATCATTAGTTGTAATGATAAACAGAAGTAGTCCCCTTATTCTTGTTGATAGGTTGATCCATTTGTTATTCAAACTATAACACGAAAAAACTTTCAAACTGTTAACTAAAGCTTCATAAAGTATTTCAACATTTTAAATACTTCCTGCTCTACAAGCCCTACCAAGTGTGATCTGTTTTCGCAAAGGAAGCTGAATGAATCAGAGGGCTCTGCACAAGGACAGAAGAGGATCTGTGTGGTTTTCAGCACGCACTGAGGCCATCAGGCTAAACGGTGGCTTTGCTGCAAGCAAGACACTGCTCTGAGAAACAGATGAGGAAACAGATTGCAACTCCCAGACTGACAATCTGCTTGCCGTGTTTCTTATACTTTAGAGGAGAAATAACTTGGGCCAGGCCTATACATGGTGTAGCTACGCTAAGTAAGGCTGAGCAAAGAACAGAGCCATTCCCTGCCACAGTGCCAAGTGTGGAAGGGGAAGAGACCAGCTCCAGGCAGGCTGCTCCGCCCTCTCATGCTGTGTAATGGCAGCAGCCAACAAAGAGCAAAAAAGGGCCAATTCAACCTTCCCTACAACTCTGTGCCAGTTCATATTAATTAATATTCAATCCCACGGTCCCCTTAAAAATCCAAAGCTCTTTTAGCATGTACAGTTTAAAAAGACTAAAAATTAGCATATAATCAAAAACTATCCATTCTTGCTAGCAACACAGAACAAATAGGCATGTACATGACTATATGCAGCAAAATGTGATAAGGTCTCTGAGATACATTAAAACCTTCAAATTTATTTTTCCTAAAAACACTTTGAAAGAAATGAAGGCTGTCTCTATCCAACAATGAAAAACTGGTTGGTCAATTAAAACATGTTAGGTATACAGAGATAATCAAATTAAGTAAATTTAAAATACCAGGCTTGTTAGAAACACTTTACGCTTTCTGTGTGTTAAATCCTTTAATACGCATTTAAGGATTTGGGATACAGAAATTAAATGATACATTCTGTTAGAGAGATTGTGGGATTTTACTGTTGAGTTTTTGTGTTTAGAGTGGAATAATATAAGAGCCAGTGACATCATGTAAAAATATGTGAAAATTCTATTTGCAATCTGGAAAAAAATTCCCTAATTCTAAACTTTAAAAACTTTTTTTTTAATATGAAACATATTTAATATACTAATGTATGACAATTCCAGGCAGTGAAATCCACAAAGAAACATAAAAAATAAATTTAGACTTGAGTCTTCTAAACTTTGAATGCTTTATGAGGTGCCTCAAAATAGCCTTGTTTCATAGTAAAAGAAGAGACCTCAGCTCTGCACTAATGCTTTGGGTTGGAGACTGTAGGCAAAACATGTAACACAGCTTTAGATATCCTAGTGTATCACACCTGGAATTTAGATGTATCTCCAGAGTTCCCAGTCCTTTGTCAAAGCCCATCAGTCCATTCAGAAAACACCTGGGCACCTAAAATACCAGTAAGGACCCAGGTTTAAGCAACTACATTATGTCAGGTGTTAGGTTACTCACTCTAGCATGTTGCTAGGTCTTATGCTGATCTTTGCACCTGAGGAAAAAATATTATGTCCCTTCACCCACAATGTTCATAATAAAGAGCAAACTATGGAGATTGAGGCAGGGGGCACAAACTGACCCAGAGCAGCCTCCCAACGCTTCTCCTGAACTGAAACGAGTTAGAGAGCCCACACAGTCAAACATCACTGATTTGTTGTCATTGCTTTAGATAAACAAATTCGGGCATGAGGTATTATATAGTAACTATTACAGATATCTGGGTGCATATGAGGTCTTAATTAAGCATACATCATTTTTATGCACTTTGCACATACTCTAAGCACGTGTTTAAATTCTCGCAGGAATTCATTCATACATTTATATGTGTGCTTAAATAGCCTTCCAGAACAGAGCTGTTTTCCTGAACTGTTGTCATAATTTAATGACTTAGAAGTCAGGCCTTTAAAAATTAAATAATTTAGTTTGCAATTAGCATCAACAAATAGGTCCAGCTCTAGAATAACCACACAAAAGTTTGCCCTATTTTCCCCGCAAGCACCATAAAACACATTAAACATTAAGAAAAAAAAAAGCTGTTATAAAAATGTAAATGGGACATCAGAGCTCAGATAGTTTGTTCATTGGTTCAGATAGCAATCAATTTGTATTTGTCAATTTATGGATATTAAATTTCATTCACAGGGCACATAATTACTGTAAAGCCAATTTCCACCAAAAAAAGGTGTCTAGCTGTAGGAGTTCAGCCACATAAACTGAGTTGTCTCCAGCACTCTGAAGAAATCCAAAGGGAAAATGTACTCCTACTACCTAGACCAACACATCGGGCACAGTATTAGTCCATTTGCATCCTGAAAGAGTTGGACTTTTCCAGCCTAATGCTAGAAACAGCACTGCCAAAAGGAGAAAGAGCAAGCAACATGGACCTTTCTCACTACAGCGAGACACATACAGTCCTGGGGCACTATTTTAGAAGCTGAGCAATAATTATGATCAACAAAACAGCAGGAGTTACTGTCAAACATGACTCCTAAAAATTATATAAAATGAAGAAAAAAAAATATTATGTCCCTGTATTTTGCTATGTTGCCTATTTTTTAAACAACTTTCAAAAGAAGTTTTTATTCTAATAAAATGTATGCAAAAATACCAATATAGCTCTACTAGTAAACTTCTTCAATAGGTTTTCTATTTAAAAAAATCTTTGGATCCCCCCCAAATTGAAACTTTTATACTGTACAATTATGGCTCTTCTACAACTTTGCTATTTTCAGTAAGTGTTGATTTCCCAAACAGGATCAAGATGTTCATATGACTCTCAGTACCTTATTTTGTTTCCATGTTTTCTGTACCAAGATAGATCCAACCTTAATCTTGCATGTCATTCTGGACTTAATCCATAATTAATGGCATCAGTTAGATCATGGAACATCTCCAAAAAAAAAAAAAAGCTATGTCAAAATACCTGTCACATATAATTCTTTCTTGAAAAACATTTACTATAATGCATAGTAGTTTCTGCTTTGAGCATTCCTACTGAACCCTCTAAAAAGTCTTATGTTCCATACTGTGTTAGATTGTGAACATTTACGCATCAAACCATTACTCAATTCTTTCTAAATTAGAAATATTTAATCATACAGCTGGATGCAGCATACAGCTGAAAGTTCGCTCTTAATTTTTGAAGTTGCATTTACAGAAGCCAGAGACATTCTTGTTAACATTAGCAAGAAATGCCATAAATTAAACAGTATATGTTTTACTCTGCTTTACTTCTCTTTAAGCTAAGTGCACTTCCAGGAAAAAAAAAAGCCAGTTGACTTTATAACCTAAAATATTTCAATCCTGAGTAACAAACAAGGACTGTGATGACCCATCTGTATATACAAAACACATGGTTCACGTGTTCTGTGTACACAACATACAACAATGCTGTTTAATAAAGGAAGGCAAGCACAAGCAAATACACCCCCTCTGGATATACAGAACTTACGATATACAACATGAAATTAACAGTGCAAGAATACAGCACAGGCACTAGCCCTGGAGAAAGCCACTACACCAATCTTGCATTAGAACTAGATTATAAATGGCTAGTCATTGCACCGAAGTGAACTTACTTCTGTACTTAGAAAAGTGGGTATCATATTTCAAATTCAACTGACTATCTGGCACACTTCTTCCTTAGCAGCCTATTCGAGTACAGTACAAAAAGAAATCACATGGTGTGTTTTGATTTTGGTCAATGGCTTAGTAATTCGACAGTGGTGCAGTAGCATAGAACTTTGGTAAACTATGAATATCTGAACTGCTGTTGTTTACAGCACTAAACCTAGCTTTAAAACAGCAAGATTTTATAATAGAGTTTAAACAGTAAAATTTCGAGTGTTAACACTAAATTTTCCCTGATAGGGAACTCTGAAATAATATAAATACCTTGACAAGAAGGCACTGGCAATAGAATCACAAATACATTTTCATTTAATCAATTTCCATTGCGCTGGGCCTTCTCTTTCTTTAAGGAACAAAAAACAAAACCAAACCCCCAATTTACTCAAGTTCTAGGTCAACAGTGTTTCAGTTCATTTTGTCTTCTTTTGCTATGTCTAGTTTAGTGTTGAACACTACCACTGGACTGTGTGCTGCAGACCTTCTCTGCTCTGAATACAGTCAAATGTCATAAATGATTGTGACAATGCTCTGACTTAAGAGCATGATGAAACTTACGATCAAAGCTATGCTGTAGATCGCAGGAGATACAACTAATGACTGAAGTTAAGCCCTTTCACCCACCATGACCAGTAACCCAGTTTCACTCCACTAAATCCAGGTACCTTGAAAGTAATGCTGCTCTTACCTAACCTGCTCCCTAAGTTTTACACCTCCTGTGCCTCGATGATCTCCCACAAAAAAGATTCCCTTTCTTTGTTTTGTAGGCTTATTACGATGGCATGTCTAATTTCTCCTGCAAGCAAGGGTAGCAACTATGGATGAGGGTATGGGGTGAAGCTATGTCTTTTTACACAGAATTCCACGATGCAACGCCTTGTCTGTGATAAACACTTCCATCTGTGATTAAAGTAGCAAATTGAAGATGGAGGTATCAAAGGAAGGGTAATTAATACATTGTATATATTAGCCCAGCAGTCAAAACATAAGTTCTGCACCACAGCTAGTAACAGAATGAACAAGGACCCTGCAGACGCATTGAAGGCAGGAAATTCAGTACCACTATATTAATAAAATGACTGCCTGTGACTTTAAACCCTGGCATGCTTCTACTTGGCTAGAGAGTGAAGGTTTTATTGTTACTATGAAGGATGCGGGAATGGAAATGAAGATGAGAGGGGCGATGATAATGATGATAGGGAAGAAGAGGTTAATATCCCCGGCATTTGATGAGGAACGATGTCCCTACCTCAGTAAGCTGGATAAGGGAATAGCTCCAGATCCACTGCCCAGGATCCCTCCTTTCCTCCCAGAGAGGAGTTTCTCCACCAGAGCCACATTCCCAGTGCGAGCGGCTTCCAGCAGCTCCTGGTCCTTCCCCATGGTCGGGAACCAAGCAGCCCCCCACGGGAGAGCTGCACCCCGGGCCACAGCGGCCCCCTCCCTCCAGAGAACGGTCTCCCCTCCCCAGACCCTGCCTCAGAGCAGAGCACAGCAGAGATTCCTGCAGTCCCTTCCAGACCAGCAGGAGCAGCAGCAGGAGGGAGGAGGAGAATCACCTCCTCCTAGTTTCACTGGATCATTTCTGGGTGGAGTGTGGAAGAAGGGGGGAGGGAGGGAGAGAGGGAGGACGAGGCCAATAAAGACCCCCCCCCCCCACTCCCATGCACACACAGCCCCGGCCGGGAGGATGGGGCGGGGGGAGCGGGCAGCCTCGGGCCCCGTGGGCGGACGGGCTGCCGGGGATAACAACCCTCGCAGGTGGACGGACGGACGGACGGAAGCGGGGAGGAACGGGCGGAGGGAGGGATGGACGGAGGGAGGAGACGCAGCCCTGCCGT